>JAFIDM010004315.1:54438121-54465266 GCA_023159025.1 Thereuonema tuberculata | reverse complement strand
TTTTAATTTTTGGAGGTGCCATATTTATGTTCACTATTAATTCTTCCGTATTGAGACCTTGCTATTTACAGATGACCACTCTCAGCTGATGATTGCCAATAGTGTGTGAAACTGCCGTTCTGAGATGTCATCTTGTAAATATTTGGTCTCAACCATTGTTTGATCTTTGGTTTTAATGCTTATTAACATCAGCTTTTTTTTTTTTGTCATTTGATAGTTGAAAATGAAACTATTAAGATACCTTATACGCAGGCACAGAATTAGATTTCAGGTTGGATCTTGTACTCGAAATATATTGTAATTATATATGAAATAATAAAATTTTAAAATATAAGTAGTGATAATAGTAAATTATGTATAAATAAAAAGTTGTAATATATGAATTTAATTATTATAAATTTAATTAATATATTTTTAGTTTTAATACTTATTAATAGCTGTTAATTTTTTATTTTTTTTATTTTTTGCTATCATTCAGTAGTTGAAAATAGGACTGTTTTAAAGATACCCTACATACGGCATAAAAAAAAAATGATTTCAAATTGAAAATTATATTTTAAGTAAATTTTAACCACGCCTTGTTTTTAATATCACAAAGCGTAGCCACATTCAAATAGGAAGTTTTTGTTGCCGGCTAATGCAGTGGACTCTAGTGTGAAAGAAAGGCTCTTGGGAACATGATCATGCAAAAGGGAAGTTAAAGAATACCCATTAAGTTTGCTTTCATGCCTTGGGCTGTCATGGAGGGGAATCTGGGACTGCTGTTTTGTCCTTGTTAGGTCTCGTTAGCCAGATTTACCCTCGATGATAAGCTCAGAAGAACGTGAAACCTATGGATTCCTCTCCTGCTCCTGGAAGTAGAACCCCACAAAAGCAAACAACAATAATATATTACTGTAACCAGTACAGATTGAAAAATTTTAGCCAGGTAACTGCTAGGCACATAAGGCATTTAATTATAACAGAGAAAACAAGACAAGGTCTTGTTTAATTTAACGTGCAGGAATACAACATGAAAAGAGGGAATTCAAAGAATTACACATTGAGTTTGCTTTTCATGCCTTGAGCTGTCTATGAACTTGCAGTTGGCTTACTCCCATTTTATAGAGGTTCTATGACCATCCATTGGTGGCAGCACATGTCTACTTAGCCGTTTGCTCAGCAATTGCTGGCTGCTAAGCTTGCACAGTGAAAATGAGGATGGGTTGATCTCATGTTTTATTTATAATAATTTCTAAAAAGTATTTTTACTAATTTTTTTTTTCCATTATTGGATAGTTTTATTTTTGTTTTTATTTTTTTAGCTGCTTGTCATCATTGCAAGTAAAACAAGATAAACTTGAACCGTTACAAACAATTACTATAAATCAAAATATAATACACAAAACAATGGCAGTCGTCAATCACAGAAGTTCAGAATTTGCGAACATGAACATTTCTCACTTATGACAGTCATATTTTATATTTAAAACATCAGTAATTCCTAAGTTTTGAAAAAAAAATTCTGGTTTAAAACTAAAATTCTATCTTAGCATACATGGTCAACTTTTTTTTTGGTCATATTTAATCATTCATTAAGTGAAAAAACATTTAAAGCATATTTTGGTAAAATGCTTCTGCATTGTTGTAAGTTATTGTGATTGCGCTTGATTACATCTGTAATCAATCAGGCCATATTTCCATTTGCAATTTCAGCATATTTTCTTCCTAATAAAAAAGAAAAAGAATATTGAATTCCTTTAAGAAATTGAATGCTTTATTTTTTTAATAGTTAAGCTGAAAAGCGAAACTGTGTACTGATATCCAAATATGTATTATTTTTTTTAGGAAGAATCCATGTATATGGATTCATCAAGTACAAGGTTTAGTTCAAACGTACCAAGCCATTCTACCCCAGTCCACACTTCGAGTTCATACGGGATTAGTCCACTTCAAGGTTATAAAGTTTTAGTCTCAAACTTGCAATCCTCAGTAACACAGGAAGATATCCAGGTATAGGTTTTTCTTTTTATTATTATTATTATTATTATTATTATTATTAAGAAAAGAAATAACATTGAATATTTACTAACATAAATTAATTTTCATAAGATTTCTTTTCAATTACAACTTATCTGACATTTTTTAGAATTGTTGAATTAAGGCTTTTTGCTTTTTAATTTACCGTAAAAAAAAATATTTTTGAGACTTCTTGTTTTGGTTTTTTTTTTTTTTTTTTTTTTTGGGGGGAAAACTAGACCATCCCCCCCATCTCCCTCTGGTAAGTACGACATAATCCAAGAAGAATTAGTTCCAAGCGGTTATGCAAAAAGTGATATTTTATTCCTTTTGAATGAATTCTATTATTTGATAGCGCGTGAACAAATAGAATAAAAGTAGGATTGGATTTTGGGGGCCCAGCAGTTGCTCAATGGTTAGCATTCCTGACTATGAGGACAAAGATCCTCGATTCGAATCCCATGCAAGGTGAAATAAAAAAAATAAAAAAAATCTGACTTTCTCAGCGAGGGGGGAAACTAATAATTAACAATTGCGCCGGACAGGTAGAGAAATAAAAGATTTTATTTAGAAAAATTATTAAATGGGTAGAATATTTTAATTTTTTTTTTCTACAAAATTTACAATAGCACAAATTTTCAATATTACATTTTTCTAGAGTGCTACTCCCCAATGTTGAGAATCAAATAAAGATCAATTGAATAATTAAAAATAAGAATAATAATTTGTTAGTTTGATTACATGTGACATCTAAAGTAATAAATGTGAAAGATGTGTCAGTAGACTGAATTTTCATTCATATCATTTGAAATATATAAGCAACGGGAAAGCCACTGCATAACATGGCAAACCTAAAAGTAGAATGAATTCTTGGGCCATGCACTTTAAAACTCAAGGTTTGAATCTCAAAGGATTTACCTTGAAGGAGTGATAATCAGCGTGTCAATTCTCCTATAATAAAGTCGAGCAGACTGTCAAATTGCTGCTGATTGGCAAAACGTCATTCCTCATATTCCAGGATGGACAGACTTTTATGAGGATGTAACAGATGCAGGAGCTTCCAGGTAGACTGTGAAACTTTCATTGAGGGATGTTACTTTCTTCAATTGAGGGATGTTACTTTCTTCAATTGAGGGATGTTACTTTCATCTCTTTGACTGGTAGATACTGTAAACTTTTGTTTCTGGTGTAGTCTCTTGCTTTTCCTCGGAAATATGAGAAAGAGCGTGGAACAAATTTTGAATACATTAGAATGTTGAATAAGCTATCAAGTCTTTTAGAGTAGGAAGCTCAATCGAAAAGCATATCTTCTTCTGATAACTATTCTGTCAGCAAGAACTTAAATTTGAAGTTGTTATATATCTTCTTACAAAAACCTGGTCTGGGGTTAGTAAGCAAGACAAGCTACCCAGATCAATAATAAGAGATTATAAGCCTAGTTTTGAACTATTGCAAGCTTGTGGCATGGGTAGTCTTCAAAAATTGAGCATACCATGAGCATTTTTCAAATGTTTTAACTTCAACGATATAAATAAAAAGAAAAATAAACTTCCATATTTCAGAAAAATAGCCGGAAGGATCGTTTGTTTCAGCTGATAATGATTCCATGCCTTGTCACCTCTCCATCCTTTTATGCAGTCCACTGATCTGCCATTTTGCTTACTGCTCGAGCGGTGAAATATTTTATTTAGCTTCCTAGTTCGGTGCTGTGAATGATGGCTCATTGCTGCTCCAATATGGATTTCCAACAAGTGTAGGTGCTCAGGAACTTTCGCGTCATTGCTCAATTTTTGAAGACGGCCATGCATATAAAGTGTGCTTGAAAATTTTGAAACTAATTGGCCTAATGACTGATTTTGAAATTGCTTTATTTAAAATTTTTTTTTTTTTTACTTTCTTGTGTGTGTTTTGCAGGAGTTGTTTAGTGAAGTCGGCACATTAAGGCGAGCTGTTTTGGTGAAGCAAGGAATGGCCGAAATTGTGTTTTTCAAAGCATCTGATGCTCAGAAGGCTTGTGAGATTTATCACAACAGGCAGTTAGATGGTAAGTTTGGAAACCTTATAATGAAAGAATTCATTATCAGCATCTAATAATAATAATAATAATAATAAATATGAAATAAAAAATACAAGTAAATGCATCCATTTAGGCAGTTTCCAGTAATTCTATGAAAACTGATATTTCTAAAACCAAACAAATTATGAAAATTTCTGTAAGGTCTTACTTCATTTTGTTATTAATTCTGCTGGGTAGGTATTTGCTTATTTCTGCAAGTTGCTAAGTTGAAATGTGTGTGGGTTTTTTTTGCATATTGGAATTAGAGAACATTTGAACAAGGAGGCTTAACGTGCATGTATTAAAATAAAAGAGAAAGTGAAAATAGATAAAATGCACTTACTTGCAACTTGATGAAAAGAGAATTAAAAAGATGGCAACACAGTTTCGGAATACTCGGTGTATTCCATCATCACGGACAGCACAAATATATAAGACATCACAAAAAATTTAAGATGGCACGAGATGGGAATGCATAGTGAGGGTGAGGAAGTGAAAGGATTAGGGAAGTTTAGCAATAGTGACAGGCGTTTTCCCTGCCGGTGATACGAGTTCTATGCCTTGAGCTGGATTATTTGGAAGGATTCGGCTAAGAGTCTGTGGGAAAGTTTATTGTGGTGGGAAATGGGGTTTAGCAGCGGAGAAGTTGGGGGGGGGGGGGGCCCGTCCCGTTTGAGGGCATAACAGTAAAAGGATTGGGGGGGGTCTGTGTTTTTGAAGGCTTGTTTATGCTCTTTAATACTTGTGAATAGGGGCCGGGATGTTTGCCCTACATAGCCAGAAGGGCATTGGTTACGTGTAATCCAATATACAGTGTTAAAAGAATTATTTAGTTGCTTGGTTTGTGTGATATTTATGTTGTGTGATTTGAAGGCAGGAGTATACTGGTATGGGCTGAGGAATTTTTTAATGAAGCTTTCAAGGGGTGGCTAGTAGGGAAAGGGTTTGTAGTTGTCAGGGGTTTGCATCAAAGAAGTACTATATGATGAAATTCCTAGATGATGAAATCCTTTTTCGCCACTTTGATATGACCATAAAACAAACTGATTTCCTCATCCACACCGTTTATAACAGGTTGTTTCTTGGTGCAGTATCTTTATGCACCTGCTATTCTTATTGTTTATAGGGCACTTATCCACAGCATCACTTTCGTCTTAACCTTTTTATTTGATTTTGTGAGTCTAGTGTTTATGACCATGCAATAGTTTCTTTAACTTATTATTACAGTACAGAGGTATTATTATTGCAGTATTGCACTGTACTTATTATCATGTATGAGCCAGTATAATAATAATAATTGTTATTATTATATAAAAATTTCAGATCTTGAGTTTACTCAGCAAAGACAACATGGAGGGTCAAAAACCGAAGCACATATATATATATATGGTTTGTGTCCATAAATTTCCTAACAACGCGTGTTATGTTGAGTATCACAGCCTTCTGGAGTTGTGCGTAAGTGTTTTTATGAAGTCCTATATGCTGAGGCTGTGGTGCAATGTGTGAGGCACCAGACCAGTATCGGACAGGATGATGGGCACAACACTTACTCAGTCCTGCCTCCACTGCTTCTGGAGCTCGGGTGCTAAATTGGTTTATTTGCTGATCTTGTCTGCAAGTTTTCTGCATGTTCTTGCTGATAGGCACTGCAATATCAATGAGATAGGTCTGTTTGTTGTTCTTATCAACAAGTTTGATGTCAGGTCGGTTGTTATGTAATGTTTTGTCTGTGTGAATGGAGCGGTCCCAGTAGAGCTTATGTGAGGGTGACTCTAATACACTTTGTGGTATGTACTTGTAGTATGGGACATTGTTCTTATTAAGTGAGTGTTTGTGTGCTAACTGTTGATGAACGATCGAAGCTACCTGATTGTGTCAATGGAAGTAGTCTGTTTGGGAGAGAAGGAGACAGCCTGATATTATGTGGTCGATCGTCTCATGCGTAGTGTGGCATTTGCTGCATCTGTCATCATGTGTGTTTGCATCATATAGAATGTGTTTCTTGTAGTTGCGTGGGGGGATGACTTGGCCCTATATCACGAACATGAACCCTTCGGTCTCCCCAAACAGCTCACCATTAGTCAGCCATCTGTTCGATGCTTTCCATGTCGACATGAGGCTGGCTGAGTTCATTGCGATGTCTACCATGGAATTCTTTATGAGCCTATGATTCATGCAGCTGCTGTGTGCAGGGGTGGCGAGCGTTGGATAAGGGTTCTCGAGGTCCAGGGGCATGAGGTATGTATCAACCTTGACAACGGCTAAGTGGAGTGAGGTGTGTTATGTTCTTTGGGGGAAGAGTTCCCTAAGTGTGTGTACTTTTTTTCATGTAGGGGGATGATGTGGATGAGTCCTCAGCCTCCCTCCTTGCGGAGAAGAGTCATCCTTTCCCTGATGGACTTAAGATGGTGCATGTTGTATTTCGTGAATGTAGTGTGCATTGTAGTGCTTTGAGTTCAGTGTTTGTCCATGGTATTTTGTAGAGATGAAGAGTATTTAGGAGCCAAGAATGAGAGACTGAGTCAAATGCCATCTTGTAGTTGATGTATGCGATGTGCAAGTTCCTATTCTTTGTGCATGCCTATCACAGGATTACTGAGTCAATAAGGAGTTGCTCCTTACAACCCTGGGAATTCCTGCGACAGCCCTTCTGCTGTTCGGAAAGGATAATTTTTGTATGTAGTTTTGTCTGCAAGGCAGGAGGTGAGGAGTTTGTAAAGTGTGGGGGAGGCAAGTGATTGGACGGTAGTTTGCAGGGTGCGCTGTTTCAGTGTTCTTGCTCTGTAGATATGTTACGCCCTGTGTGAGGAAAAGAGGCATATGTTCTGGGTGTTGGATTACGTCAGTGAGTGAAAGAGCGAGCTTCCCATGCAGGAACCTCAACTTCTTGATCCAGAAATTCTGGACACAGTCTGCACCAGAAGCCTTCCAGTTGTGTGCATGTTTTAGTGCTGTCTGTATGTCTGCGAGAGTAATATCATGGAAGGGCATGAAGGGTAAGTGTTCAGCGAGTTGTTGTTCCTCTGTGATCCATGGAGTTTTGTCATTGTGGGGGATGGGGTTCGACCACAGAGACGACCAGTATTCATGTAATGCCTCGCTGATGGGAGTGTTTGTGTTGGGTGTAGTGGAGGGAGATGTAAGGGATCTATAGAATTTTTTTTCATTGAATTGAAAACTGTTGTTCTGTTTGCGTAGAGTGCACTTGCAAAAAGGTTACAAAGATATAAACAGTGCACTCTACGCAAACAGAACAACAGTTTTCAATTCAATGAAAAAAAATTCTATAGATCCCTTACATCTCCCTCCACTACACCCAACACAAACACTCCCATCAGCGAGGCATTACATGAATACTGGTCGTCTCTGTGGTCGAACCCCATCCCCCACAATGACAAAACTCCATGGATCACAGAGGAACAACAACTCGCTGATGGGAGTGTTTGTGTTGGGTGTAGTGGAGGGAGATGTAAGGGATCTATAGAATTTTTTTTCATTGAATTGAAAACTGTTGTTCTGTTTGCGTAGAGTGCACTGTTTATATCTTTGTAACCTTTTTGCAAGTGCACTCAGTTATTGTTTCAGTGTATCGAAGATGTTCCTGAACCTGGGTATAATGGTTTGAGTATGAAGGGCGAGTTTTTATGTGCTTGAATATCTTCCTAATGGGATATAAGTTTCTTTGTTTTGTTTCCTGCACAGTACTGTGTGAGCCTGGGATATGTCTCCTCTAAGGTCGCTGATGCGACCCTCAAGGCGATGTCTCCAAGGGGGATGTATTCTTGTGACCATGCAGTGGGAGGTATGTGGTGTTGGTTGATTCCAAGAGCTCGAATGGTCCCTACGCCACGCAGTAAAGTTTTGTGTGTATGTCTTCTAATGTTTGGATATTGTCAAGTTGTTGTGGGATAGTGTGTGTGTTGAGATGGTATATGACTGTGGAGAGTTGTTTTGATGAATGTACTTTGGGGAGTGGAGGTCTGAGTGTGAGGTTTGTCCCTGTGTATTGTGCGAGTGCGGTGTAGAAATGATCATGTACAGCTTGTAATATGTCATTAGTTGTATTGTTGTGGCATGTGTACTGATGGGTAGAGATTGTTTCTGTG
Source organism: Thereuonema tuberculata (assembly GCA_023159025.1). NCBI lineage: Eukaryota > Metazoa > Arthropoda > Chilopoda > Scutigeromorpha > Scutigeridae > Thereuonema > Thereuonema tuberculata. Next base: position 54,457,106 of record JAFIDM010004315.1, on the reverse strand, counting down.
TTTGCCATAGAGGTAGTGTCTTCTAGTGGTGTTGGGTGTGGTGTCGTGTGGTTGGATTCAGCGACTTCTTCCCTAATTTGTGCAAGTATGCATGGGAAAATAAGATTGTTTACTACTATGGAACGTCGCTGATCTGCTACCTGCTGTTTTCTAAGCCTTAAGGATGGATAACGTGTGGTGTAGTGGCTGTCTGTATCCTGTGAGACGAGTCCCTAACTGTACAACAGTGTAGAAGTCGTGCATAAGATCCTGGTTCGCTGCAATGACCATTGGATGCGCTGGTGTGGTTTCCCAGTCTTTGTGGTAGTCTTCTTTGACAAGAGACGAAACACTTCCGACCGTTCGGGTTGAATGGTGTTGCCGGGCATTGTGGTAGCCGTACTACAGAACAGGATGTCATTTTCTTCACCACCACCTGCAGGAGATTGTAGTATATTTTTCGAACAGTGTCCTCTGCCTAACCCCTGAATGTGGGTGACTTTATCCTGCGTTGCACCCGATGCAGCATGATCAATATTAGAACAAGATCTCATTATGGATGTTTCATTACTTCTCCTTGTAACTTAGTAATTCTCAATTGAGCTTTAGGTTTTGGCAAACTTGATGTATTTGGCTAGAAAAAAATTCTATTGAAGAGGACTTGGTTGATCTAGAATTTGCCTTTTTCAAAGCAGTATCAAAAACCTTAAATAAGGGTGCTTTACATTATGTCGTTTGGTTAAACAAATACATATTTTAAGAAATTTCATATTCTACATAAAACATCATTTCTTATTTAAAACTGCTTTATTCTGCAGTTTACTCCATCACGATAATTCAGATTTTGCAGCTGAAACTTCTCTCAAAGCAGATTTTAAACTGTAATGAAAACTAAAAATACTTTAATATGTGTTGTTGAAAATTATTAATTCTTTTGTGGTTGGTTGAAAATTAGAGGAGCTAGGTTGACTAAAAATTTTAAGCTACACGAAAATATTTCAAATATTGGATAAAAGATATTGAATGGAATTGCTGCAAAAAGTGCAGTTAATTTTGATTACTGCTGTGTTGTAATAATAATGAAACGGAGCTTTAACAATAATGGTGCAGTGTTACATAAAGAAATAACAATACATAAATTTGTAAAATTGTTTTTAATTACTATTTTTTTCTTGAGAAGGAATTCTAGTTAGGAATTTGAAATGTTGTGATGAGTTATTTGTAGAATAAAGTTATTGTTTGTTTTTTAAACTGAAAGCATGTTTAATACACATTATTAAGCATCATTATAGGCCCAGAAAACTGATGTAAAAATGTTTATTTTGTTTTTTTTTATTGTGTGCTGGTTCTTGTTATAAACATTGTAATTAAAGTTGAAAAGAAAGTGCATTATCTTTTGTTTCAGAAATTCTTAAAAAAATATCATAATTACCAAAATAATAATTGATGTAATTAAAAAGAAATCCTCAAAATACTGTAGATAATGAGAAGTATTAGAATAAAATTAAGAATTTTAAAAGCTTTGAAAGGTTTGTTAAGCTGGTTTAAATTTCATCTAGTATAAATTAGATTTAATAATTCATGTATCATAAAAAAAATAGATTTCCTTTTTAAATTGATAGATTGTCCCTCCTTTCTCTTTGCTAATGAACTAGAGATCAGTTTTTATTTCTGTTACTTATAATGCTTTCGTTTTCTTTTAATTTTTTTAGGGAAACCCATGATGGTGAAACTTGTAACTCCGATCCCATTTAATCCTATTTCATCTTCAGTGTCTTCATCATCGTCCTCAGTATCACCAGGGTAGGTATTTTTAATTTTTTTCAATAACTTTGTAGACTTGGGGATGGTGAAATCTTGCGTGGAAAAATTCAAAATTTTGGTGGCTTTTTTTCTTTTGCGTTATTCAACAGCAAAAACTTTGTATGAATTATTGGAAGAGAGGCAGCATTTTTCATGTATTTATGAAGACGTTTGTGAAGAAAGTCTTGAGATTTGTCAGAATTTCAAACATTTGTAAACATGGTATTTGGTCCTGTTGTCTTTTCTAGTTGAAGAAAATTAGTGAAACGAAAATTCGATTACTGTCTTTTTGCACAACTGATAAGGTAAGTGCCTGACAACGATCTCACCCATTTGTTTCAAATTTTCAAAATAAGTTTAGACCAATGTGTGAAACGTAAACCTGTCGGCTTTTCATTCGCAGATGATCTCACGTTCAATTATTCATGTTTCACGTTTTGTCAAAATTGTCATTGTTTTTCTATTATCATGCCTAAACAGCACCCACTCTACTTTATATTAAAAAATGCAAGCTTTCGCAACTACTCGTGCTTACGTTTTGGCTCTTATCACAAAAATTTCGTTGCTTTTCTATTACAAAAAAATGGAAGCATGCATAACGAGAAAGAGGTTAATGTGTTGCTTGGGACAAACAAATGAGAAATCAAAAAATTTTAGTGAATGATGAATTAATTCTATTCATCAAAGTGATAATGAGGTTGTACAGTGTGGCTGGGAAGTTCCCGTACCCGTTAATTGGTAGTCATATTTTAAGAAAATATTTATACATTAAGTGTTCAATGTGTCTTTTGCCATCATGCCGAACACACAAGTTCATACGCCGCCATGTCCTCAACTGCCATTGCTCAATTCTTCATTTGCAGCGTAACGATGTAACCCTTAGGCCTAACCCTTAGGCCTTGATGATTCCCCACAATGAGTTATCAGGCTGATGCGTGAAGTCAGGACTTCTGGATGGCCATTTCAATGGAGCTGGTGATGTTGGAGTACTGCGACCAATCCATCATCCTGGAAAATGTTCGTACTCACAGTAAGAGCGAAGTGAGCAGGTGCCCCATCCTGCTGTAGTGATACATGTTTCAAGCTGTGGGATTAACCATGTTTGTAATCCATCTGCATTCTAATGTCAACGATTGAAATAACATTCAATACTAAATATTTACATTTATTACTCCATAATATGGGGTACGGGAACTTCCCGGCCACCCTGTACAATAAGATGATCAAAACAAGCGAAGAAACAATGTAAACATCTTATAAAAGAAACTGAAGTACAACCTTGCACTTGGCATTCTTGAAACCAATATTGAAAAAAAAAAATTCAATATTGCTGATTAACACTTTGAAAACTTATGTGCTTTGATGTTGAATCACATGATTTTGCCAGGCAAAGATTCTCGTGTCTTTAAAAGCACGGGCTGAAATCTGGTTGAAGATTACTAAAAGCATTTTCATGATAAATAATTGATCACCTAAATAGCATGAATAACTGCGTATTTGCACATTTGCAAATGTAAAGCCAGCAGGGTTATATTTCAGACATTGGTCTAAACTTATTTTGAAAATTTGAAAAATTGTCAGGTACTTACTTTATAAGTCAAAATATTTTGAGGCATAATTCAAAAAAAAAACAAAAACAAACTATCTCCTAGTTACTGTATTTAATCCAATATCAGAAATTAGGCTTTGTCTTGGAACAAATTATTAGTTCTGCCTAAGTTTGCAGAGGATGTTAAAGCCATAAAAAGTTTTTAGAACAAAAATATTTTTTCTTTACTTTATTATCTAACTTGGACTTTTCTTTTCCATTGTTGTGTTCATACTAACAATTCCCACATCTTCCAGATTGAAAGCTCTAGCTAGGTCGATATCCATGTGAGTGGGAGATAGATCTAATCTGCTTGCCATGCTGACACGTAACGCAAATACAATTGTATTCATAATACAAATCGACAAAGCATGAAGGATATTGAGACATAAAAGCTTGTAAACTGAACCAGTGATTCTTCCAGCTACAGTTCTGAAATCGGGAAGTCTGTTTTGACTTTTCTTTTTAATTGTGCAAGTTAAAAACGTGGCTAATGGTCATTCCCAATTGAAAGATGTGGTCATGTGCATGTCTTGATAGCAATCTTATCTGTGGATACGCTTGAAAGTCGCCAAGTAACAGGATCTTGCCAGAATAAATATGGAACCTCCAAAATTAAAAAGAAACAACATTAAAAATAATTTGACCACCCATTGTTATCTACTAACATTTTAGGCTCTTTTTATTCTTTTTATTTTTATTTTTTATGCGTACAGAGAATTCATTTGTCACTGGCGGAGTCCTGGCACATGAGTTTTTCAAATTATTTTTAGTGTGTATATATTATCTATTTTTAATTTTTGAGGTTCCACATTTATTCTGGCAAATATTCCTCCTGGCCTCCATGTTGAGACCTTTATGTTTACTCCCAGCTGATGTTCCCCAAGAACAAGAAACAGCTGTCCTGGGATGTTACCTAGGAAGCACTTGGTCTCGCCCATTGTTGGTTACTAAAAGGATCTTACTTGTCACTTTATTTGATGAGTTTCTCTAGTGAGATTGGAGAGGAATCTTGTGCTTTTGTGGAAATGTAACAGGTTCAAATTTCTAATCTGATAAGATTTAGATCCAATACAAAAGTTGATACATTTCAGTAATTGAAAAAAGGTGCCATTGATGAATTAAAAGTTTTGTTTCTTATTTTAACATGTTTCAAGATCAGCATGCAAAGACCAGTTTCAAATTAAGTTAAATTTGAGATGCTTGAAAATTTATTCTATAAGAAAAAATATTGAGAACTACCTTGAACTGGATGAAGAACTGACGAGAGTGTTGAAATTAAGCCAAAGTTGATCACTTGATTTTCTGAATAAACTGATCCATTTTAACTTTCTTAAATTACTGAAATGCCATATTACAATATGAAGAGGACATCACAAATTTACTGAAATATATAGCAGAGATATTTAACATAGTTTACAAAATTATGAAAAAAATAAAGCTTTTCTGCTGTTTGATGCTAACTTTCAAAACACTCATTTCGATGCTTTATCCATATTTACCAGGTCTACCGGCTTAAATCCGCTGTTTGCTCATAGATGGCATAGGCGGTCATATAAAATGACTATCGAACCGCCATATTGTTAGTTTCATGCGTTTGACATCTGGCAACAATAAGCAGTGCACAACAATAGCAATTTGAAAGAAAAATTAATTTTTTCCTGTGTAAATCATGTCGAGTTTTGTGCCAAAAAAGGAGCATATGCGGGGAGCTCTGCTTTTCTGCTTCAATCTCAAGAAATCGGCGGTCGAATCGCACCGAATGCTTGTGGAGGCCTATGGCAACCGTGCTCTATCGGAAACAATGTGCAGAGACTGGTTTTGTCGGTTCAAAGATGGCAATTTCGATATTACTGACAAGGAGCGTGAAAATCGGCCTAAAAATTAGAGGACAGTGAACTGCAAGCGCTATTGGACAAGGACAACACGCAATCGCAAAAAATGCTTGCCGAGCAATTGGGTATTGTTCAACAAACCATTTCCGATTGCCTATGGGCCATGGGAAAGGTCCGAAAGATCGGAAAATGGGTCCCACATGAATTGACCGATCGGCAGATGGACCGACGCCAAAACACACGTGAAATTTAGCTTGCCAGACAAAAAAGAAGTCCTTTCTGCATCGGATCGTTACTGGAGATGAAAAGTGGATCTATTTCGAGAATCCTAAATGCAAAAAATCGTGGGTTGACCCTGGCCAACCATCAACATCGTCCGCAAGACCCAATCGCTTCGGACGGAAGACTGGGTTGTGCGTTTGGTGGGATCAGGAGGGTGTCTACTATGAGTTGCTGAAACCAGGGGAAACTGTCAATGCCCATTGCTACCAACAACAACTGATCAAATTGAACCGTGCTCTTCATGAAAAAAGGCCGGAATATCAGAAAAGACATGACAAGCTGATTTTTCTCCATGACAATGCACCATCAAACATGTCAACAATGGTCAGCAACTACTTGGAGGCACTCAACTGGGAGCTGCTACCCCATGCCGCTAACTCACCAGACCTGGCACCTTCTGACTACTTGTTTTCGTCGATGGGCCACTCGCTTGCTGAGGAACAATTCAATTCCTATGAAGACGTCCGAAAATGGCTTGATACGTGGTTTGCCTCAAAAGGGAGGGAATTTTTTTGGGAAGGTATCCACAAATTGCCCGACAGATGGGAAACGTGTAGTTAGCGAGGGCCAGTACTTTGAATAAACCATTTTTTCACTTTCTATTGAAAAAAAAAGTCTTTTTTGTTACCTAAAAAACAGCGGATTTAAGCCGGTAGTTTTTTAAAAAAAAGTTTTAAGAAATCATAAAGTTTGATTTGTACACTAAATATGAAAAGTGAACCTTAAAATATAATTAATCATCACATTTTATTAAGTTTGTTGAACTTAGAGATTCTGATTGTCTTTACAATTTGCTGTTTCATTGCTTGCATATCACCACATTATTTAAATTAAGAGTATTGTTAAAATTTTATCTTCCTGTTTACATTACTGAATGTCTGCAAGCAGCTGACATCTAACGATTACATTAGGTCCTATCAAATAATGGGAAATGCTTGCAAGAGGAAAAAAATATTTGATGCTGAAGAGTTATTTTTAAGAAAAACAAAGTTTCAGCTTGTATGGCAAATATGTTTCATTTTTTCAATCCAAAATAAAAGGATTGATGGACAATTTTATAATTTTACAATGCATTTATTTTATACAGGGTGAGCAACTTTTAAAACCTCAAGCTAGTCTGTGCTAGTAGTCTTAACAAATGCTTCTATTGTTGGTTGTCCAAGACACAATATGATCTCAAATTTAAAGAATATTAAACTGAACGATCTGTATTTTTCACAACTTTGTGGTGCCAACCGACAATAGAAACAAATCGATAATAGCACTACAACTGATAGGCCGTAGCACAGACCAGCTGAGATGGGCCCGTTTTAAGTTGTTCAACCTGCAGCTTAGACTTTTTCTTTAATAATTGTAAGTGAGAAATCCTATCAATAGGTATTTCATGTTCTTTAAAATTAAACAAGGGCTGTGATTAAACACAGTTCTAAGTTATCTTATAGTGCTTTCATTATTTCTGATGGTAATTTTGTTTTGAATTTTTCTTTAGGGGCTGGAGCAGCTCAGCTGCAACTCAAAACAATCCCTCGTCCGTTGTTCATTCTGGCTCAGGAGTTAAAGTAACACCCGACATTAATGTAATACGTAAAGCTCTCTTTCACAAAAACACTTCGAATGTGACGGTAAATTCACCAGTTTCTTCTCAAACAATGTTTACTGTAACGCTGGCCAAAACTTAATCTTGTTATTTATTTTCTTTTGTTTTCCATTTCAGCTGAAGATTTTGTAAATTTTTTATTTGTATTGTGACGAATCTTTATTTATATAAGGTTTTCAACCTTTTCGTTGAAAAGTAAGAATTGGGGAAAGAAGTATTGTTAAAAGAATTTGTATCTTAAAATAATGTTGCCTGAAAGTCCATTTTCATTGGTGATTTTATTAATCGGATAATATATAAATAGAAATATAAGAAGGTCTTATAGCAATTGAGGAAATGCACATAAGAGCATGTATATGTTTTATATGTATATCTTATGAATGAATAAACCTTACACTGATAAAATCAAATTATATTTTTTATAACGTTATTTAGTTAAAATGTTGCAGCTTTAATTAAATTTTACCAGTTAACAATAAAAATGCTAAGCTAGCTTTCTAATTACAAGAAGTTCTATTGCTTAATGCTGCCAGGTTTTAATATTTTCATTTGTCTCTCGTTGCACAAGTCCTTCATTGGTCTCCCATCAGTTTGTAGAGTGTTAACTAGTTTCGGTTTTCTGATTCCCTGTTGTTGTCATAACAAAATTTGAAATAGGTCTGTGAAATGTGCTATTAGGAGGGAAGGAAAAGGGTAGAGAAGAAGAAAAAAAAAAAACTTATTTCCTAGAAACTTCATTCTGAAGTAAGTTTCATCTAATGAAGTTAGCATTGCAACTATTAGTGACCGGATCACTCTGAGGTGGGACTGTATCCTTGCACCAATGCATGTTTTATTATCAACATTACAGGGATGAAATATGTACATATTACAATTATTTCAATTTTTATTTTTTCATTGCTAAAATACAAGATCACAATACAAAATAAATGCATAAAATTTACTTGGAGTTAATTATGAATTACTTTTAAGATAATAAGCATACAAATAAATACTTATTTTTTTTGTTTGTTTAGTTTTTAATAGTTTAATCTTGGTCAGTGTTATTAACTGATAATCAATGAAGAATGATTTAAAAATATTTAACATTTTATAATAGCTGATTTTTAAATTTAATTTCTTCCAGTCTAAAGTGATTTGGAAAAAAAAAATTGGATTTAATTTTGTAGTTTAGTGATTTATTAACATAATATGAAGAACAAATTTCTCCTTTTCATTATTTGTTAGCCTGATAAAGATTTTTTTTTTTTTTTTTAATGAAATCTTTTCAATTCATTCATATCCTCTAATTGTGCTGAAGCTTGGTAATTGTTGGTCGTAGCTGCTCATACCCAGTGTCTAGACTGTTGCCAGTACTGAGTACAGGAAGAAATGATGTGCATCTTCAGTAATTACAGTAAAACCTCGTGAAGTCGTCACCCGGATAAGTCGTCATTTTCCTTTGCTCCCGACAAGGTCTCATACACAATAATGTAAAATAACCCTCATTTACCCGTCACCAAATTTAATTCTGCTCCGGATAACTCGTCACCCTCAAAAATGACCAAAAGCATCTTTCTTTTCCATTTTGCATGCCATCGTGTTGTCTTTTCAGCGCCGCTCTTTCACTTTAAGAAAGCCAAGCCTTTACGGGGAATTTTCGACCACACCTGTCACTTCATTCCTTTCCTACCCCTTCGGAGGATTTGGGTTAGCACACTTCTCGCTGCGGTTCTGTCGCGTGTAGATGTTTTTCTTGACCGCTCCTGAGTGTGACTTCATTTCATAGCGAGTAAGCCCCGCTCTAAGGGCTATTTTTTCTCTTGCAATTTCGTGGTTCGATTACGTTTTAACATGCAAGGGAAACAAAAACTTACCTCGTTATCTTTTAAAGAAAAAAAAAAGACTTATTTGCACTTTTTGAAAAATCAAATGTTTCAAAAACAGCTTTTGCCAAAAAATACCATATTCCCAGGACTACATTAAACGATATTCTTTCATCGAAACAAGTAATTGAAGAAGCTGACTGCAAAGACAAAAGAAAGAGAATTGAGGAAATAGAAGTTTGACGAGATCGAGGAGGTTTTAGTTCGATGGTTAAAAATGCCAGATTGCAAATGTGCCGATTTCTCCCGTGATTATCAAAGAAAATTTTTTTTATTTTCCACTCATTCAATTGCATGTATTGATTTCTGAAAATCTTGTTTTTCTCACCGAATCCTACAACAATTCTTGAAAATACTGTATTTAGTGTTTTTTTTGCTTGTTTTTTTCAAAAATTCCCACTCCGTCTAAGTCGTCACTCCGCTTAAGTCATCAAAAATGTTTGGTCCCTTGAGTGACGACTTACCGAGGTTTTACTGTATTACCTGAAGGGCTTTGGATGCAGTAGAGATTTCAGTTTTGGAATAAAACTTTTATACTGTCTGTCGAATGCAACATAGATCAAAATTATCACACTTCTGAAGTCTGACCTTTGTAAACAGACTCCAGATCGAGAATGTGTCCCACTATTTCTTGCTTCGTTGCTCAGCCAGAAAACTGTTGAACTAACTTGCCAGTTCAGCAGTGGCACATATTGACTGAGAAGCATTATCTGTGATATTTGTAATAAATATTTAATACAGTTTTTTTTCCTATTAGTTCTGAACTAGAACGGATGGGTTGAGTCTCTCAGACACAGACACTTTTAGTTTTGGTATTATCTGTTAGAATTCATCACCTAAAGGACTGTTATTCCTGGTAGCTTTTGGAAATCGCTTGTAGAGATCTCTCGCTGCATCATCATGCCATTTTGTGTGTCAGTTAGTTGTTGAAAAGTTTTCAAACTTGTTCATGGCTCTGTGAGACTCAGCTTCTCCGCTTGTGTTTTGTTTTGTAACTTGTGTAATGTGAATTGTAAACTATTGTACTGACATTCAATATAATGGCTCGTCAACTAAGTACTGAAGAAATCGAAAAACTATTGTTAGAAAGTGATTTTGATTTTCAGTTTAATATAATACTTGAATTTTTTTTTGCAAAAGTCGATTAAATTTCATTTTTCAGAAAGCTGAGAAAATATTATTTGTAGGAAATACCTGTAGGCTTATGTTACCATTCTAATATAGGATGACAAAGATACAAACATATTTTATCATTTTACTATAAATAATTTTAATGTAGTTTTAGTTCATTTACATGATACAAAACTCATTGGGTCTGAGAGGCCCACCAGTCTTCCTGCTTTTTTTTTTTTTTCTCTCCTGTTCGTTTTAGAGTTAAAGACAGCGAAACAATCAAGCAGGAGAGAACGCAGGCATTTTGAATTAATTCCCGGCGTTGTCTAAATTGATATCTTATTGTAAATGATCTTAATTGTATGATAATTTGCTAAAACTTTTAAATAAGTGTTTAGTTAAGAACTTTTGTTAAGCGAGATTGCAAACTGTATTACAACTTTGTTACTTTTATAATGCTGTCTCCGTTGGCTGCTGAAGCATTTTTTTTTTAAACATTTTTATTACAAAGAACACATGACCAGCAAAAGTTCATTATCCAAATGTTTCTTACTCAACTTTTGATGCAGTAAACTATTCACAATATAATCACATTTTTGTCATCTTTAAGTCAATTGTACATTGAAGTCAGGTTTCTCATTCATCTCCTACTGCTAAGGTAAAATTCAACATAAGTACAAGAGCTTCTAGTAGAAGAACTAAGTTATTTTTTATTAAAATTGTTTATTGTCTAATCCAGCCCAAAGAATGCACCTAGACCTATTTTCTACAAAAAACAAAGCAAAAAAACAAAACTGAAGAATTGAAAGTCATTGAAACTCACAAACAAAGTCAAATCCAGGATGGATAATGAAACCATAATAGATCTGCATCCAGAAGGAAACTGACTTTCAAAGCTTTTCAGAAGCTTGGATGGATGAACTGGATTAAAGCAAATAAGAAATGGTTGATTGATAGTAATCGTTGTTTCTACACATGTTGCTTCAAAGAACCTTTAAGCTTGAATGTTCTTAAGATAATTTGATAACTTTTATCTTACTATTTGCAAAACTTAAATATGCTTGTCGCTATCAGCAATTACTTTCATTTTAAGATTATTATAAAAGTTAGCAAATCATTTAATTTCCACGGCAGTTTTAGGCAATTGGAAGTATTTTGTGAAATAATGTGAATAAATGTAAGGCTAGATCAGAAGACTGTTACAAAAGCAGTCTTATCTTTTGGGAATCCTTACTGTAGACAAGAAATTGTTATCCTTTTGAATATTTTTTGCTTAATAAAATTAGCAAATTAATGTAATTTTATATTAATAATAACGAAGAATGGAACAATAAGAATGCTTTTAAAAAGATTTTGGGTTTTAGTGATCTTTAATAAAATATAATCAATAAAGTAGTGTATTTTCTGAATTTATTAGTTTATAGATTTATAATTCCACAACCTGATTAAATTTACTGTAATAACACTAATGATAGGTTAAAACTGCAGTCGGCATTGTTACTGCAGATAAGCATTTGGTACTTAATTGACTTGATGAATCTTGAAGCTGTAAGAGAGAAAGTCCTGATCCTTTCTGAGATTTGAGAGCAGCTTATACGGACTGATATTATAATAGACTGATATATCAGACATATGTCATTTGAGCTACTGGCTCACAACCTAATTAAGGCTACGTTTTATGATTGTAAGGGTGTATGGAAAGCAAAATAATAATAATAATAATAATAAATCAAAGTGCACATGAGTAGTTAAGTATTTTAGTGCAATCCTAAGATATCTTGAGGTAATTTCTGTAACTTCTGAAGATTGTAGTCTTAAACATATTTGGTCTACATTCAAAAAGACAGCAAGATTGCTGTCTGTCTCAAAGACTTCTGAACAGACTAGTATATTTATGTGAAACATGAAATCTTTCTATATTTGAAAAAAAAGAAAAGAAAACATTTCAACATTAATTATGGCATAGTGAGATAAAAGCATAAGGTCCTGAAGGGAATTAAAGTAGATTGGTAGACATTTATATTCATCAGAGCTTTGATCGAAACATTTTCTTCAAAAATTAAATGCAAAGGAATAGTAGTTTCGTGACAAATAGAATGATGATGCCTAGGTTGATATTAGTTGATATTATATTTGCTTTGCTTTGAAAATGATAAAATGTACCATTTTACGGTATGTTAGGCTCCAAGTACTTTCAAAAATATCCTTGTGATACAGAAACTTTCATCTGGAACCTTCAACTGAGGTCCTAGTATTTGATGAGATTTGTACTTAAAATGCTGTCAGATTATAATTGTTCTATAGCAAGTGCAGTTTAATTGACGGGTGACGATAGTAATAAAAAGTTCTCTTCTGTGTTAAGCATTTTGTGTACGATGTTATTCAACAACAAGCGCATACCATTCCTCTGTATGGGTGGTTGTAGGCACACAAATCTTAAATATTTTTACAAAATAGTACATTTCACTTAAGAAACAGAACAAACAATAAGGAAACAGAAAAGCCTTATTCAAAAGTTGAATCCAGATCAAAAATGTAGATCAAAATGCTTAAACATGATTCGGTTCTTAGTTTGTTTTTTTTTTACTTGTTTTATTCGTCTGTTAAATAATACAATAACTTTTTATTTTTTTATCTATTTTTTTTCTTTTATATACGGGGGTGGACAAAATAATATGAACACCTGTGAAATGACAGAAAATCTTGTATTAATAGGGTATTGGCTCACCATTCGCCTGAATAAAAAGCTTATATCTGACATGGGGTGGACAAATACAGATTATGCACGCTGTTCAAGAGAATACGCAGCCATTCCTCGTGCAGAGCAGTCTCTCATTGTGTGGAGTGGAGGCAGTCAACATGAAAGACTTCTGCAGGCATTCTCCACACATAAACACAGCCAATATAGGAAATGTATATTCATCAGACCAAATGATAGTCTCCACTGCTGTTGTGTCCAGTGTCTGTGCTCACAGCACCATTGCTTCAGTGGATTCCAGTGTCGCCAATGGTTTTGGAATAGTGTCCCGTTGGATAGTTTTGGTTGATACCGAGTCCTGGAGATGGGCGTTCATCTTGCAGGTTATCTGGGACACCGTTGTCTTGTGTTGTCTGGTCACTATCTGCTTCAACACTAGTCTATCCCTATCAGTGAGCTTTGACTTTCACCCACTGTTCTGTTTGCAGATGATGTTTTACCATGTTTTGTGTAGACTGTCATAACAGTTGACACAGTGCTTCTTTCATCATCCACAAGGTTGCCTGTTTTTATCACTGAAGCTCCTGCGAGGCGAAGTCTCAGATGTCGGACATCATTTCACTGCTAGCACAATTGTCACTTGCAACCCGTATGACTGCTGCTGATTGACCGATACCTTTGCCTTCATGGCTACTAGGTGGCAGACGTCTAATCTAGATTGCGTGGTTCTGTTGCTCAAGTGAATTATGGTCAATATGTTCTTATTATTGTGTCCACCCCCTGAATATATACACTATACTGTTGAAGTCTTAAACAGAAATTCCCGTCATTTAATTTGTATTATTTTTATTGTTTTTATTTATGTAATGGATATTCTATGATTATTTTTATTTCCTTTTGAGTTTCATTTCATTTGAGTTATTTATAATATCCTATGCACATTATAGATTTTCTGTTTTGGTTACTTCCACAAATTGTGTTATTTATACGAAGTCTCAATAACTAAACATTGCAGCACTTATGTAGATTGAGAAGAATAAGAGAAAGAAAAAAATTATTGAGCTAGTACTTGCAAGCTCAAAACAAAATTAATGAAAATCATAGTTTGATAAAATCTCTTCCGTTTTCATCCATTTTATTTTTGCAAGCTTATCATTTTATGTTATAAATTTTTACTTAAAACATTATTGAAATTGTAACGTCTAGAAATGGCAAAAGATTTGCACAATATTAACAGTGGTTTGGAAGACTATTGAAATGCAGTTTTAAGATTCCAAAACAAATCGATAGGTTTTATTTATCAGGATAGAAAGACTCATGGAACACCTCAAATATATTCAGCAAATAAATCGTGAATTAGTCTTCTGATGTTTCAGAGATGCCATTAGCAATGCAGATTATAGATGGATGCAAAGATGTCTCCCAGTCAACTTCATGATGCACATGTTCTATTCGGCCATATCTGAGCTGATGTTTTCAAGATTGTTATTGGTGCTTGTAGAGAGACATTATTTTTTTGAAATTGACTGCTGGCCACTCTTTGTATGAAATGGGTAGCAATAGCGTCCAAGATATGCTTCACTTATTCCCAATTGCCTTTAAGGAATGCTGGAGGTGTTTGTCTATCAGTTTTTGTCCTCTGATTGTTAATTCCTGCTGATCAACTTGTATGCCACTCAGCAATTAGTCTTTTGTATCCTATGTATGGTCTACACAATCCAGCAATCATCTGATTAGGAACAAATGAGATTTATTGCAGAAGATATCAGTGCTATCATATATTCCAGTTCATTGTATTGTAACATACTATCGATCAAGATATTGGTGATAGTGCTTATTGGATAGGAACATACAATGCAGTGGCATAAAGATAATCTTAAAAATAGACTTGGTCTTGTGATTAAAATAATGATGTAACAGGAACATTTTGTTCTTCCATTATAAATATAATGCTGTAGAGGCTATATCAAGTTGTAGCCTGATCTTACTGTCCTCCCAGGAAGTTGGCTTTTTTAAATGCTACAGCTCTACTCTGGTCTGTCATGTCTTCTGTCAAAAAAGAACAAAAAACCCCTGCATTAACGGACAGTTGTATGATTTAATGTCTATACAATATGGAGAGTCACAGATTCTCTTTTACATGGTCAGTAATCTGTCGTCTTTTAATAAGCCGTTATCTGGCAGTATGATGCGTAAATCTGTTGCCTTAACATTCATTGCAAGTCACTTCCTCCTGCAATTTGTAACTCAAATCTGGAAGATTTTTTATAAAGAAGATGACTCAAGTTGTATCGTTACAGCTGAAGCATGTTATTTTTATTGAAGCTGGATTAATTTTTACATGTTATTATTATATCCTTGATGCAGTGCATGCACTTGATTCCCTGATATTGCAATTTCAGTGGCAGACTTGAAATATATATTAATAACAGATTATTTAAAAGTGTAGCAAGCAGTTTAAATATTTCTAGTGACAAGGAGACTAGTAAAGCTGATACTGACGAAAAAAACAGACCAAGGCACTGGCATTATTTGTGTAGCAGATGAATCGATGAAAAGGGAAGTGTTGCTTGCCAATAAGTCATAAAAAACATAATACGACTTTAAATTATTTATTACTTGGATTCATGGCCACAGAAAATCTCGAGGCCCTTGATGTTTATTTATATATATTATGCAATAAGATCTTATCAAATAGTTCTTTAGTACCAGTTTTATTATTATTTCATACGCCCAGGCTTTTGGCACTTCTGTCTTTGTCCATGACAGAATTGACAGGGACAAGAATTGTGAGCCATTAGCCGAAGAATCGTTGTCCAGGGTACACCGTAGGAGGCAGCTCACATTATATCTGCAGAAACAGATAAAACACACAAAAAAAGAAGTCATATCCATGTTGACTCTGGAATTCGAACCCAGGTTCCAATATATCTGCCTCATGAAAGGCTACGATCTTGGTCACAAGGCTATGCTGAAACAGCTAGAATCAGCTAAATTGCTCAGCAACAAACAATTCAGAATATAAAAATAAAGATGTCAAATTTTTGGAAAGAAAAACTGGAGTCATTTGACAAAACTTAACATGTTATATCGAAAATGTTGAATAACTAAAGGGCAACAGTGACTTACTGTAAAGTAAACTACATCATAACACTAAAACCATGCATCAAAGATGTTGTTCAGTGAGAAATCCTGACAACAAATTGATAGTTTATTTCTCAGATAATACAGCTTCACACAGAATTCATGATATGGCTAAAGGATATTGAGCAAGAACTTGATTTTACGGCTTCAGCCATGTGATGAGTATTATTTATATTTAGATTAGATAATGGATATCAATTTTATTAGTTTTCGTTAGTTTTTTTCTTTAATAATTCTGTTGAAGAAGACATATCACTGTGAAAATTTACAAACAGATACAAAAGGATAAATGACAATTAAATGTATTGACGATTTTATGAAAACTCATGAAATAAGTTGAGAGAAATATGTCGATGCACTTAGCAAAGGTGCGAAGTCGATGATGAGTCCTGTGAAAGGGGAAGTATCACAAATTAAAAATGTTATCACTGTATTCTTCATAGATATGCAGTGAAAATTATTAACTTTGTGAAAGCACAACTGTTAAAAACAATATCCTAAATTATCTGTTAAGATATGGACTGCCAACATTACATCTTTGCTATTACAGATGTCTGTCTCGTGGCGGAGTTCTTGTCAAGATTGTTTGAATTGTAAGAGCAGCTCGCCCTATTCTTACACAATCACAAGTTTCTATTAGCTGCTTACTTTAGAAATGTTTCGTGGTTGAGTCAGATTGCTTATTACAGATATTTACAAAATTGAATGGTATTTTTCTCGCCCTACAACAACAAAAAAGTAAATATTTTCAACACAAAACATAAATGACCATCAATATTTCAAAATTTACAATACTAGACCAAGGCTGTTGAAAAAAATTAATATGGATCCATTTTCAACTTTAAATGCCATTTTACAGGAATCAAACTGTGAAATTAACGAGGAAATCTGAAAAGAAATTATTTCTCATGTAAAAAATCAATAACTTTGTAATTAAATGAATATTTTCCTCTATGAAACGTCGAGAATAACTATTGGGTTATTGTCATTCCTTTCAATATTTAAGAAAAACCAGAGGGACTATCCACTTCAGAATATGAAAATCTCTTCAATCTGACATCAAACAGCCAAATAAAAGTTAGATTTAATGAAGCTTCGTTAAATGAGTTTTGTTGTGACAAAAGAAAAATATCCAAATTTATTCAAAAGGCGATTTTTTTGTTTGTTGCTGTTAGTGACATATTTGGTGAAAGTAGATTTTCGTTCTACACTGCAACAAAAGCAAAATACAGAAGTTAGTTAGATGCCACTCATTAGAATTCGGCTGTCTACAATTAAAACAAATTTTGAAAGAAGACTGAAAGAAAAGTAGTTTAATCATTCACATTAATAGCTTGAATTAATAGTATTTGCTCTTCCTTTATCTTTTTTTTTTTTTTTTTTTTTGTATTTTCAATAAATTATTTTTGATGTTTTGAGTTGTTGTTTTTATTTGTAATGGTTAAAAATTGTCGGGTTTCAAAATTTTTTATCAAGTTGAAAAGGGTTCTGAGATTAAAATAAATTGGGAACCACTGCCCTAGACCATCTATGAAGGCATTAAGTTGGAAAGATATTTAGTATTTTGCTCCACCAAAGATTG
Organism: Thereuonema tuberculata; assembly: GCA_023159025.1. Lineage (NCBI taxonomy): Eukaryota > Metazoa > Arthropoda > Chilopoda > Scutigeromorpha > Scutigeridae > Thereuonema > Thereuonema tuberculata. The sequence goes on along the minus strand of JAFIDM010004315.1, from coordinate 54,439,620 downwards.
TAGTTGTTTGAATTGAGATTACTGTTTGTCTTTGGTTCCAGTCCTGGGAGAGGGAGGAAGATCGATATCTTTTCACACATTCAAGTTGATCGTGAATGGGTGAATATCGCTGATGAGTCCTAACAAGCATGATTCCCATTGATGATAAAACAACAACTCCAGTTAGGCTTATCATACTATACTATAAATGCTAAACCTGTCGTACATATCTTTATTATTTTAATCAAAATTATTGCTTAGTAAATTCAGAAATTCATTAGATGAATTTTATGGAGTTATAGATTAAAACCCCAAAATTACTTAAATAATGTAATTCTGAAAGAAAAAATTGTTGAAAATATTTTAATCTATAAAATTTATATCTTTGGAAAGATTTATTTTATTTGGAAACAATTTATTTTTATTTCGTCAATAATTCTTTGAAGAATTTTGGAATTCTATTTTGTTGATTGATTTTAATAAATTTGCAAATAATTTTTTTAAAAGAAAACTTTATTATCGTCGGAATCAATGTGGAGCTACAAACCTAAAACATAAAAAAACTTGCCAAAAAAGAAATTGGTGAGAAAATTCGTGTGCCAGCGTTTCATGGCCACAATGAATTTTTTTTTAGCCCATAAAAGGACTAAAAAAGCGCATATAAATATTAATAAGTAACAATGATCTCACCCATGGTTATGAAAATATTTTAAATAGTGTTTAATTTCTATAGCATTAAAAAAAATTAAGAAATGAAAAAGCATCAGAATTTAACAATTTTATGAAATTGTTAAAAAAAAAAAATCATTATTAGCTTTAATTGTTGTAAAAAAGCTTATAATGAATGTAATGGTGAGGGAAACCAAGTGATATATACAACTTTATTCATAGCAGGCCTATAAATGTAGAAGTTTTAATGCAACTAAATTGTATGTCGTAATATTATATGATTATAAAAACTGGTGAAGTCCCAGAATTCAGTTGCCTAAAAAAATTTAAGGAATTGGATACAGAAATCTAATCACGCTTAATGGCAAAAAGCAGTTACGAGAATTAATAAAGCAAATTGCAATGAATATAATATATCATCATTGTAATTCTAAATCCTAGAGCCATACGCTACCAGCTCACGAATAATAGTAAAAACAAATGTCCTAATTAAGTTTTATTGGTTTGTTTATGAAATGAAACTACCTTAATACAAAGTTGCATACCCCAAAAAAAATATTGAAATATCCTATAATATTTTGATATATCAACTTTTAATGGTATGTTACGCTATACCAATCACAAATTACGTTGTCCTTTTGTAAGAAGAGGATAATACAAGCAAAAAGCAGGGCTTAAGAGTAGATTTGCGCATTGTTAAAATCACTTAATGAAAATTTGTGTAATATATATGTTGAAGATGAAAGATTTAAAAGCGACTAATGCTACAACGCTGTAGGATTATTAGAAATTACAAATTTTTTTTTCGATTTCAGACTTAATGGTGCTTTTGTTTTGGCCTATCTTATAAC
>JAFIDM010004315.1:54385278-54428121 GCA_023159025.1 Thereuonema tuberculata | reverse complement strand
TACGTCGTTGTGGTTTATATTTATATGTAATTGTCTTATTTTTCGTTGAATTCTTTAAGTGCTAATATAGTTGGCAATGTGTTAATTTTAATATAGCATGTTAATATTTAATCTTAAATTTCTAATTTATCAACAGAATTTTCATTTAATTTTAAAAAGAGTGCAGTTTCATAATTGTTGACAACATTTTACAAGAATTGCACTGTTTTGAAAATTTGAAAAAAAATTTAAGTGTTCCGATTTAAAATTTCTTTTTTCGAAATTTTGAAATATTTCGGCTAAAGCCTGAAATATACTCTTTATGTATGTTTTTCATATAAGAACCCAATATATCTGCCAATTAGACTAGAAATAACAAGCTTATTCCCCCCCCCCCCCTCTCAAAATCTGGATTCTTGATAATTACTCTTTTGGCCTCGACAAAGGAAATTTGTGTGGATTCACCATAGGAGGCAGTTCAGATTATACCTGCAGTAAGAAGGAAGCAAACGGCCAAGCCAGCTCTAGAATTCCAACCCAAAGTTCAGAGCTATCGGCCGAGATTAAGTCATTTCCAACCAAGTTATGCTTCTGCACCTTAAACTTAGTTTTTGCTGTTTTTATGTGGATAGCTTATGCTAAGTTTTGGAAGCTGTTATTGTTTTCAGAACCTTTAGTCATCTTAAAGTTAAAATTTAAAAAAAAAAAAAAAAAAAACCTCAAAAAATGCACAAAAAATAAGAAAAATAGGTTTCTGCCCTCTGAGCGTTTGAGGCTGAAGCAGCCTAATAAGGTTGAAACGGCTGTCCCAGATTCCTGAGATGAAGGCTCAAAGTGCAGAAGCATATTTTTCTTATTTTTGAGAGTTTTTTTTTCTAACATTTATTAGCGCAGGTTAAACTATTTTTTTTAAATTTTAAAAGTTTTTTTTTTTTTTTTTTTTGTGTATGTGAGGTTTTTGGTCTATCTCTATCTTTTTGTATGTTAGGAATTCATAGCTGCTGTCAGCTATCAAAACCAAGATTCATAAGGCTATTCATTAAAACCTGGACTAGGTTTTAAGTTTGGTTCTGATTCGATAACTAATGGGCCTACGCTCAATAATTGACCAATTAACATTTAACAACGAGTTAGTAACAAGATCAACAAAAATCTAAATTTTCTTTTTTTGGCAAGCAGCAGCATAACGATAATGCATAAGTGGATGGCCTGTTTATTTTTTATCTCCATCTAATATGCACTGGGGTAATATATCCTTTTGCTAATGTTTGTGTATAATATGTATGGTGCATTCTGTGGACATAATTTTCAAACAGATATATCTAACCTAGTTTAATTTTAAGTTTCTATACAGTGTGTAGCTCATAGCAGGAGAAGCCTTATATCCCCGCTCTGTCTGTCCGTCATGAGAAATTCATATCTTCGGAAAGACATGATCTATACCATATTAGAAAGGTCTTGCCAAGACTAGCTCACAGCCGTTGAGAACTCGCTTCTAGCTTGTGCGATTCTCCAGTTATAGTCACACTCTTGGTGCATAGGCCTCCTCTTAGAATTTGATATTAATTTCTAGGAACCTTAGATCAAATTCTGTTTTTTCTGTGGGGATTTGAAGTTAAGTTTCTGAGATTTTAACACAGCTCTGTATAGATGCTATGGGGCTTATGCAATCGCTACTGGGATTGCTGCTCCTACTTTGTTTTTACTAAACTTTGCATCTGCAGCATGAGGTAACTCGAAGCTCAGCTGGCACTTAGAAGAATATTTAAATCAATTACATGTTAAGATACAACAACAAATATATATATATTTTGGATTAAGTCTTGATGTTATAATGTTAGTCTGAAATTCTCAAAAAGTTTTATAGTAGAAATACTATAGTATTTTATCACCGTGCTGTGTGTAGAGAAATGCTATTCATATTGAAATGTTTAATGTTTCTGTTCCCAGCTATTTGTAATTACTGCAATATCAATGTGACAAGATTACTGATAATAAAAAAAGAACACAAATGGCAACTTACATGATTGGTAACTCTTTTATCTAAAATTAACATCAATTAGTAATTTATTGATTTAAGTGAAGATCTGGTATTACAAAATACTTTTTTATGTATAAAAAGGCAATAAATAATAAAAAATATATATACATTAAATAATGAGAGCTGCAATTCTTCAATACATAGTTCAAAACTAAAGTAATCTTTTGATATTTAGGAAGAAAAATAAATTGAAGACTGCGTAACAAAGCAATTATTATTTAACTGGGTTCTTTCTGAATGAACATGATTTGTTTTTCCTCACAAGTTTTTTGATTCCTTCCTATTAACAAATTGGTACCAAGTGTAGGATTTGTGTATTAATATTGCACACAGGATATTTTATATATAAAAAAAGAATTAGTTTTGAAGCAGTTATTTTTTAAATTTTTTTTTTACTCGCACTTACAAATGCACTGGGTTTTTTTTTGTTTTTTTTTTATTTTTTTACATTAAAAATCACCTCCAACTGTGCTAACTTTAAATGTAACTTGTTCTACTAGGTGGTCCAATCGGTCTGATTTTCCTTTAAATTTACCAATGTCTGGGCCCATCATTTTAATCAAGGCAGGAACCTAGAAATTTAAAGCAAATTTCTCATTAATATATTTTTAATATCCAGTATTTTCAGATAAAAAAAAAAAAGTACAATTATATACACAAGTTGTTCCAGGAGGAAAAGCCAGAATTCTGAGACGTCACAGTATTGATCATTCTTAGCAAAAAAAGCTTACGTGAATATGTGGCCAATTTCTAACAGTTTCAGAGATAGAGCTACAGGTTAATTCAAATATCTATATATTTAGGAAATCTTGGTTATTGGACGCATGTTCACATAAGCTTTTTTTTTCTTATCAGTAATTTTGCAATGTATATTCACTCTTTATGAAAGAGATACTGACGTACAGTTTCTAATATTTATTGTTCAAGTGACAAATTTGTTTCAGTTTATAATAAATCTAAAGAAATTCCACCAACAACATCAATTGCAATTCAAGTTCATCAATGCTTCAGACAGTGGTGCATTATGGTAGGAAGGAAGGTCAATACTGCATGCCAAACTAAACTACTGTACATTCAAACAGCCTACTTAAAATACAGGGTATCCCAGATTGACCGTATTTGCTTCCCATCTCGGAATTCCACATTAAATGTGCTTCAAAAAAATTAGTATAAATTTTTTTGATCGGACTTACACTTTTTGAGATAATCAAGGATTTATAAGTCCAGAAGGGTTACCCCATCAAAAAGTGTTCCCAGATATATATTACAAGAAAAGTAAAAGGAACAAAATGAATATAAAAACTAAATCAAACTAACACTAAAAATAACAATGTTTTATAAAAGATGTTCAAAACGTGCACTCTCCATTTCAGTATGCTTGAGCCTATTCAGTAACCTGTGCTCTTGCTACCATATAAGTCTTTTATGACAGCAACAGCTGTATCCAACTTTGCTACCATCTTGTGCTCATTAGGGGGAACATTGTAAATGGATTCTTTCAAATATCCTCCCAAAAAGCATTCCAATGGATTGAGGTCTGGTGATCTGGGAGGGCAATTTATGGGCCCCCCTCAACAATCCACCTTCTTGGATACAGTTCGTTGAGAGCGATTTGAGCGTAATGTGCTGGTACCACAGCCACCTCCAAATTTAAAGTGGGACTTTTTCGAATAGCTCTCCCAAGGCATGCTGTTTGTAAGCTGGACCATTCAGAATCTCGGGCAGAAGTTATGTCTGATTATGTGGTTCCTGGTAATGCCGGCTCAAACATTAATCTTCCAGAAAACTTGATGATGTGCTTCTTTTACCACATGGAGATGAACGCCATTCCACCAGTGGTAATTGTGGCAGTTGAAAATACACTCTTGCATGAAGAGAGACTCAAGGGTAAAAAGGATTCTTTCACTAAAAACCCCTGCATCCTCGATATTTTGCCTCTGCAGCCACTGATAGTATTGCACTTAAGTGGAGAGGCAGTCTCTTGTTTCCAGTTTCTGCATCCTTGTAAAATTCAAAGGAAGAAACTGGATTTTTCAAAACTCACCAGATTGTATTTTTATTGGGACCCAATTGTTGCCCAATTTGATGTAAAATAGGATCTTGAAACATGAAGTTCAAGACATAGCATCTTCATTTGCAGATGTCCTCTGTAGCCATTCTGCACCTCCCTTGCGGTGATCGACTGGCACAGATTCCCAGATTCCCGAGGTCTTGTTTCTAATCTGCGGAACACATTAGGGTCAGGATGTGTCGGTAGTTAAGATATCGGCAAGCATATTCCCTCGCAGCCTTGTAATAGTTGTGTCAATATCCCAGCATGAGAGCAATGTGGAAATATTCAGATGAAGTGTGCCACACTGTCATTGGCAAGCACAGAATTCCTAGACAATACAGGAATATATGTAACTCAGGAAGCTCAGTCAGCAAATGACTTAATTTGACTAAGATAGTTATCTTTATACAAAAAATAGGTATGCTCTAGTTGGGAAACATGTGGTCGCTTCTGATTGACTGAATTAAAAATGAGCGGATCATGATTGTCTGTGACATAGCAGTGCACGTCTTGTAAAATAATACAATTTGTAGCTTATTAACTCTTCAGACTGGCGAGTTTCTTCCCTGCATGTGTCTCCCATGGTACTTTCTTTTTTTTTAACCATTCTTTTTATTTTGTTATACTCTTTGTGGAATTTACTTTAGAATATTGATATTTTTTAATAGCTAATAATGAACTTGATATATAAAATAAAGCATTTTATTTATCCTATTTAGTTAAATTCATTAGCACTTAGATCAGGGCATTTCATTGAAGTTGCCAATGAAGTCGGCGGTCTGCGTTAGGGAAACCACTCCACTTACATCCTTGAACCTATTTGTCCATGTGGATTTGCAGCACTGTACATCAAATACATGTCCACGAGTTCCATCGGACTGTACTGCTCCTTTATCTGTTCAAATGTTGCCTCTGATGACTATGCTTTGAATGACTGTACATACAGTGAACAGCAGATAGTCACGCCCTCCTGCACATGGCCAACAGCCAAAACACTAAAATAACTGTAGCCATATTGGTGCAAGATCGTACACATATTACTTCATGAAAACTGCTTGTTTTCATACCCTCCACCTACCATATTCTTCTGTAACAATTTCGGAATATATATACATACACTATATGGCCATTAATCACCGGACACCCCTAGTAATGTACTAACCAGCATCTGGTAAAATGTCAGTATGATGTAAATCCGTCTTTCGCCGGTATCACAGCCTCTACCCTTTGAGGAAGACTTTCCACCAATTTGTGTTGGGTTTCTGCAGGAGCTTGGTTCCATTCCTTCTTCCAGATGTTGAACAACTCTGTGGTGTTTTGTGGTCGGGTTTTCAACCTGAGCTCCAACTTATCCCAAAGGTGTTCAATGGGGTTGAGGTTAGGATTTCGGACTGGCCATTCGAGTTCATTCACTCCCATGTCCTCAAACCACTCGGTTGTAGTCTTTGCTTTATGGACGGGTGCATTGTCATGCTGAAAATGAAATGGGCCAATTCCATACTGTTGCCACAGTGTAAGTAGCGCTGAATTGTCTTAAAATTGCTTTGTAAGGCTTGGCATTCATGGATCCAGGCACTAAACTATACCATGAAAAACAGGACCATACCATGATTCCATCTCATCCAAACTTAACAGGGAACAATCCAGTCCTATAAGTAACACTTGCCAGGCATTTGCCACATCCACACTCGTTTATCGAATCGCCACAACTGATAGCGTGATTTGTCACTCCACAGCATGCTCTTTCATTGTTCTTGAGTTCGATGGCGATGTGCTTTGCATCACTGTAAATGATAGCTGCATTCTGTACAGTGATTTTAAGCTTAAGAGCTGCAGCTTGACCATGGAATCAAGTGCAACCAGCTACCAGTAGATGGTAGATCACTTAAGACCCACAGAAGTACCACTTCTGAAGCAATGCTGTGCAAAGCTTGTGGAAAGACCTTGGAGGTGGCTGGTGTTGTGTAATGTACCTTCCGATAGCGTCCCAGGCATATTCAATTTGATTCAGGTCAGGAAAACAGGTTGGCCACAGTGCATTCCTTGGATATCATCGTAGGCAAGGTACTCCTCCACCAGTCCAGCCCTATGCAGACGGACATTGTCGTTCATGTAGAGTATGTCAGGCCCCTATAAAGTCGCACATACTGTTGAAGGATGCAGGACACCTGGCCCGTTATGGAATACAGTTCAAAAATATGGAGTGGTGTATGTGCCACCTCCATGCCAGTTGTGTTCAAGGATACTGGATGGCCTGTATCAGCTCCTGGGTTCTCTCCAGATGTGTGTATGTGAGGAATAACTTTAGAGACTGAATTTGGACTCATCAGAAAACATTACTTGCACTTATGTCCATGCTGCATGTTCCCTGTATCATGCCAGACAATATCTGATTGACCAATGTCAAGGGGATGCATCCCTCAGGTCTCCGAATATACATCCCTGTCTCGTTTGATCACCTGTACAGAGTATGCCTCAATACAGCTGACCTGTGGCTGCTGTCAGGTTCCTGGTGAGTTCCCAACCTGTGCTTCAGTTGTGCCATATGTCACTTAGCATTAGTTATCGCTCCTCCCAGGACATCCTGGACGTCCACAATCTGGATATGACACTAGTTGAAATGTTTAGGGCCTGCAACACCTCTAACTGTAATTCACTTCCAACTGGGTTTCCAGACTCCCAGTGATTATTTCTTATGTTATCCAGATGGATACTCTGGGCCATTATAAACTGTAAGCAAGCATTGAAGGAATCATAACAGTTTTTGGTACGTCAGTAATGACAGGTTCTGATGCCAGCTGATGTCTTTGGTATTTTTTTCCCCCGCAAAGGTGTTGCCACCTTTATATTTTGTGTTAATTTTTGTTAGTACATGTAGGGCCTACTGCATCTTTCAGCCAAGTTTGTGAATTTTGGATGCCTGGAAGGGCCAAAAACTGCCTATTCCTTAACTTTGAGCATGAGTATACATAAGCAAGCCGTGCTGGCGTGGCTGCGCGGTCTCGGCGGCGGTCTGCCAGTGTTGCCAGTGCGCCAGTACCTGGGTTCGAATCCCGGTAGTGGCTTGGATGTTTCAATTTCCTTTCCTGTGTTGTAAGCCTCTTCTTCACTTTCTCTTCGGTCTGACGTCATTCCGTAATGGCGTCCTGGGGGCAGGCAACGGGAAACCACCCCCAGTATCTTTCCTCAGGTGTTTCTGGGAGATCCATGTGACCTCCATAGAACTGGACCTGTCTTCGAACAGAAAACTATGGATGGATGGATACATAAGCAGGGCTGTTGAGTCGAGAAATTTTTTTCTCTAACTCCACTCTTACTAAGTATGATCCTGATTCTCCAAAACCTAGTAACTGCAGGCCTCTTTTTCTACAGATCTGATTGTAAGTCTTCATTTTACTGATTGTGGAAGTTTGCTGATAACAGCAAAAATCATTGGCAATGTTATGTTTATTGACAAGTTTGCATTATACTCATTCATAATGATTTAGAAGTCTGAAATTATATTCCTGATATCTGGTCAAGGAATTAGGTTTATCTGTATCTCAATATGCTGTAAGTGCCAGTTGTATAAATGTAAGGATATTTACTGTCACGGTTTTGAAATAAAAACATATAAACTCAAGAAATGAATAGAATACAACCATCAAAATATTTAGATCTGCACACCTGTATATATGAGATTTTTAAATGAAACAATATAATTAGCAATGATACTGATATAGTTAACATGACTAATATATATATACTTATATTTTTAATAATAATAACACTGTGTCACCATCCCTCTCAACTTTCAATATCATACTATGAAATAATGTATTAAATGTTTTCTTTCCTAGAAACTAATTTACTAATAATTAATACTGTACTTCAAAATGGGGTGGGGGAGGGAAATAATTGCACTGTAAATTATTTATGAAATCTGACTGAAAGGCAAAATAATGAATTCGGAAAAAATAAAAAATAAAATATTTTCTCTTACTCACATCTTTATAGCTTATGTGCATGAATCGTAACAGGGCTGTTAAAAGTTGGAATGCTGTAAGGAGGAAAAAAAATATATTTAGATTTAATTCAAGTTATGTTACATACAAGAGCTAAATACAATATACTCTCAATATCTCGAAGTCGAAGGGACGCTAAAAAAAATTCGAGATAGCGAGTTTAGGAGATAACAAGGTCATAACCAAAACACAAAAATTCACGTAAAAACACAAGATACGGAATAATATTCTAAAAATTAGTGTCTTGATAGATGAGAATAAATATGTAATGATAGTTGACAATACGTTTAAATATTGCAATGATAATTTTAATTTTTAAAAGTAATCGAAAATCATTACATTAAATTGAAAAGAATCGTCCCTGACCCCTCAGAGAGATAATGAAGGGTGTGAGAGATTCTTGGAAAAATACCTCTATTTGCTTCGACACAACTGAACGGCGATTTTACGGAAAAATTCATTTTTTATTTCGAAAAATATTCGACATAACAAGGTTTTGATTGAAAACTCTGACATAAGAATTAAAATTAACATTACGTGAATATGTAATATCAAGGGGAAAAATAATTTTTTGACATATCAAGGTTTTCGAGATATCAAGAGTATACTGTACAAAAGAAATAGTAATGCAATAATAATGTCAGCAGCATAGCCAGGATCTGATCAAAAGAAGAGGGATATAATAGATAAATACGACTGATTCATATGAAGTTCAGACAATAATGTTGAGTCTTTCTATTGGGTAGCGCTGAAAGTTTGTTTGGATTTTTTTCTCATTTGTATAATGTGTGGTTTTGATTGAAACAAGCAAATTGTCTGCAGTTATTATGGTGTTATGATAATGTCTTGATTAAACTAATTGAAATAATGTAAATGATATTATTTTAAAATAGAAGATACTAAAGTGCATTTTCAATATGATGCTTCATTATTTCAGAAAACACATAAACACAACAAACACAGATGCATAAGAAAAAGATATGTGGCCTAAATGGTGAGAATGAAATTGATAGAACATGCCAAAAGTGGTTTGTGAAATTTAAAGAGGGTGATTTTTCTTTAAAAGATTCCAAAGCTCTTTTACAAGGTCATCTACCATCGAAATTGAGTCAATCAAACGGACTTTCAATCGGTTCAACCTAAAGATAAAACTGTACTGATCTCTCAATTCCTCTATAATAAGACTACAGAAATGTTATGACTCACCCTGTTCTTCAGGCACTTCGCCGTTTAAGAACTGCAAGATGGCTGAGGCTAATTCAGTCGCAGTATCATCAAATACCTAAATATTAAAAAAAAAATCTTTATTACATTCTATTAGTAGCCTACAATAATAATAACAGATAGAATACTTTCTTTTGAATTCAAACAAAATCTCCGTCTAATGATAAAACAAAAGATTAATCAGGTTAACTTTGTTTATCCACGTGAGCATTTCTGTTGGGTTCCCCCCTCCCCCATAAAAATCCCCAACTGACAGTAAACAGAGCTAGTTCTTCACGCCAGCTTAACATGACTTACTTAGTAATTTATGTTTGTTTTATCCTTTATACTTTATTAAATAAGTATCTAACCAGTGTCTTATATCAATATTAAAACAGATTAAAGGCCTCCACACATTGTAGGTTAAAATAATTTTATGTAGAAATAACAACTACACAAGTACTTTTGAAACAATCTGCATTTCATTCTCAAGTGAAATAATTACAATAAGTTTCAGAATAAAAGAAAACAGCAATTTATTCTTCCAAGGCCTCCCACCCAGCTCTATGGCATGGTTGTCGCTAAGACATTGGCCTCTGACCTGTGAGTAACGGGGTTCGGTTCTCATATGGGTTTTGTGATGGTGGACGTTCCGCTCTGGACAGGTTTTCTCGGGGTTCTCCTGTTTTTTAAAGAATTTGGACCCCTTCCCCTCCCCCTTGGTGAGATGTCGTGGGACTTCCCCCCCCCCCTCACGTGAGATTTCAAAAAGTCAAAAAAAAATCAAAAAAGTTCAAAAAGTCAATATTACAAAATGTAATCTATTATAATATATTCTCTGAATGAAAAAGTTGACGTGAGGATTTCGTTGACCCCCCCTCCCCCTTTTGACCTCACATAATTAATGGACGACCCCTCGGTAAGTGTGTTTTATTTATTTCCACTTTTTCTTTTTTTCTTAATTACTTAGTGGGCTCGGTAGTAAGTGATACAGCGCTCGATTGCAGACTGGGGTGCCAGGTGCAATCCCAAAGTTTGGGGATTTTTTTCCATGCTGAATTCTCCTGTGGGCAGGTCCTAAGGTCTACCCAGACCTCTGTAGCAGATGTCTGGCTGACCATTTGAACCTCAACGTAGTCCCATTGGTCAATAAACGCTGGGAGCCTTACCTATTGTGACTTCATTGGCCACATAGGCCTGTAGTGGGATATTTTAATTAGTCTGTTTAGATGGAATTTAATTCACACTAACAAATGCCATGATGGCAGAAGGAAAAAAAATACAAAAGAATGCGTACGTATTGAGAAGGAGAAAGATTGCGAGGAAAGAACCCTGAAAATTTGAACAGAGAAACAAGATCTAATGACGGTCAGTATTGATATTCTAACATCCACTGCAATAAGCAAATTGCTGTAATTTGTTCATAAATAATGATGCCTATATAAAATTTCTAAATCATGCGTTAGGTAATTTGTACACAAGCCCAGGAAGCTGTGGTGAATGAGTTATAGGAAAACCTTTTATGAAATATATGTTGATTCTTGTAATACAATAAGATCTTGACTTACAAGGATATCCTAATACTAGATACAAAACTAGGTGACAAAAGATAAAAAAATGGTAGCGAAAGAAGCATTAAAGCCTTTTTTTTTTTTTTCAAAATCAGTCTTTTCATTATAATGGGAATCAAGAGGCAATTGTATTGGGCTTGTCTACGCATATTAAGTCACTTATGTAATGAAGAACTTTGAAAAAATCTGGAAATCTGATTGCAGGAAAAAAAAAAAAAAAGAAGTACTTTACATTAAAAAACTCCATCTTTTTTGATATGTTTCATTTATTATCGGTGATATTTCGCGGAATTAATATCTTTCCGCTTTTTCAAACCTTTTTTAAAACAACAAAGAGTAACTTCCATTACATTTCTTAATAAACTAATAATTATGGTACATTGTTAGTAATAATTGGTTTTGTTAAAAATTCTTTCATTATTATAACAATAATATATCTGTATTATACATACCAGTATCAGTATTAAGAAATGTAATGGAAGTTACTCTTTGTTGTTTTAAAAAAGGTTTGAAAAAGCGGAAAGATACTAATTCCGCGAAATATCACCAATAATAAATAAAATATATAAAAAAAGATGGAGTTTTTTAATCTAATTTTAGGAGTATAAGATATGAAGTACTTTACATATTTTGCTTCATCATAAAGCAATTTTCTATAGTAACCTCTGCAACTCAAAAAGAAAAAGAAAAAAACAAAAAACAAAAAAAAGATTTAATTTAAAAAACAAAACAAAAAAAAGAATTCTTACTTCTTTGAGACCTAGATTGTACATTAAGGCAATCCCTTTTTCCTGGAGACTTGGCCTGTTACTTAACAAGCTATTTACGGCAACCCTGGTGGTCACTTTGCTATTACTGCAAGACTGGTTTCCAACTTGCCATTCGGATATGTACAAAAGCCAGTCTGAGGAACTGTAGGGTAAACACAAGTTAGATATCTGCAAAAAATAAAGAAATATTATGTCAGAAAACAACTCTTGTCTGTTCCACTACTGAATTACCATCAACATATTTATAGTACAGTAAACCCTCTCAAATCCAGCCTAATGTGGCGACCAGTAGGCCGGATTACAGAAAAACTGGACAACCGAGAATGTTCTTAAAATAACTCAATTTTTGTGAAGACATAATACCAGGTTTAATAATTTAACCCCATTTTACTCAAATGTTTATTAAAAACAATACAAATGTGCTTTTTCCGACACCAAGCTCTAGTGATATTTGTTTTGCAGATTCCCTCCAATCTCCTTAAGCTTTTGTTCCATTGTGACAAAGTTTTACTTTCTTTTTTCACTCATAATGAATACGCGCGGATAGGGAAACGAATTTAGTTATTAAAAAAAATTTTTTTACTCAGGACCAGGCCGGATTACCAAGGACCGGACCTGAGAGGCTTTACTGTATTTCAAAATGCAGTTTGCAATTTCATAACTCACATTCTCTTCTATGAATGCCAACAGATACACTGATGATATTTTAATATTTGGTATGAAAAACTATATATATTACTCAATAGAATATACAAAATAAAAGAAGAATACAATGTTTTCAAGTCTAGATTTATTATTTTTTAAATTCAGTAAATTAAAAAAAAAAAAATCTTACTGAGATTTTCTGATGATATAGAAAATTTGAATTCCATTAATGGAGTGTCTTAAAATTTTATTTTGTTATTAAAACCATTACATTACAGAAATCAGTGATCTACGATATGAAAAGTCACAAATGTAACTGAATGCTTCAAGATTTTCTGTATCTCTGTTAAATACTTAATTGTTGATATTCTGTTATACAGTACTTTTTCGTAATTTTTTTTTGCCTCGTTTCTTTTCTTAAAGAACTTTACACAGATATTTACTTAATGTCAAAAAACAAAAAAAAAAAATAATAAAATAAAAATATATATCTACAGTTAGAAATTCCCCATGACTAGATAACAGAATAGTGCCACAGGTTATAAGATGTAAATAAAATAGATAACCAGGTGCTCAGAGGTATACCTAGGGCACTCTTGTTTCTCAGGATCATAATATAAAGGATTAACCCTACAGGTTGAGGGTAGGCATAGGGTAAAAACTTCACCACATAAAAATATATTGTTATTTTCAATGAAAAACATGGCAAACATTTAAAGGATTAAAAATGATCATGGAGATCATTGAAATAATGCTCTTATATGCTGCTTGACTATATATAAAAGACTTGAAGGAGGAGTGAGACATGATACTATATAGGTCCTTTTTTGAGGGATTTCCTCACTCTGGGATGAGATGTTATCTCCATATTTCGGCCTGGTGCCTTCTTCGGGAGATGTATAAATGTCAATTACATCAAGGTGAGTGCAGAACTAACAACTTCTGTTGTTAGTTTCTCGGATAAGTTTCTCATGTTGTTTATCCCAAGCGACTGGTGGCCGCATGAGAAACAACATGAGAAACTTATCCGAGAAACTAACATCAGAAGTTGTTAGTTCTGCACTCACATTGATGTAATTGACATTTATACATCTCCCGAAGAAGGCCCGAGGAACCGGGCCGAAATATCGAGATAATATCTCATCCCGGAGTGAGGAAATCCCTCAAAAAAGGACCTATATAGTGACATAAATTACATATTGCTGCAATTCAAGAGGGTAGATGGATTGCAGAAGCTGAAGAAGTACACGATTGTACTTACTGTAACAATTGACAGCTCGGTTAGCGTTGTCGCTAAGACATTGGTCTCTCATCTCTGAGTACCGGGTTCCGTTCTCATGTGGTTTCGTGATGGTGGGCGATCCGTGCTGGGCAGGTTTTCTCGGGATCTCCCATTTTCCCTGCACTTCTCCCATCATTCTTTCTCTCCGTCTGTCCTTATTTCGATGGGATAGCACAATAGACCAACGGTCGATTGCCACCCACACTCACCACACAACATAACGTATCATACTGTAACAATTAGCATTAATAATTTTTTAAGTTCCCCAATTTCAACTGAAGATATTTGATGCCTAGTTTATAAGTGAATAAACATTTGTATCATGCGATTCAAGTAGTCCTAATAGGATAATGAAAACAATGTGGAAAGTAAGAGATAAAATCTACAATAATTATTACGAATGCAGATAAATCTGAACTTGGGTGTCCTTTTGAATTCTGATGAGAAGCTTAGTGAATATCAAAAACAGGGAAGGAAGAAGCTAAAACTGTACGAGTACAAATCAAAGTAAACTATTTCATAAAAACAATTTGAAGCTAAATTTCAGTAAACATTTCAATAGGCTAAGCTGCTTATTAAGTGCTGAATTATTCAGAAAGGCAAAGATGATACCACTATAAGTACATATGTTAATTTCCTAAATAACTTGAGTTTAATTTACAAGGCGTTAGTTAGTGATTAAAATTATTCTCTCTTTAGTTAGTTAAGAAGTTAGTTATGGAGGAAAACTTTCATAAAGTTGAAAATATCTTAATAATAATAAATTTATTAATAAATAACATGATAAATTTAATGCTAGCTAAGCTAATGAAATATTAGAATTCAAGTGAATTTAATAATTTATTCATTGCTTGTCACACTAAAAGCACAAAGAAGGCACTGAACTTAGAAAGACAAAGTAACTAAAAAGTGCTCTAAATATAAGACCCAATGAAATGACAAGACAAGAATGGAAAGAGATCCAAATGCCTCCAGGCCTAAGAGACAAAAAGGACATCTTTTTTTTCTTTCTTTTTCTTTTTTAAAGAGCAATAAAAATTAAAAATAATTCATAACACCTTAGATTCAAAAATAATTGTCTTATTCCTCATAAATAATTCTTTCAGAGTGCTAAAATTCTGTTATTTTTTTTGCTTTAACTGCTGTTTTCTTTATATATAAAAAATGTGAAGCATTTTAATAACCAATGGTACTGAGCCCCAAAATAATAGCAAAACTATGTCAAAACAGAACTTTAACTAGTTTAATAGTAATTCGCAACAATCCCATTTGAACAATAATGTTACAGTGATGCGTATCAATCATCCAAAATGATAAATCAAAGATTGATAACTAATACTAATTGATAAAAAATAATAAGTTGATGAAAAAAATCATTAATATGTTATTATGATTGTTTTGCTTAACTTTGTAAAACAAAAACATTATGACAAACTTTTGACTTAAAAAAAAAAAATAAATAATTTTATATTAAAATATTTTTCTTAAAAAACACAAAATGATAGATTTTCAGTGAACAATTCAAATATACTGAAAATCTCCTCTTGAGGTGTTCAGTGAAATAATTCAGAAATGGAAGCAAAATTCAAAGGTTCCTATTAATACCATTCCAAAAATAGGGAATTGGTTCTTCTCTACAATGCTACTCTTGTAGAAAAACACTTCTTTTGTTGTTTTTTTCTTTTGTATGCATTCGGAGAATCATTCAACCTAGATGCTAATAAGGTTGATGTCGCTGAATATTTACTTTGTTAAACTTTTAATTTAAACTGACATCTATTTATATCCTTTTTCCTTAAGTAGTTTTGTGCTTAATTACTGTAATATCAAGAAAATAAATTTGATTTTTTTCCCAGCACATTCTTCTTAGAAGATAAAAGTTTTAGCATTAGTATTAAAATTTATTTGATCATCATTGCAGATGTAAGGTAACTTTTATTTTAAAAGGTAATGGCAAACGTCTTAACTAAAAAAGCAGCTTCTAAGGCACAGAATGTTACCTGACTTCACTATACTTCAAAGTAGCTTTTTAAACACACCCAACAAGTTTAATATTATTTAAAAAAAATCAGACCATCCGATCTATTCTGCACACGGAATGACAGAGGATCAGCAAATCTGTGTGTGTGAGGGGGTTAACTCTTCCTACTGCATCTAAAAAATGAAATAATCGAGCATTCTAGACCACTTTTCAGAAACTCTCCCACTCGAAAAACAATGATTTTTCTTTTGGTTAAATGGCTAGGATCGTCCTTCCCATTCCACATTCATGAGGATCCGATATTTTTATGGTTGACTGGACTAAGGAAGAAAGGCAAGATGGCAAATATTCACATGTTTATTTTAGGATTCTGTACAACAGTTCTACAAAAAATCTCTACAAAAGTATTTATGTAAGAGCAAATCTTGTATAAATATGTAAGAATTTTATTTCAACTTGTGAAGAATTTTGATCAAACTTAATAGAAAGTTTTGTTGAGATAATGAAATTTTTGTGTTGAATGTTTGAATATCAGATATAAAATCGACTGAAAATTACATGTCAGAGACTTCAAAAAACTATTCCCTTTGCAGAGATCTCAGATGAACTTTTAATTATAATATTCTCAGAATTTGAATTGACAGAAGAACATTCAATACTAACAATATTCTCATGCCTTTTTTCAAGAATTCTAATAGCTTTTGTGCTTCTATTTTGCTTGATAGAGTTTGTCAATTGATCAAACTCAATGTTTGTGTTGAGTACATTTGTTTTTTTGATACGACAGATATACATAAATATACAATTTTGTTGAGTCACTGTCCACTTACCAACTTGGCTACCTCTTCCTGTTCCTCGGCATCAATTTTTTCAAAGTCATTGATGTAATTCATCAATAAGTGTTCCCTTCTATCCATGTGTAAAAGAAGGATCACGTCTTCCTTCAGGGCAGCTGCCTGGAGAAACTGAAGCATTGCTATTCTGCCTTCAGACGGTAAGGTTTTATCAGTTAATAGTTGTGCTAAAGAAAGAAAAGAAAAAAGTTACCGTTTTATTTAATACAATTCTTTTTTTTTCATTTATAATTAAGAACTACATCCCAGGGACCTAAATGGACACAAATAAAATGATTAAACAAGTTCTCTTAATTTTACATTTCTTTTTAAGTTGTTTGTAACCTGGGGTAGACTGAAAACTGCCCATTGCTTACATTTATGAAAATAATGTATTTTTTCTAAAAAAAAAAAAAAAAAATCATCTCATCAATATAGCAAAATGTTATTAAAGCCTGAGGTTTTTTAACAATAATCAATTGTTAATTAGACTTCACTGACAAAAACATATTCATAATTTCTGTAATTTTAGGAAATCCGCATTTGTTTGGAAATCCTTTTGCACATCAATAAACCATAGGATTTTGTGTAGCTATTTCACATGTTGATATACAAAGTATCTTTGATTTTAAGTATTAGGAATTTTAGCATACGTGTTTCTTAGGCCCAGGCATTGTCTCCTCAGTGTTAATACTAGAAAACTGTAAGGAAAGAAAAGCCTAGGATAGCATGGGAAGTGAAAAAGAATTTTTTAATGTTTTTTAGTTGCTGGCTTGATTAAAAAAAGGATAGAAACAGCTTCTATAACAGCTATATCCTTATTTATATATTTTTTTCAGAATATAGAAGATAATTTATTTTTATCTTTAATTAGCTCTAATTTTTGAAAGCCTTTTTTCAAAATCCTTCCAAATCCCCAATATGATTACTTTTATATATATATTTGCTTATCTTTCCATTGCTTTTTTAAATAATTACTATCAGATTTCATTATTTATAGAACTGGCATTCTTTTGGTTTTTGTAATAGTTTAAGATAATATCTTCATTTTTCTTCCAAATCAAGTTAAAAAGTCTATGTGCATGACCAACTCCAAGAGTCCTGCAGCCTCAAATTTCATTGGGAGAATTTTCCAAGTTGCAGATCTTTCATCTCCATTCTTCTTTGATGTCTTTGGTCATTCTTCTAACTCCTCTTCTATTCCATTCTTTTCATTTTCCAGTTCCTTCAGTCTTTTCATCTTCATTTCTCAAAATCCTTTGTTAAATATATCACCTTATTTATTTCCTCTCCTTTTTCTCTGAACCATTCCATAATCCTTTTGTTATTAACACTGCATCTTCTTCCAGTCCAACGCTCTAAATGTACAGTCTAGGTCTCCGAGTCAGTACAATTTGTACATAAATACTGCCTAGTATGTAAAAAATTAAAACGAAAATAGAAATCTTGAAATAGAAAATTATAAAATTTTGATTTCTTTTCATTTGTTTTCTGTTAGAAGATAAAAACATAACAATGACAACAAATCATTAATATGACCCTATATATGCTATCAAGTAGGTTTTGTTATCTTTATTTTTGCTTTCACCAAAGAAAATTTGCCATATATGGAGAAGGCCTTATCTCTTAATCATGCCTGGAAGTCCATGTGACAGCATTTATTCAAAATACGATAAAACAAATCAATTAATAAGATGGGATCACCAAGATATAAGAATTATAATCATGTATGCTATTGAATTATTATTACATTATTTCCAAAGAAACAAAAGTTTGGAAAATATTTTTATTCCATTTTTGTTTCTCAGCAAGGAGGGAAAAAAAGTACTTATAGACTGCCTGGGCCTTGAGGCTGCAGTACAATGATATCGATAACAATGAGGTTCTACTAAAAACCGATTTATTTTTTCCTAATACACTTGTATAACTTGTGCTTCAAGTTTTCTTTATTTCTCTACACATTCTTTAAAAGGTAGCCTCAATAAAATAAACTTAATTTAGTGTAAAAAAATACACATCATTTTAATAGTTGATAAATCATGTAGATAATGCAATTGGAACTTTTTAATTAGGGATATTAAGAAAGCAGTTTATTGACAAAAATAAAGCAATACTAAAATACTAGAATAGTAACGCCGTCTAATTTAAAGTTTGGAATGTCACACGGCCAGACAAGAGCAACACCCAGACTTCAGGAATCTGGAAGAGACTGTATCAGAGTCAAGAAGATCAACCTGTGCCACGTAAATTTACAAGGGACGATTTACAATCAAGATGAAACTGAATAAGGCATAGAAAAAAATAGTATTAAAATACTCTGCCAGAAGTAGTAAAAAATAAGTTTCACCTTTTTCTAATCAATCACATACACAAAACAAGATAAGACAAGTGAAAGGATAAAGGCACTCTGCCAAGAAATTCTTAAGAACACTGGCAGTACAAAGAGGTTTATGACCCTCAAATAAAAATATAGTTTCAATACAGCTGATTGATGACAAGGCAATAAATCAGATTTAATTAATGAGAGAGAAAAAACAAAACAAAAAAGAATAGTAGTAGCAGAAAAGTTTGACCCTTATTATTGCTTTCACCCCATTGGTTCTCAAGATGTTCTTATGATTCTTATCAAAAATTACTGAAGCCGCATTAGTTCTTTAAACCTAAGATGAATTACGAAAGGGCTTTATATTTAATAAGACCATAAATTTAAAATAGCCAAAATAACTCTTCCTCCTTTTTTTTTTTTTTTTAGAAATATATGTGATATATTTATAATTGTTAACAAAAGGTTACTTTAGCACTTAAAAGCTATTTTTCTGAAAACGTTGCTTTTTGTTTTTTACTATTCTTTCTTCTTTTTTTTTAATGAGTCATATAAGCAATACAAAATGCCTTAGCATTTCTAAATTATAAACTCATTGAATAAAAACAATCTTTATTTTTTTTCTTCCCATTTTGCTGATAATTGATTCAATTTAGAAATTCTAATTTAAGTCTTAATTTAAAATGGATTATTGTGTACTTGAGGGCATCCCAGAATTCCATCGCCTGCAATGCCATGAGAGTCAGCTACTAGGCTTCAAAAGCTTTTCTATGGGAGTTATTGTTATCTTCGTGTACAAATATTTCTTAGAGATTTATGTAAAGAAATTTTCAAATGGAATGAAGGTTGATCGTTTCTTTGTCCATAAAATAATGCCCAGGTTTCAAGGAGTATCATTCCCTGATTCAAAAGATATTAGGGAGTAAGTTAATAATTTTATTTCTGTAGTAGTTTCCTCATTTCTGTAAAATCAATAATATCAGAGACGATGAAACAAAGTAATTAACATTTTCTGCTTAATTTACATATTTCTGACTAGTTCACTTTTCAAAGGATCCCTCCTCTCTCTCTCTCCTAGAAAAAGCACCTCACCCCTTAGATTAAGAGCCACTGATATACAGGAATTGTAAACATTGATATTGATACTTCAATCATTTCATGAAGTTTTTAGCTAGTCTATGGTAAAAAAAAAAAGTATTCTTTTTAACTAAAAGCTTCCAAAATTAGATGTGCCATGTAATAAAAATGTCCATATTAGGAGTTTGTGGAAGAGAAGGAAGATAAAATGTCCTTGTTATCTAAGCCTAAAGAGAGAAGAGTGCTATAATGCAAAGCTGTCATGAAATGGACCATTTCTGTATAGGAATAGCATTATTGGAAAGCTCAATCTTAAAAAAAAAACAAAATGTAAATTCTTAACTTTTCTAAGCTTCAAAATGTACAATAATATGCTTATTGGCAAAGCATTGAATGAGCAAGGAAAAAAAAACCCTCTTATTGTTCCTAACGGGCTACAATAATATAAACTATTGAGTTAAAGATTTATTAACTGATTATAAGAAGAGCTTAAGCTTAAATTTGTCTGTTTAATTTAAGTTTATGGTGTAAAAACTTGAACTTAATATTAACAGTGGTTAAAAAAAATGCATATGTTGTTTTCTATTACACAACTGTTAATAACACTGAACATACGTAAAAGCAATGAAAATACATTAACATTATTTACACTACTGCAGACACTTTTTTAAAAATCATATTTATTTACTTTAATTATTTATTTATTTAATAAGAACTGAATGGAAAAAGACGGAAACATACAGGTGTTTTAACCAACAGCTAACACCGCGTGAATATCTGGTTGTTTAAAATAACACAATGTATCATTGGTAACTAATGTATGAACCCTTCGGTGCTTTGACATTCACGACCAAATGCGTATTTCAGTTTAAGGAAGCTCTGTCTGATTAAGCCAAGTTTAAATTTAGGTCAACTTGACCTTCAAAAACCTAAGGTTGAGTGCATGCATAAAAAATAGTGTTTTTAGAACTGAGGCAACAGCAGCTGTGGGCGCTGACATTGATTGCACTTGGTTTGATTACAACATTATAAAAAGATATACTGTATTTAATTCGTTGGTTTTCGTTTTTTCTTATGCTGTATTCTGAGTTTCTTTTTTATTGTTAAGAAATAAGTATTTATGTAGTTAGCTTGAAAATTCTTCAATTCTGAAATACTGGTAGGCAATATTTTGATTTTTTTTAAATGGTACAATCTTGACTGTTAATGTTAATATAATTTACTTTGATCTTGAAATGATTCAGGCATATCTGCCTATCTACATTAAAAAAGGAAATATTTTTAATTTTCAATGATTTCAAATCTATTTCTCGACAAAAACTTGAAGTCTAAGCAGAATTAAACTTATTATTAAACTAAAAACAAGAATATGCAGAATACATTTTGTCTCTAAAAAATAAGAACGTTAAGGATTGTGTTCATAAACATAAAAACCCTCAAATTATTAAAAAAAAAAATGGATTTTTTTTCCTCACTTACTAATGAACTGTAAATGTTGTCCTCCTAAAGCCCAAGCGCCTGAATCTGTAACAACAAACTCATACAGTTCATGAAGAGACTGTTGATCCTCTTCATTGAGTTTATCCTTTACATGTTTCTCAAGGGTACCATAAACAGCGGTGGCCTGAAAGATAAAAAAGAAAAGAAAAAAAAAATACATATATTTTATAGAATCTCATACATTGTAAAAGAGAAAACAAATATTATTTAAAAGGAAATATTACTGCTAAAAAAACAAATCAAGTAAAGAGTGGCATATGTCATTTATATGTATAAACAAGCCTGTGTTTGTCTATCTGTCAACAAAATGGAAGTTATGAGTCATAAACTTTTTCACAGTATCAGCATGTTAACAATTTGATATCAACCCAAATTTCGGTTTTTGAGACTTAAGTTATAGCCTGAAGTTAGTTGGAGAAAGGAGAATTTTTTTTTTGACCATTGTCACAGGAGCATAGACAAGTTTTTCTGTGCTCGAGACCAATTATTAAAATGCTGCTCCAAGGTTTGCTTTTCAACCAAAGAAAACAACACAAGGGCATTTTGTCCTCCCCCCTCCCTCTACATCTATGCTGCTGAAAATTCTGAACTTCACTGGCCAGCACCAGGTCTGCATCCCCTCAGAAACATTTTATTAAAAGTAAAACCAAGCAAGACAAATTTGAGGTTTTATCAATAACTTTGAAGTTCATTTTTAGTCAGTACAATTTGTACATAAATACTGCCTAGTATGTAAAAAATTAAAACGAAAATAGAAATCTTGAAATAGAAAATGTATAAAATTTTGATTTCTTTTCATTTGTTTTCTGTTAGAAGATAAAAACATAACAATGACAACAAATGATTAATATGACCCTACATATGCTAACAAGTAGGTTTTGTTATCTTTATTTTTGCTTTCACCAAAGAAAATTTGCCTTATATGGAGAAGGCCTTATCTCTTAATCATGCCTGGAAGTCCATGTGACAGCATTTACTCAAAATATGATAAAGCAAATCAATTAATAAGATGGGCACACCAAGATATAAGAATTATAATCATGTATGCTATAGAATTATTTTTACATTCCTAAAACGGTTCAGTTTTTCAACAAGATGTACATGAGATACCTGAAATGATTAATCCATTACTAATTGTCACACCTCTTTTATATTCTTTAGCTTAGAACTAAACTATAAGTTTCATTTTATTTCTTAATAGCCATCAACCACATCAGAAGGTAATAGATCTAACCACACACTAACATTAAAAACGATGGACAATTCTGTTAACGTAAATCTTTGGAGAAACAGAGATACTTGTGATAAAAATTTACCGATGATGACATTCTTCAAAAATTTTGTTTTATATTTTATTAAAGAAATCTAATGCTGTCTAAAATAATGTAGGGTAGTCCATTATTTCTTTATGTGAAATAAAATATCAGATACTAAGAAAGTGAGTCTTTTAGCATAGTTTATCAATTAAGAATAGTAAATGCTGATTGACTTCTAAGAAGATTGAACAAACTTAAGAATCTTTCAAAACTAAAATTATATATAATTATTAAGACAAAGAAGAGAGTCAAGGATATTTTTGGATTTCATGACAACTTACCAGTTGTCATGTAACTAAAAATAAAACAAGCAACAACAGTGAAGTCAGGTAAATTCCTTAAGAATGTTATCATTTTCTAGATATAAGCAGATAATTGTATATCTAAAAATCCTAAAATGAAACAGGAATCCCAGAAGGAAACTTTGATCCTGAAGTATCAACCCCACTGCAATAATGTGAACTATTTTTTTTTATTTTACCAGAGATATTTATTTTGAAGAAATACTAAACTGTAATCCTTCCAAAATTGGATGGTAAAAATATTTTAAAAGGAGAAAAAAAAATCCTGTGAAAAATTCATAGTTATTTCTAATTATACAGCCCCAAATTTATATAAAAAAAAAAAAAAAATGTTTTAATAATTCTTTTATCCTAAGCTGCTTAATTTCCAATTAATTTTTTGTGTGGCCAGAGGCTGTTTTAGATTTTGTGAGGGTCTTAAGCAAGCATGGGCTATAAAAATCTCTTTATATTAGCCTCTAAAAGTGCAATATCCATTTATATACCAAGAGATTCTAGGAAAAAGCCTAGGTTGCCTGTGATTAAATCTACTTTTATGTACAACATCTTGAGAAAGAAGAATAAAAAAAATATGGTAAAAAAGGATCACTTAGTTGATCCTGGAGCTCATTGCTGCAGAAAGCAGTATCATAAGAACAGGTTACTGTAAGGCCTGCACAGCCAAGGTATAATTTGGAACGTTTTCCACTATTTTAAGAGTCAGGATGATGGATTTGATACAAATTTGTCACATTTGACGGTGCAGAGAATAATTGTCACCGAGCAAAAAACTGTTTGTTTTCCTCATCCTGGCATTTCCTTTTGTACATCTGAAGCCGCTTTTGGATATGGATTATATTTATAAAAAATTTAAATAATATAAAAATAATAATAACAACAGTGAATGCAAAGAATAAAAAAAATTTCGAAAATCTTGTTCTGTTCTACTTTGCTTTGCAGAAATGTAAAAAATAGTTACGATGCTTTGCAATATACTTTGATGAGTATACATGGAATTAGTAATCCATAACCTACGATTTTCTTCTTTTTTTTGTGTCTCTTTTAGTTTGTTGTATGCTACATTCAATCCTTACTGAATTCGAGTAATTTCTCCTCAGTGAAGTAACTGATGTAATAACTCAAAGGTATCAAGTAAGCAATTTAGCTAGACTGATTGCGAGGTCCAATTGTTTAATTGGGTGGGTCTGGGTAGCCCAGTGGTTCAGGTACTGGACTGCAGACTGGAGACGCTTATTTCAATGCCTTGCAGTGGATGGAGATTTTTCCATGGCTGTTACTCCACCAGAAGGACCCTAGGGTTGAACCAGCCCTCTGTCAAATGGGTTTCTTAATTGGGAGGTAAAGGCAGGCAGGTGACAAAATGACCATCTGACCTCAACCACTCCCATTGGCCAAGAAATGCTGGGAGCCAAGCCTCTTGCACACCAATGGCCTGCATGACACCAAGGCCTGCATGGAACACCTTTACTCTTTATGAGAAAAACAGGGATCATCTTACATTATTAAATCAGCTTGGGCCGATCTTAGGAAATTATGTTATTTAGATAATATAAGCTTGAGATGTAATTTATCGAATACTTTTATTAATATAATAAAATTATAAAAATATTAAAATGACCAATTTTTAATATTTTGTAGAAGCAATAGCAATATTTAAAAGCAATAGCAAAAAGGTTCAATAACAAAAGAATTAAAAAAAGAAAAAACTACTAAAAATTATGATGGTAAAGTTATGATTAAAAACAAAAGATGTATAAATTAAGATATGTTAAAATTCTAGTATTTTAAGAGAGCTACTAGAATATCAAACAAAATTCCACATAATCTATATCTAACATTTTGAATTTATTGTATAATCATACGTATTAATTAATTAATTAAAGTAGAAAAAGAAATAAAGTTATTAGGAAAATCATTGGTTGCTGGCAAATTAAACCTAACCATTATCAGAGGGAAGGGATCATCAGGAACTAAAGCAGTTTTTCGACATGTATTAAATCTTTAATCTTCATTTTTTTTTTCTAAAAACATCTACACTGACTGCTCAATTGAAAGTGGACACCTGCCGCAGTGGAATAACCCATGCAAATTCGGGCAGTAATTTGAATATATTCGTTATAAAACAACACGATCATGTGTAGTTGGAGTTATTTGGAGTCTAACCATGTGCTGAGGTTTAAGTGCCACCATCAAATGAGCTGAGCGATTTTTCAACATGGAGTAGTCATAGGCTGCCACATTAGTCGCCAAAGTGTGCGAGTTACAGGAGCGACACTGAACCTGCCAAAGTCTACCGTGGGTACTATTATCATGAAGTGGAAACGTGAAGGAGTGGAAACCCGACATGATCAATGTGGCCGAGCCCACATGCTGGCAGATAAAGAGACCGGAGGACCCTGAAGTTTGTTGGTATAGCAGAACAGGACATAACAACGGCGGCAGGACTTCCAGCAGGCAAAGGGAATAACTGTCAGTACCATGACGATTCGTTGGGAGCTCCATGCCTTAGGGTACAACAGTTGGGCTGCTGCTCACAAGCCTAACATCACCCCTGTAAACGCCCAGCATCTGGTGTATGGCCTGGTGTAAAGAGCAATGGTCTTCACACTACCGATCAGACGGGCGCACCTGGTTGTGGCGTTTGCCAGGGGAGCAGCTTCTACCTGAGTGTGTCATTCCAACAGCGAAGTTTGGCGGTGGTGGTGTGATGGTGTGGTCATGTTTCTCCTGGTTTTGACGTGGTCCGCTGGTTGTGATCGAGGGGAACATGGTATCTGGACATCCCACGTTGTGGTCGTAGTTCGGTGAAGGGTCATTTTTTTGTGTTCAGCACAACAATGTGCCGTGCCATAAGGCCCGTGTTGTCAGCATCTGGTTTTCAGAGAATAATGTTCAGGAACTTCAGTGGCCCGCCCAGAGTCCGGACCTCAACCCTACTGAACATCTGTGTGATGAATTGGAGTGCCGGATTTGTGCGTGTCCAATGCGACCACAAATATGCATCAAACTTGTGCAGGCTCTGAAGGAGGAGTGGGCAAAAATACCAGTTGTTTGCTATCAGAAACTGGTGGAGAGTATGCTACGGCATATGGATGCTGTGCTTAGGGCAAAAAGCCACAGTAATCACTATTAGATAAGCTGTAAATAAAGCATCTGTTCCATACCAGAGGTGTCCACATTCAATTGAGCAGGAAGTGTATCTGTAATGATTCCTAAATGCATGATAAATATCATGGACATCAGTTGGGTAATGACAAGATACCTTGAGCATAGGCGTACCCAGCATTTTGGAATGGAAGCGGTTATGATGGTTATAGTTCAACCAAAAAAATAGGCATGTCCTTTCTAGAAGGGGGCAGGGGTTACAGACAAACTGATAAACTTTCCAAACAAAAATCAAGTCCAAAAATCCTAGATTTCTTCCATTTTTGGATGCAATGGGAGGGGGGGGGGATAGGATTCTAATCCTTAACAACCCCTCTCTCGTAACCTTGAATCTCAAACATCTCTGATACAATCATGTTGATCAGTAATGTAGGTGCTGAGATGGGTCTTTATCTATGTTATGTCAGTAGTAATTTACTATTTTTAAAGTAGCTTGGTGCTTTTCAAATGACAATTAGAAAACAGATTATGTTATTTTTTTTTTCCTTTAAATATAACAACCTACAATTAAAAATACATGCTTAATAGTTTCTACAGAATACAATATGAAAAGGCTGACAGCTAGCAAGCAAAGAAAATATTAAATTTGTAAATAATTTATTTTTGATTTTACTAAAACTAAATTTGTACAACCCTGTTAAATAACCCAGCAAAAATTTTTAATACTTCAAACTCAAAATTTAAAAGTTTCTATCTTTTATTTACAGAGAATAATGCATATTATGTTCTTATTTCAGAACAATTTCTTTGAATGTGCAAAAATTAATTGAGGGTTGTTAAAATTAAAGTTCCTCTACTTAGAGGGCTCTAGAGAGTGTTCTAAGGCCCCAAATGGAAAGAAATTTGGACAACAGGTACTTCAAACGACGTGCTTGCCGTTTATTGAAGAAAAAAAAATAGTACAAAAAATGGCCAATAGATGGCGCTGAAGCAATACAAATCATTTCAACAGTGTTACAAAAGATCAATGTAGAAAGCAATATGTCTGCTAGAATTGCTAGAACATGTCTAATGTTTTCCTTCATATCTGACAGAATTTGACATCTTTCACGATACACCCAGTTCTTCAAAAAAAAAGAAAAAAAAAAAAACATAACCAGAAGTCACAAGGGGTGAGGTCGGGTCATTGGGGAGTCAAAGTTGTCCGGAAATAACGACTGATAACCCATTCATTTGTAAAGTGCTGCCTTAACAAATTTTGAAACAAATGATGTGGGGTGATGTTCCATCTTGCATGAATATGGTTTAATCAGAAGTCACATGCGGTGAGGAAATTCGTATAATATTTGTGCTTCAGTTTCTGGCATGAATGACAGTTGATATCACTTGGCCATAGAACAATCATTGGAGTGACGTAGCCCACTTCTGCGTAGATGGGCAAGTGAATACCCACAAATATCACATATGGCAACAGAAATCTCTTTGTGTTATCCAAGAGATTCCATTGCATTCTCCAAAAGTGACTGTGTGGTGTGGCTTTACTGCTAATTTCATCATTGGGCCATATTTTTTTTGAAGAGGTAACTCCAACTGGTCCCACTACCTGTTCCAAAACCAGACAGCGGTATTGTGAAATGTTTGCAAATTTTGTGATACCTGAGCTTCAAAAACGGATGTGTCTTCAGGAAACCATATTCATGCAAGACCGTACATCACCCGTTGTGTTCAAAATTTGTTAAGGTAGCATCTTACAAATGAATGGGTTATCAGTCGTTATTTCCAGACAACTTGGCTTCCCCAATCACCTGACCTCACCCCACGTGACTTCTGCTTATGGGGTTTTATGAAGAATTAGATGTATCTTGAAAGATGTCAAACTCTGTCAGATCTGAAGGACAGCACTGACCTCATGTTCTAGTAATTCTAGCAGATGTATTGTGTTGTGTGGTGGAAAATGCCGTTTTGCAAATGGAAAACGTTGTTGATAACAATGGAGGACACTGAACTTTTGTAACGCTGTTTGAAGTGCTTTGTATTGTTACAGCGCCATCTATTGGCCATCTTTTGTACTTTTTTTTTTTTTTTTTCAATAAACAACGAGCACATTGTTTGAAGTACCCTTGCCGAAATTTCTTTCCATTTGGGGCCTTAGAATATGCTCCAGAGTCCTCTAAATAGCAGAACTTTAATTTTAACAACCCTGTATTTTAACAGTTAAATGATTAATAACAAACAGTGCTTTATGTTCAGAAATGACACCCAAGGAGAGCAGTTTCACGTTTTTTTTTACGTTCATCGAAAAACAATGTTATAGTTGCTTTCAGCAAATAAAATCTGTCATATAAGGAAACAGCCATTACTCTTAATCCATGAAGTTATTCAAAATATGAAAACAAACAAACACATCAATAACTAAAATTGATAATTAAAAAAAAAACGTTTTTCATTGACAAATGTCGCTGATATTGCCACGCCCCTTCTACATTCTTTGGTGATCTGAAATTCGGCTTGAGAAGTTTGAGAAGCTTGAGAAAAAAACACATGTCTTTGGATGAGCTAGACATTAATTGTGCAGATAAAGATCAAAGCATGTTTATGAGCCTAATCCGGTGCTATAATCCCTCTGCTACATACCACAATCAAAATTTATAATTTGTCTAACTTTCAAGTGTTACAATCAAATTTTAATGCCCTAATAATCAATATACAAAACCATCAAAGAAATGAAAAAGATCTACATTAATCTAGTCTCAAAGACTAGCCAACACCTGTCTGGAAATGATAATAACAAGTCTAAGAAAATGAAAACCGAAAAGAATTGATTAATTAAAGCTTAATTTCATGGCAATTTCACAAAAAAAAAAAAAAAAAAAGTCGAATGATTTCCCTTATTCTATCATTTTAGTTTTATTAAAGAAATTGAAACTAAAATTAAATGTGTAAAATTCCATTTAATTGGTTGCAAAGTTTTCAACACGGGTCTTCAAATTACTGTCAAGGACAACTTCCTGTTCAACAGAAACAGTAATTTTGGCGCCCTAGCAAAGAACCTATATACATTTTATATAGGTTCTTTGGCCCTAGGCCGTTGCCTAGTGAATAAACGGACCTTGGCAATATGATCAAAATTTCAAACTATTTGTTGGAAATATGTGTATAAAGAAAGTAATAATTAAAAACAAAAAAAGTGGGCAAAAAATCTTAGAAAATAGAGAAAAAAACTTCTTTAATCAGCTAATTAAGAAACAGAATAGGATTTTTATACTAAATATGAAACAAAAGTTACAATAATAATTCCACAGTAATGTCAACCATTTGTCAAGTAACTATTAATAACTTTTTTAATAACTTTAATAACTTTCCGTTGCACAATTCGATTTTAGAACAATTTTTTTTTACTGAAATTCAGGAATTTACGTCGTCATTTTCACAAATTTTTCATTGTTTTTAAGGGATTTTTTTTTTTTTTTTTACAGGAATTCTGTGGATTGTAAAATTGTAATCAAAATTTATACTCCTGCTGTCAATACAACCAAATAAGTTTAATTATATGTCTCTTCTTATATAGCAGTGGTTCTATACCTTAGGTCGAGCCACTGCAAAAGGATTTTTATTTTTTTTTAATTATTTCATTCATTATTTTAAAGCGAAATAAAAGTATTTTAATTTTGTCATTTTTTAGGTAAATCAGAAGTGGGGGGAGGAGGGTATACCCCTGTAATCCTGTACCCCCCCCCCCCCCGAAATTTTTAAGACTTTTTTTTTTTTTTTTTTTAATTAGTTAATGCTGGTCAGTTTCCTAACTTGAACCTCCCGAAATAAAATCGTACATACACCCCTAATCAAGCTCAAAGAACTGATGTACTTAGTGTGAGAATATATTTCGAATACCAAATGGATTTAAGCAGCAGTGAAAAGTTACGAACCACTGGTTGACGGGTTGATAGAACAGAATAAGAATTTTTTTTTTTCATAAAACTTTCCAATTAAGTATAATGAACTAATTTAAAAAACAACGTGGTATTATTTCTAAAAAGAAATGCATGCACGAAAATGACTGAATAAATAAAAGTACACTCACATCTATATTTTGATAAACAATCGGTGGTTCCTTGTTTTTCATTGCTCTCTTGGCTGCCAATCTTTCTTCCCAGGGTGTGATATCGGGGATGTCTTCTGGACTGACTTCCCCATTTTGCTTTTTATCCCCATCGTTGCTGGCCTGTTGCGCCTCGCCCTCTGACTTGGCCGCCTTACTTGCCTCGGCTTCCTCCTTCACCTTATCGACGGTCTCCATGATCTCCCAATATTCCTTATCCTCGTCTGGATCTCGCCGGGGAGTCTCTAGGAGTCCTTCCGAGTACCTTCTCTGGGCCTCTTCGACAGCCTGGTGTCCGAACGTTAAACCGCGAGTTCCTTCGGCGCGCAGAGACACTGATTCCACCAGACCCTGCAACGACTGCCCAAGCGGTCTGAAAAAGAAAGAACTAACTGCATACCTCTGCCGAGAGCAATGCTTCTCTGTGCCAAAAATGAATCAGAACATTCCCCAAATAAGAAGTCAGAGTATGAGAGTCAGGACTCAAGAGAAGCGCGAGATGCTATAAATAGACCGAGTGGTTGCCGGTTGCTCATCTAACTGATTTCAAATTGATCTTTACGTAAACAATACTTTATCGAAACAAAACAACAGGTGAAGTAAAATAAAAAGAAATACATTTCATCTTTTTATAGCATTGCACAGTAAGTTCAACTGTCGGCAGTAATTCAGCTGGTTTGCATAAAAAAAAAAAATAAAAAAATAAAAAAGTAATTAAAAAAATTTCTAATCCATATTTAACAAAAACTGAAAACTTTTCATTAATACTAACATCTATATTAATTGACCAACTTCCTCAATTCGATTAAATGTTTTCAATAAATATATTAACTAGTATTAAATACGGGATTTTATAGGGGATTTACTGGGCTTAAATCCCCCACTCCCCAAAATATTTTCCTGTACAAAATTACAACATTAATTATAAATACACCTCTTACAATTAAAAATTCTTAATTATTCCTTTTTAAATTTTATTTTTAAGAATTCATTTTTTATTTTACGTGTATTTATAATGTCACTTTTTTTTTAATGTTTTTTTTTTTGCAAATTAACAACATTTGGACTACATTGGCTTAGGAAAAGATTTGATATTGCGGACCCATATATAACTACGATATTATATATAACTGATAATAACATAAATCCCATCCATCATATTTTTTTTTAAAAAATATGAAATTTAACCTTATATTTCTTTTTATTTAACAGTTTAAAACATAAAATAATTTTGCACAATAGCTTCCATTCTATAACTCATTTCTTTTCATTATATTTTCATTAAAACCACATAATTAAGAATTAATGCAAAATAATAAAATTGAAATTAACAAAAACAATACAAAACATTATGAAAATATATAAGGAAGAAGAAAAAAATGTAAGTATAAAACTACAGCAACGAAACTTAAAAAGCTACTCACGTGTTCAAAATTTCTTGGGGTAGATTTTTTACATATTCAGGAATGTTTTGTCCCGTCAAAAATACAACCATTTCTTGGGAGAAGTCATTGCAGTTATGATTAAAGAGATGATATGTGCCCGGTCTAAAACAAACAAACAAAATGTAACTTCAAATGAAACATCTAAAAGACATTCTTTTCCATAAAGATACACAAAACAACATATTTCTTCATCCAATATTTCGGTTTTTTAGTCAAAAACCTTCAAGGAAACTTACATAAAAATAAGAAGGAAATCTATCGTTCTCTTTCTTAATAATCAACAATTTGAAGACAACACAATCATAAACTTAGCGTGAAAAACAATCAATCATGAACTTAAACAAAACTAAACGTGAAAATTCAATGTAACATTTTTTTTATCAACAAACAAGAACACTTAGCTAAAACAATTAAAAATTAAAATGAAGTAAGTTTAAACATTAAACAAACGGACAAATGATCGTTCTCCTTCTTAATAATCAACAATTTGAAAACAATCGATATCGATTGAAATAATTACCCGCGAGTTTCACAGTAGAACTAATATTCTAGTCACACCATGACTGTTCGTCGAGAGGTCAGGGGAACGGGGTTTCATGGTCGAGCAGCTGATCACAAACCAAACATTCTCCCTGTGAATGCTAAGTGCCACCTGAAGTAGTGTAAAGAGTGACGCCACTGGACAGTGGAAATGTGTGATGTGGAGTGATGAATCACGCTGTGCCATGTGACGGTTTGATGGAGGGTTTGGGCGAATGCCTAGGGAACGATATCTGCCATCATGTGTAATACCAACAGTGAAGTTAGGAGGAGGTGGCATTACGGTGTGGGGGTGGTTTTTCATGAAATGGACTCTCCCTCCTGTACCACTACAGGGCAATGTAAATGCGGAAAAGGGTACAAGGATATTTTAAACAGTTAGTATACATACTGCCTACGTTAGAGGACTACTTCGATGATGATCATTGCCTCTATCAGCATGACAATGCTCCATGTCATAAAGCGAGGTCTGTGAGGGAATGGTTTGTAGATAATAAGGTTCTGACTGCCATCGAACACCTATGGAAGGAACTAAAACGTCGATTTCGCTCCGGACACCAACGTCCCACATCACGACGTGGTATGGCTTCAGCTTTAAATAATTAAGCTGTCATATTCCTCAGATTCGTTCAGGCACCTGGTGGAAAGTCTCCCCGGCATAGTCACGGCTATGATAAAGGTAGAAGGCGGACCCTCTCATACTAATCCATTATTAGGGTGCGTGTCACGGGGAAAGTCTGATTACAGTTTCGGGTAGGTGTCCGGATATTTTTGATCACATAGTATATACTTATTTGTGATATATATAAACAAGAAGTTCAAAAGAACAAAATACACTTCTTCAAATCCACCAATTTCGAACTTTCACAACGATATTTCGCGGAAGCTATCGTTCTGCTTTGTCAAGTTTTTCGCAAATAAAATAACAATAATATATACTAATAATAATGTCAACAATGTAAAGCATTGAAGTTATTTTCAATGGCTTAAAAGCAAATAATAATTCATTTCTTTTAACAAATAATTTTTTTAATATCCATTATTTAAATTTCTCGTCTTTATGTCGCATTAGTTTTTGGAACAGCAACACATTGTCTCACTTCCAAAAACTAATGCGACATTAAGAAGAGAAATTTAAATAATGGATATCAAAAATTATTTGTTAAAAGAAATGAATTATTATTTGTTTTTAAGCAACTGAAAATAACTTCAATGCGTAAACATTGTTGACATTATTATTATTTTACTTGCGAAAAACTTGACAAAGCGGAACGATAGCTTCCGCGAAATATCGTTGTGGGAGTTCGAAATTGGTTGATTTGAAGAAGTGTATTTTGTTCATTAACATATAACGAAGAATTTCTTTTAAGTTTAAAAGAACTTAAAACCTACATCCCTTAAAATGTTATGTTTTAAAATTTCTGCATTTCTTAAAAGGAAGAACATACATTTATATTCCAACTACACAACCCCCGAACAAAGTACTTGAAACACGAGTTTCGAAGAACACGGATACCTTCCCCCGAATTACACGATTTTTAAACTACACGATTTTCGAGTAATTCTTTTGAAAAAGAATAAAATACATATATTATTTGATATAAAATTACAGTAGTAATTTAGAGTAATATTCTCCTCAATTACGTCAGCGATTAATGAAGTTTTAACCTTTTTAATACTTTTAGTGTTTTAGAATTATATTTTTCTCAATTAATTTGACTGAATAATTTATATTTTATATAGTTTTCCAATCTTAAACCAAAATTATTATTCAATTTATTGATTTGAAAGATTTTTAACCAATTGTATCTAGTTATTTTTTCATTATTTTGATTATTTTTTTCCCTATTTTATTTTTGTTTTATTATAACATTATAAATGTTATAAATAATTATTTTATAAATAATTTTTTTTTTAATAGTAAGTATTTAAAATTTTTTAGTTTTCTATTTAACAAAACAAAAATTTAAAACGTAACGTTTTTTTTTTTTTTTTTTTTTTTTTCACACTTGAAACGGAATTCCGTTTTTTGTAGTCTCGAACAACACGGTTTCAGAGAACACGGAACCAATTAATCGTGTTCTTCGGGGGTTAGGTGTACAACATCTACTGAATATAGACAATATAAATTTTTCCATTTTCTGAAAAAAAAAGTATTAAATCCGGATTTATTTGAATTGGATAAACAGTATTAAAAAAAAAGCGGAAGGGACTGGCTAAGATGTAACCTCGATTGTTTAAGACTATGAGATATTAACAGATGTAGGACAGAAATCCGTTGTTCAGATTCCAATGCTTTTCTATGGGAATTCTCGACAAGGGCACACTTGGGTCAAATATAAAAATCAGATCGCGTCTAGTCCCTTAATTATGCAAAATTTCAAGAATATCCGTTCAGCAGTTTTACACACAGACAGAATGATCTTATTAGCTTCACTTTCCAATTGGGTATTTTTTTATTATCACTACTGTCAGCGAGTACAGCCAAAGTTTGATGACGCACTTGGCAATTCAGAGACCTATGATAAGAAATCGGTTCCGTAACGCATTTTCGTGTTTGAAAAATAATTTTTAATTTCCTGTAAAAATAGAAATAATTTCTACAATGAAACGTCCGCGACGGGAATCGAACCTACAACCTTCTGATCCGAAGTCTTATCCATTAGGCCACGGGGACTACATTCAAATTATTGTTAAGTATCTCTTATCACTTTGTGTGTGTGTGTGACGCAATGAGAGAAGAGTCAGAGGAAAAAAACATACCTCATTAATTTTAGTCTACTAGATTAAAATTTAAATTTCAATGTTTTTCTTTTTTAGCCTACTACGGGCGCAGGCCAAACGAGCATTAGATACAGAAGGTCGCCCTCAGCCACGAACTGAAGAGTGGTTAGAGACATTTCTCGACATGAATGAAGAAATTACAAATGACGGGCAACTATTGTTATCTCAACTAAAAGCCGTCACATTGTTATCCCGTCATTGTTGACGGGGCGTATGTACTAGGGACCAAATAATGTCTTACAATACGAACAATATAATAATGTTGCTTTTTTTTTTGGCACATGAAATAGACCTAATATCGGAAAGACTTAATTGATTCTAAGTAATTCTGTAGAACCTTCTGGAAATGCCTTTTTAAGAGCATCAATGGCCGATGGCACTGTTGTAGCGTTCTTGCGTCGTAAACGTTCAATTTCAATTTCTAAGTCACTATATTTTGTAAGCTTTCCTCATATCCTTTCTTCGAAAATCTGTTGTCGCCAGAAACTGACACATTAAAAAAAAAAAACCAAAACATAAAAAAATGTTTAATAATTGTTAATGGTATATTCTGATGTCAATAAGGTACTTTGATAAAAGTCTGGAAATAAGGGCCAACAACAGGCTCCAACAAAGTACCGGAGGTGTAACAGTGGCTAGTAAACATACTGGGAATGAGTACTAGGCGCGAGCGGGACTGGAATCAATGGCACGCCATACCATAAAACCAGATGCCAAACCGGTAAGGCGATGCAGGACTCAAGTCTTTCGCCACGGTGCGATCAGACACTGATGCGATCATCATGGTGATGCAGACAGATGTGGGATTCGATAGAAAAAAAGATGTCATGCCATTCGGCCCTCCATTCACGACGTTCTAGGCGCCATTGCAGCCGCAAACGCCTATGGTATACAGTCAAAGGTAGGCGAATCACTGGGCGCTTTGCAGAAATTCCATGATGCTGCAGACGACGTCGAACCCTACATGCGGAGACTGGTTGCTGTGCGACACACCTTCATTCTTGAGCTAGGATTTGTGAGTGGCTGTACAATCTGTAATAGCCATGCGCACAAGATGTATGTCTTCTCGTTCGGCTGATGTGACCGGGCGGTTGGGATCCTCCTCCCTCGACCCTCCGATTCCATATTAGCATCACTGTGGCCATTTCTTGCAACACGAGCACCATTTCTTGGAAGGATAATCCGCAATCTCCATATGCCGCAATTCTCCCGCGATTAAAGTCGGAAACCTGCTAGTATGGCTGCTGTATTCTTCGACGAGGCATACTGAAGCCGTCTGAACGAGAACGGCGAGCAAACACAATACTGAACAGCGGCTCTCTGTTCTCCTCTCTTATACTGCTTCCAGGGGGCGTTACTGGTTCACATTATTTGCATGTGTGCTGCGCTGCTAATCATGTACATGTGCTTCCATGATCTACGCATCATGCAAATTTCGCGTCGATCGGATGAGTCCTTTCTGATGCTGCACTTTTAATGGCAAGCAGTGTATAAAAGAGCACGTATAAATACAGTGAAGTCTCACTTACATGAAACATTCAATTATACGAAGAATTTCTCATTCCCGGAGAATTCCCATAAGTCCTATATGTAATTCACTTACACGAAATATTCACTTATACGAATAATTTTTGGTTCCCCCTCATATTCGTATAAGTGAGACTTCACTGTACTTGAATAATCTTAAACACTTGTCTCTCCACCTCTTAGAAGTTGAAAGGTGTGACAATTATGATTAAAATTCTAAGGAATGTTTTATATATATATATATAAAGGGTGTTTACAAAGTCCATAAAATATTATAAATTGCTGAATTTTCACAATGATACATAAACATGTGCTGAAATGGTTACAAAATGAAAGATGCACTCACTGAATTATGATTTATAACGCTATTTGTCGTTTCAGTTACGCTGGCGTCCACCGGCAGCGCCACGTTTACACAAGTCCAAAATGGCGTTGCCAAGTCTGAGGAAGCATTTTGCGTTCTTGAATTTGCTCGTACTGCAGGGCCGTGCCAAGCAGGGGTGCAAAGGTGCGTGGCACCCGGGCGGCAGCAAATAATTTTGTTTATTAGGGGTGGCAACTTTTGCTTGTCACCCCGGCGCCAACATACCTTGGCACGGCACTGTCACAGCGTGTATAGTGTGAGCATGAGAAGAACGTTTCGTACCAAATATCAAAAGGTTCCATCTATGTACAATCGCATAATGAAATAGTGCAGGAAATTCGAAGCAAATGGTTGTTTGTGTCATGGTAAGCGTTCGGGGCAGACTAACGTGAGCAGAAGAAACGATGGAACATGTGAGAGAAGCTTTTCAGCGCAGGCCCATGAAATCCACGCAGAGGACAAGCCGGGAGCTCAACATCCCGCACACAAGGGTATGGAAAAACCTTCATAAACGTTTATATGTGAAACCTTGTAAGGTGCTGCTCCTGTAAGCACTTACCCCATTGATAAAGAAGTTCGCTTGGCGTTCTGCACTGAAATGCAACAACGCATGGAAGAGGAGAGTTTCAGCAGGAAGCTAATCCTCATTGACGAGACAACCTTTCACCTTTTCCGAATCGTAAATTGCCGTAAGGTCCGCAAATACAAAACCCTCATGCCACATTTGATGTGCTCGAGACTTACCAAAGATCAATGGTGTTAATGGTCCATATTAAACAGGAAGGTGTATGGTCCCTTTTTCTTCGTTGAGACAACAGTTACTGGAATGTCATTTTTCGACATGTTGCAATTATGGCTCATGCCTCAGCAGGAACTTCATCCTACAATTAGACGGCTCCCCCACCACATTTCCACAATGAAATTCGTGCATGCCTAATGAAGAATTGCCACATCGTTCGATTGGCCATATCTCAGCACATCACCAGGGCTCACATGCTGGCCAAACAGGTCACCAGACTTGACCCCATGTGACTTCTTCATGTGGAGTTATGGTAAAGAAAATGTCTACATACCAACCCGACCACAGGACCTTCAGGATCTGCCATCGCTACAATCACCTGTGATATGCTGGATCGGGTATGGAGCGAAAAGGACTATGGATGGATGTGTCGTGTTACCAGAGGTGGACACACTGAACATTTGTAAATCATAATTTAACGAGTTTGTCTTTCATTTTGTAAGCATTTCAGCACAAGTTTATGTATCGTTTTGAAAATACAGCAATTTATAATGTGTCACGGACTTTGTAAACACCCTGTGCTATATACGTTTATAGGGAATCTTCACAGTTAACAATTGCAGGACTGATAAGGAACCTTCGTAACCCAAAATTTGAAAGGAGGTGTTTCATCGCATTAAAGAGAACTCAGGTAAGAGTACCCGAGCCATTGCACACACCATTGGCAGAAATTATATGAGAATCTAGCAGATTTTAAATGATGAAGAGCTTCACCCCCATCATCGTCAGAGGGTTCAAACATTGTGTCCACATGATTTTGCGTGAATTCTGATTGAGCTGAATTCTGTCGCTAGTATCACGAACGTTGTTTGGAAGAGACTTTGTTTCCAATGATCGTTATGTTTACAGATGAAGCTACATTCACCAGAGATGGCATTTTTCAACTGTCGCAATAGCCATGTTTGGGCGGAAGAATGTCATTCTAGCTCACACAAGTTAGCCATTCACGTGTGGACTGGCATCATCGGTGATCGGTTGATCGGGTAGCCTTCTGCCAACCAGGCTCACCAGCGATATTTACAATATATTCATAAGCGAAACTTTATCAGAGTTGTTGGAAGACGTGTCATTGGCAATTCGTTAATAAAATAATGTGGTTTCAACATGCACACTTTTCACTCGCTGCCCGAGCACACCTTAAAATCCGGGGCAAGGTGGATTGGCAGAGGTAGACCAGCAGCACGGCCTCCAAGCTCTCCGGATTTAACTCCAATGGATTATTTCCTATGAAGCCACATAAAAGAGTTTGGTTTATGAGACATCTGTCGAATCGGAGGAACATTTGGTTGCATTTATTCACGCCGCGGCGCAAGACATCCAACACAGGCCAGACATATTTCTGAGGGTGTATCAGAACATGCATCACAGGTGCATCGAAGTTGGTGGCCATTACTTCAAGCATCTCTTGTAAACATGATGAAATGAAACACATCGATAACCTCCTGTTAAGCTTATGGTTTCACGTGATCATTATGTGTTGTGCTAACTCAACAATGAGATATACAACAATCTACTGCCCTGCATTAAGTAAAATATACCAAACCTTTCAAACTATTAAAGTGAACAAAACAGAATGTGCAAAAAGAAAATCGGTGCATTTCAGACTCACTTATCAAAAAGTGTAACATTTTCACAACCCTATATGCCCTAGAAGTTTGCTGCATGCATTCATTTACACCCTGTATATGGAGGAGAGACATAAAATGAAAACAAGTCGCATATTATAGACTAGACAAAAGAAATATCGCAAAGATGCATGCTAGGAATTACAAGATGAGACCGTCAAACGAATATTTAGGTGAGAGAGAGAGAGAGAGCAGACCAGAATCAATGATTTTATCCTTACTATAAAGAAAGTAAAATGGAATTAGACAAGCAAAAACAAGTCCACGATCAAGGATGGACAGCAGAAATTATAAAGTGAGGAATGAGAAGAGGCCAAAAAAAAACGTCCATAAGATAGACAGGTCGATTAGATTCAGGATTTTATTGGATTCGACTGAAAAAGGAAAGCTTTCAACATTTTAAAGAACGGTGGGAGTGGGGGAACAAACAAACAAACAAACAATCTTGGAGAGATCTTCGATGCAATAGGATTAAAGATAGTTGAAAGTAATGATGTATTGTCTGTTATCAGAAAGAAAGAAAAATCTTAATCACTATTTTGAAAAATGTATTTTCGAACAACAAAATGTTCTCCTGAAAAGCTGACATTTTGGACTTTTATAACAGCACTGCAATAGGTCGACGATACATGTTATAATTATCATTTCGCAAAATAAAATACCAGTAGTAATGTTAAATATCTCACACACAATTAAAATGCAAAATATGTTTAGAGATATGCTGTTCAATCTTCAATATTGAAAAGTAAAAACAACTGTACAATAAATTCGATAGCATTACGATGTTTTTATTTTTAATTGCAGTCTCAAATAAGTTTCGTATAATAACGCCTGAGTTTGGACTTTCAGTACTTTAATTCAGTAACGGTAATCCATAACGGGATGCGCTTTTATTGGCACAGTTTCACAATTATATAAGAACTACAGTGATAAAAGAGTTTCCACCAACGCAGTACACGAGTGCGTACTGAGAAGGTGGGGGGAAAAAAAACATTGGTTTAAGTATTTATTTTTGGGAGTGTGTTTTGTGTTATTGTTATGTCTCACTAATCACTGTGGAATGACGCTGTCCGGACAACTGTACAAGATTGCTGCGCAAGTAAGATTTTGGTAGAAATATATGTTAAGAAAAAATATCAAACCAACTGCCAAGTGATGAATCAAAGCGCCATTTTTTTTATTATTGCTTTAGATTTATTTTAAGATTTAATTTTAAAGTAAATTTAATTTTAATTTTCAAATTTCGTGTTATTCTTCAATAAAGAAATCAACATCTATTTTGATTTCGCGTTAATTTTAATCGAACTTAAATTTTATTGTATATTAATTTTATTTATATTAAATTTTACACGACACATAATGTGGAGATTATTATTTCAGATACCGTAATTATCCTTTGAAACCATATTCCCATTTCAATAACTTTATTCTATCTTTTCCCAATAATCTTACAATTCTTATAGTAAGCTCGCTGTAGAAATCTTTCACTGATTCACCTTTTTATCAATTCTTAATAAAAGGATAACAAAGAACGACCACAATGCTAGATGGTTATTTACGTCATTCTCCTGAGCGCCATCTGTTGCATATTTTATGCATTATTATTATATAATTCCCGCACACGTTTTAAAATCACATTTTACCAGCTTTTCTGATTTACAGACAGAATGGTTTGACCACGAACGATCGAAAACAACAATTCAAATGCGCCACTGTAGTCTAGGCTTAAGAGATTGACCAAATCGTGCTCAAATATGGTAAATTTGTGTACAGTACCGGTCACTGTCACGCCTGTGTTTTTCGTCTCGGAGGTCGTTAGTACGGTACTGTCATCATCTGGGCAAGAGTACGATTCTTTCTGTACGAATTGTTTTCGGTGACTCAGCATCCAGCGACAAATTCTAGTGATCGACTTTAATGCTTTCTAATCCATTGATTTCGGTCGTTTATCATTATTTAGATGATGTTTTTCAATTCTTGACTCTTTTTCTCATCTATCTTTGTTGCTATCGTCTTCAGTTTGCTGCTAAAAGAGCTACTAGTCCTCCAATCGGACACGGCCACTTTCCTAACTTTAGTACCGTATTTCCTAACTTTAGTATTTTATTCCCCAAACTAACTTTAGTTTGGTGACTTTCGTCTTGAAACTTTCTAATCCCATTACAAGCTATTTCACACTGAATCAGTGAAAAAGAAATTTTAATACAGTTGAGCATCCATAATCCGGAATGCTTGTGACCGAAAATATTTCGGATTTTGGAATTTTCCGGATTTTGGAACATGGCCTGGTGGTTGTGGGTGCAGAGGAGTGAAAAATATTTACTTTCATAAAGTTATTTTTATTTCACATCAAAACACATGATTACAATGAAACAAACAAAAATTATAATTAGCAAGCGGCTGTGTTGATGGACATTGTGAATTGCCTTAAGTCTTCCCTGGACCCGTCTTTGATGGGGGGGGGGGGTTACTGCAGTCATCTTTGGTCCATCAGAGCAACGAATTGCATAGTTTACGACCTCTGTTTATAACCTATCGTATTCTAGCGATATTCCCAAAAAAACCAATTGAGAGAAATATAATCAGGCGATTATAAATCTGTGCTTAATGGTCTGCATAGGAACACACAACATTCGGCGCAAGACAAAAAAAAAAATGCCAAAAATTTAACTTTACTTTGCCAAACTGATCCTTCTACCATTTAAACCATCGACATGTAAAAAATTGGTATTTATTTCAATTCATTAATTGTGTTAAGTCTTTTATGTCTTAACTTTCTCTAAGTCTTTTGTTAAAAATTTTGTTCCCTGGTTACGAATGACCCGACTTAGGAACGTCCATACTTACGAACGGGCTCCCAAAGCTCCCCATAAGGATAATTTATAATTAGATAATTACATTACTAATTCCGGAACTAGTTTCTTCCGCGCATGTAAAAAACAAACTCGCGTGACATAAACGGTTCGTTAGAGCAGTAGCTTTACGCTAGGGGCTTAAAGTCTCATTTGTTTATATGGTCGCTTACACACAGAATCACTTTCATCTTAACTTTTTTATTCGATTTTGTGAGTCTTTGTTTAATCTTATGACCATGCAACAGTTTCTGTAACTTATTATTACAGTACTGGGCCATTATTATTATTATGTTTCTTTTCTTGGGTTTCCTCAGCTAAGATAGCATGTCGGGTCAAGAATCAAAGCATACATTGCCAACTGTTTATTATTATTATTACAGCATTACATTATATCATTATTATTACTGTACATGCACTGTTCATCAGGG
Source organism: Thereuonema tuberculata (assembly GCA_023159025.1). Taxonomy (NCBI): domain Eukaryota; kingdom Metazoa; phylum Arthropoda; class Chilopoda; order Scutigeromorpha; family Scutigeridae; genus Thereuonema; species Thereuonema tuberculata. The sequence goes on along the minus strand of JAFIDM010004315.1, from coordinate 54,385,670 downwards.
ATTCGAGTTGCATACAAATCCGAATTATGAACTTTTTAAGCGCGTACCTCGTTTGTAACTCGGGGACTGCCTGTATTGTAATATTGAAAAGCTAGGAGGTGGCTGGAATATCAACTATGTTTCAGTCCTATCAGAGAATTAAGTTGAGGCCAAATTTATCGACTGGCAAAGGTTTATTATTTTTAAAATAAGGATAGCAAGCGAAGAGATTGTAAATCAACTGTTTTAAAAGTCACCAGGAATAAAAAAAAATCAAGACAAACTTAAGTTTTATGAAACGCTTTTTTTTTATTATCTAATTTGACATCAGGCAGGGCCGTCGCATGGGCGAGGCGCCAATAAAACAACAAAATTTGGATGTTTAATCGGAGATTCCGTTTTTTTTTTTTTTT
>JAFIDM010004315.1:54342974-54385178 GCA_023159025.1 Thereuonema tuberculata | reverse complement strand
CAAGTGCCTACGGACTCTGGGTGGGATTGAGTTTGGGGGGGGAGGGGAGCGCCTGACGAAATCTTGCCCCGGGCGCCAACAAACCACGCGTCGGCCCTGGCATCAGGCTATATTCCCAATTTTTCATTTTATAAATTACTGAAAAAAAAAAAATGCTTTGTTTATATTTCTTTTATTAAAGTTTAAGAGCCGCTTAAATTTTCTTAAAAGATCTACTTGTCTCGTGTGTCCTTAAAAGAATATGGAGATCAATTTAAGTAAACTGGCGCCCTCCAACCAAAAAAAAAAAAAAAAAAAAACACTAAAAGTTCCCAGTGCGCTTTTATTGCTTTTTGAAGCAAACAAAAAAAAAGAGAGGGAGAGAGAGAGAGATATCTGTTAGGCCTAACATTTATAATTTTTAAAGAAATAAGTTTTCTTTCATTAAAAAATAAATAAAAAAATAGGTACATACTTGTAAGCGCTTTCTCCAAGTCCAAACATATACTCCAAAAATAAACTGTATGGGATCTGAGTGGTTCCTAAATCTATGATCTTTTCAGGTTCTCCAAGCAACGTGCCTCCCTAAAAAAAATAAAGAGAGACCGGATATTAATTAACAGTGAAATAACCGGAAGTGATAGATTAAATGACTGGCAGTAAAAAAGTAAAATGTGAAGTTTTAAGCCTAGTTTCTACCATCTTAAAAGTATTGCGTATATTTTATATTCTTGTGGTAAACGCAAGAGCATTGTAAATGTCTTTAAAATGCATCGGAGGAAGAAAGAAGTTTGAGATTGCATTTGAAGGGGAAATACGCATGTCCGATCGTCCACGTCTGTAATTAAGATAACATGAAAATCATCTATTCTTGGAAGATGAGATTTTAGATAGGTTGGCTGTTGATGTTATTGTCTACGCCTCCTGTGGTTGTTGTTTACATTTCCGATCAGTAAATAAGGAGCTGGTAACCTAAATCTACGCGTATCTTGATAGTTGGCAAGCCAACTTTTAATTTTCTTGATTTTTTTTTGTATTTTGAAGTCAAGACACCAACACAAAGAGGGGAAAAAATACCCAATACAAACTTATCTTCTCAATTCATAATACAGTAAAACCTCGTTAAGTCGTCACTCAAGGGACCAAACATTTTTGACGACTTAAGCGGAGTGGGAATTTTTGAGAAAAAAAACAACAAACAAACAAAAAAACACTGAAATACAGTATTTTCATGAATTGATGTAGGATTCGGTGAGAAAAACAAGATTTTCAGAAATCAATACATGCAAATGAGTGGAAAGTAAAAAAAAACAAAACACTTTTTATGGTTACCACATTATAATTGTTTTAAAAGAAACGCAATGTCTGTCTTTGAAACGTTGCAGCGAACCATTGCTGCCGCCAAAATCTTCAATGTTCAACTCCTTAGCAATTTCCATGACTTTTTCTTTGAGAATCACGGCAGAAATCGGCACATTTTGCGATCTGGCATGTTTTAGCCATCGAACTAGCTAAAACCTCCTCGATCTCGTCAAACTTCGATTTCCTCATTCTCTTTCTTTTGTCTTTGCAGTCAGCTTCTTCAATTACTTGTAATTGAAAGAATGAAAGAATATCGTTTAATGTAGTCCTGGGAATATGGTGTTCTTTGGCAAAAGCTGTTTTCGAAACATTTGATTTTCCAAAAAGTGCAATTAAGTCTTTTTTTTTTTTTTTTCTTTAAAACATAACGAGGTAAGTTTTTGTTTCCCTGACAAGTTACAAATGTAATCGAACCACGAAATTGCAAGATAAAAAATAGCCGTTATAGCGGAGCTTATTCGCTATGAAATGAAATCACACTCAGTAGCGGTCAAGAAAAACGTCTACACTTGACAAGAGTCGCAGCGAGAATTTACCATGTGAATTTCCCAAGTGAAAATTTCCCGTAAAGGCTAGGCTTTCTTAGAGTGAAGGGGCGGGGCTGAAAAGATAGCAGGCAAAATTGAGAATAAAGATGCTTTTCGCCAGTTTTGAGGGTGACGAGTTATCCGGAGTAGAATTAAATTTGGTGACGGGTAAAAGAGGGTTATTTTACATTATTGTCTATGAGACCTTGTCGGGACCAAAGGAAAACGATGACTTAACGATGTTTTACTGTAAAGCGCTAATGGAAAGCCTTTTCAGTCAAGCTGAGACCCCGGAACAGCTGTTTTGAGCTCATTAGACTCATCAGCGAGGGCTCTTTATTAGACTCTACTCAGCAAGCAAAAACTCAAAAGGTGTGTATCTGAAGAATATATTTCTCTTTCCCTTATCTTCCCAATGTTCCACTGCAAACTGATCAAATCCGCAAATTATTATGTTAATTAAAATCAGTCGAAGCCCGCCCATGTAATATGGATTAGCATGTGTCTGTATTACTGATCCGTTGTTGGACGCCAACAAAACCTCGTGTCCCATCGTGTTAGTGTCCCACGATAGGTCTTTTTGGCCTCTGGGGTCAGGGGAGGTAAGGCTCCCAGCGTTTCGTGACCAACGGGACTGAGTTGACCACAGAATATCGTCATTGATGTTAGATCAAAGGAAATAATTATTGGTGACGCTTTCGAATGAGAATTTTTTGTCACCTGCACGTGCAAATTGCTAGCCAGGAATCCATACGGAAAAAAAAAAAAAAAAAAAACTACAAAAAACAAAAAAAAAAAAAAAAAAAAAACTTCAAAATACAAAGAAAAAAAAAGAAAGAAAATTTCTAAATGTAAATTGACAAATATGCACCTCAACTTTCAGGAAGATTCGTTAAATGGTTCAGAAATTATTAGAGAGGCATTCACACACAGATCTTATAAGCCTTTCTTTTATTTGGAAAGGCTAAACGGCTAGGAAAAAAAAAAAAGGGAGATTACTCTGAAGTTGGATGTTAGAAACCCACGAGATAATGTACACCACATGGCAAATTAATCAGACTTCTGAATCGTGATTGTATGTTCTATTTCTGATCTACAGAACCCCTATACTATGGTTTCATTACCTTTGCTTAGCTTTTATCAATGTGATTAAGAGAGATCAAGTTAAGGAGCCGCTCTCGGACAACAATAACAACAACAACAAAAGAAATCATCTTCAAAATTTCGGAGGAGGAAGGGGATAAGAGCCTCTAATCCAGTCAGCCAATCATAGAACCGAAAGAAAATAGGTCCTACTCTATACATTTCGAGGAGGAGGGAGCTGGGCTTCCTCTGCATTCTTTCTATATACGCCTATGGGAAAGATGATGAACCGGAATGAAAAGAACAGAAAAAGCAGATAAATGAGAACAGAAGAAACGTCAGAAATTTTTGGTTACGCTATTTTAAGTCAAAACGTACTCATCCGTCCGTCAGCTATTCCGATAACTCAAATACTAATTATCTCAGAATGCTGAAACTTCAAACTTTAGATGGATGTTACTCAGCAGCTCCATATTAAAGTTGTTACAAATTCTGCCCATAATGTCAAAATCCACATTATGCAACCTTAATTATCATATCACGACAAATAAGAAATTAATTACCTAACGTTTAACGTACGGGGTATTCGAAAATTGGCAAACTAACTATAAATTTTCTACTTTTATTTTCTTATTTTCATTATTTATACAGAATGTAAAGTAAAACTTGAAACGACCTCTACATTAAAAATGACGTAATAATTGTCTTTACACCCACTGCCAGTAGATAGAACTTTAATAAGTACTAATCAAAAATAATAACTCCATTATCTTCATGGAAATTTTTATCGTAACCATCTCTTCCAAACTCCACTCTTACGTCTGAGAATGCAAGATACTTAGATAATACGTTGAGTCACGAGGTATGAGCCTCAAACTGTAAACGCCTCCTAACCAACTCAAAGATATAGATGTTATCGTCCCCAGCCAGACAGCAAGACAAAAATCTTTTCACAAAATAAACTTTTTACATAAAAAGAAAAAAAAAAAAAAAAAAAGATCGCAACAAATGAAACAATATTAAATAGAATAGAATTACGAATTTTCGAGAGTACTCATTTATTTCTGTTCCTCATTTTCAACCTCAACCCAAAAATACTGTAACTGAAATTTATTTATTTTTTTCTCACATAGTTTTCTTTATAATTATATATTATAAAAACGTTATTCTGTCTGTCATTCTGTCCTAAGACTAAGTTTTTCCAATTTTGTGACCAAACTATAAGAAATAGATTGGTCATGCAAATGGATAAAATGTAGATCTTTTTAAGACAAACAAAATGCTACAAAAATCGTTCGAAAAATGATGTCGCATTTTAAAGTCAAATTTTGACTTTTTCTCAATTTAAACGAAAAGTATAAAAGGTGGAAGAGAACATTATATTGAGAAAATGTTGGTATTTGAAAGTTCTATCGAACGATATATCAGTCATTCACAAACTTTTCTACGTTTGCAAGATACTTGCAAAAATGGATACACCCCAGGTGTATGGCGCCAACCCGCAATACACCTGGGTTAAGCGGAGAAGGTCACAACGGGCTGGGAATTCGTATATTCTCCGATCTCAATATTAATTTGCTAAATAAATAAAAGTTGTTTTTTTTACTGCTATATATGCAAAGGTTCCTGAGCGAAGTGACGGTACCCGGCTAGTAATATGATAATTTATTATGCATTTATTACATTATCATTGTTTTTTTTTACACATATTCACTCGTTACTTTTAATAATATTCTCACAAGTTATGCTTTTCTGCTGATTTACTAAAATTTTGTTCGGTAGCTTTTTTTTTTTTTTTTTTTTTTTATTTTTTTTTAAAAATTTTTTTTTTTTTTTTTTCATGTGAGTCAGAAACGATCTATTCCAACCTCTGAATTTCACAATGCTTTTATAAGTTTTCTTCTATAATAAATAAACGTCCACGAAAATTCGCTATAAAAGCAGAATTAAAGTGTTTCCATTTTAATTTAATATTAAGATTAATATGGCTACATGTAGAAGACAATACACAAAGAAACACAAATTTGTATATCTTTAAAACAGTCACAGACGTGTCGAGGGGGGAACGACAGCGGAAAGAACTTATCCCTCCCAATCGAATCCGACACACGGAAGAAACCCAACGTTTTCCACCCTTCTTTTGGCTGGATGAATCCCAAATAATGTTCACAACCCCCCCTCTCCCCCCTTCACGATTCCTGGACACGCTAGTGAAAAACAGCAACTTTTTTTTTCTCTCCAATACACCCAAATATTTTGTGAATTACGTGAAAATATAAAAAAATACTATTATTATTATTTAAAATGAAATTTTGTAAAATTATATATTTTCAAAAATAACAGTTCAAAGTATTTTGCAAGGATTCAATAGTTATTATATTATTGTCAATGAAATTCCGGTTTGTCTTTTTTTTTTTTATTATACTACGTCAAATTTCTGAAAAAAATATTCGAAATGGACTCAATCAATAATTTAAACCGGAAATATCTTAAACCTTTACCAAAAGGAAATTTCGTAATCATTATTCAACATAAAATACGAAATATTTTTATTACTACCTTACAATCATCTCTTTTCATAAAGCGAAAGAAAGAATGAAATTTAAGAAACTCGTGGAGAATCTTGGCAAGAAGTTATTTTGGGAATTCCTTCCTCTTCCCACTATATGGCAATTTAAAAATAGAATTGGAGGGAAGTGAAGGAATCAATTTACCATTCCAGTAATTGATAAAAAGAGATTCAAAATTCATTACAAAGGAATTATTCTTAATTATTTAATATCGACCATAAATCTTTGTGTTTGTTAATATAAAAAACAAAAACATAATTTAGAGTTAATTATTTTTCTAATTCTTAATTTTAAAATGGAGCTACCACTTTTCGTCGAACGAGATTAAGTTGGATAAAAAGGATGTATTTCTTCAAATTCTTAAATCAATCTATTTATTATAAAATGTATTATAAAAAAGACAATTAAATATGATTCGGAAGAAAGCTTTAAAGAACTGAGGAAAAAAAAATAAAAAAAGATAGTATCTAAGGGTAACGTTTTTTTGAATTGTGTAATTACATTAATTCAAGTTAGTTATTTTTATAACTAAGTATGGGGGGAGGGGGGATATGAACTAAGATGTGTAATGAAACTCAATGAGCATCTATGAGAGAAAAAGGTGGAACTAAAAAATAAAAAAAAGTTTTAGAACGTAATCTTAAATATCCCTATGTCGTATGCTTCATCATCAAACAATTATCCTAGTAGTTCAAGTGATAAGATGCTTGTCTCCAGACTAGAGGAGCTAGATTCAATGCCCAGCAGAGATTGGAAATTTTCAAAAAATATTCAAACAGGACGTTTTATACAATGAATCCTGATCACAGGACTCTAAGCCTTCTATGCTTCCTACATGTGGATATGGAATCGAAGCAATAATAACTCAATTTATAATGACTCTGCAAGATCCATATTGATCATTACACACTGAAGCCAAACTATTGGCAGCTTCTGAACCTATTAGAGGCTAAAAGCTGCCAATAAGAATTGCCATTTAAGCACGATTAGTCAACAACTGTAAGGAAGCTGAACAACTATTCAATGGAAGCTGAAAGTTCAGTGATAAGTTTCACTGCCTGATTCCCATTCATTTTAGCATGAAATGAGCTCAAGTTAAAGAACGTGTATAAAAGAAATCCAATTAATGCTTTTCTAATGGCTGTTCAAAAGTTGAGTCAACAATAAGTTTTTGTTTATTTCAGTTATAAGTCTGTTGGCTTAGTATAGGAATCCATGGATTACCTTAAAATAATGAAGGAATTTTGAATTTTGTGTGCATTTCATCTTTAATGCTTGGTGATAAGAATTTCTAAGCTCTCTGCTAGCATGGAAACATCTCTTTACAAATGCTAATAAACATTAGCAACTCTTTTAAATTTGAAACAACTCTTTTCAAATGCTCTGCTAGCATGGAAACATCTCTTTACAAATGCTAATAAACATTAGCAACTCTTTTAAATTTGAAACAACTCTTTTCAAATGCTAATAAACACTGAATACCTTAAAGTATTATTCCCAAAGTTTGAAGTGGTGGGATGGGATGGTATCTCATAACTTACCATTCCACTTCCATTATGTCTCCAGCTTTCAGTACTATACATGAAGATTGATATGATTTAGCTGGCTACCACAATATACTGTACATTATGTGATCAAAAATATCCAGCCACCTAACCGAAACTGTAGTCAGACTTGACATGACAATCAGACTCCCCATGACATGCTCCCTAGTAATAACTTAGTATGAGATGAGTCCGCCTTCCGCCTTTATCACAGCTGTGACTCTGCTGGGGAGACTTTCCACTAAGTGCCTGAATGTCGCTGTAGGAATGGCAGCCCATTCTTCCTGAAGAGCTGTAGCTATATCAGGTCATCATGTGGGACATTGCTGTCCAAAGCAAAATCGACTAATTCCTCCCATAGGTGTTCAATGGGAGCCAGGCCATTTCATGAACCTTATTATCTACAAACCATTCCCTCACAGACCTTGCTTTATGACACAGAGCATTGTCATGCTGATAGAGGCAATGATCATCACCAAAGTAATCCTCTACCATAGCTAGTACGTAACTATTCAAAATATCCTTGTACCTTTCCCCCGCATTTACATTGCCTTGCAGTAGTACGAGAGGGTGAGTCCATTCCAAGAAAAACACCCTCACATGGTAATGTCGCCTCCTCCAAACTTCAATGTTGATATTACACATGATGGCAGATATTGTTCCCCGGGCATTCGCCCAAACCATCCCATCAGACCTCCACATGGTACAGCGTAATTCAGCATTTCACATCACATGTTTCCACTGTCCAGCGGCATCACTCTTTACACCACTTCAGACAGCACTTAGCATTCATAGGGAAAATGATTGGTTTTATGAGCAGCTGGACCATGAATCCCACTCCCCTGATATCTCCACGATTAGCCAAGGTGCTGTCTTCAGCAGAGTTTCTTAACCAGTGAGGATGTCTTTGATGCTGCGCAAGAAAATTTTTCATCTATAATCGACATTTAGCTTTACACTAGTCAAATGTTGGTATTTAGAATAAAATCTAGACTTTAAATAACTTAAGCAAACAGAAATATAAACTATATTCTGAGTCATTCTAACAATTAAGATTAATAAAATATTAATTAATATTTAAATCGTATGCAAATCAGATTACAAAATATATTTCATGGTATCTTTAAATGTTTAATATCAGCTAGTATAATTCATAGATATGTTTCAAAGGATTCTTTTACAGCAGTAAAACAATGATAAAATTTGGCTGTATCGCAGAATTTCTGCAAATATAAAAGTGTGCCCTAAAGTAAAACAGGTTGAGAAGCACTGGTCTAGAGTGTTAATACTACTGCGAAATTCACTGGTGATTGTTTCAATCGATGTTTGACTATTTGCACGAACCACTTTCTTCAATACTCAAAGGTATTGGTATATCATACGATTATACATATACGATGGTATACAATATCAGTATACGCAGCCTATCCGGTTGAGTTTTTGTTGTGATTCACTTCACAATCACGTCAGCAACAGTCGATTTCGACAACTTTAGGAGGGTTGAAATGTCCCTAACAGGCTTATTACTCAAATGGCAGCCAAAGACCAGTCCATGTTCAAAGTCCCTGGGCTCTGCTGATCAACAACTTCTGCTGTTACTTTGTTTCAATTAATAACATACGACTCTCTGCCTCCTTTTACACCAGTGCATGATGGTATGAAATGTCATTTAGGTCTCAGTTCACTATTGCACCTCAGTTCCGGAGGGGGTGTCCAGATATTTTTGATAACTGCTATCGTAAACTATATCAAAATATAAAGTATGGATCAATAAACTGTAAACAACAATTCAATTGCATAAGTAAAGAAATGGCATGAATTTATTTAATGGCAATAAATCTATCTTTAGATTTTCAAAACACTCGGAATAGTTATATAGAAATAGCAAATAATTTTAAAAGAGTAATAATTATTGTGTGACGCAGAACAGAACTGACCATAGTGATATGATATTGAAAAGTTTTAATATTAAAGCATATTATTTGAAAATGCTAAAAAAACAGACAAAAAGCCACATCAATTTTGCAACCACACTGCTGTAGTTACCAGCGTAAAAACAAAGGCTGAGACTATAGTAGGAGCAAATTTTATGAGGCTTTGAAAACTGAAGGTGATTTTTTTTAAAGAAACCAGTGTAACTTCCTGCCAACAAATTTTTACGGATTTGTATTAATTATTGTTTTTTGTTCTGCAGTACAGGTGTTGATTTATGTGAAAATGGTGTTTAAAAAAGACTACTTACTGGAAGCTATATCCTGATGTGGATTTGAAGAAAGCTGCTGCAAACTACACAATTTTCAGTGACTTCTCTGCCACCCACTCGGCTTCCATGCCAGTCGTATGTGTGGTGAGTGTATGTGGCAGGGAAGCAGATCAAAAATGAATGGTTTAGCCCTTTGACCTTATCGCAAGTGACTTACAGTTGACCCACATTGATGAAAAGTGAAATGTAGGCATCCTCAATAGTATACCTAACATCTGTCACCTTATTTTTGTGTTTTATGGTTTCGGAGGGTAGTGGGAAGAAAAACTCAAATGTTTTCTTTTATCTATACTTATTACTATTATTTGATGTTAAGATGGCTAATTGGCACTTGGTTGGGTGTTACAGGAGAGCCTTGGTAATTAAAGTTATCTTACAATAACAATAGCTCCCAGATCCTATATAAACCAGCTCCTCTTTATTCAATCTACAATGAATTTGCACATTTTTTTACGAATACTTAAAAAAAAAAAAAATGCTGAAATGATGATTCTCTAACTGAAACTGCCGTTCAAATGCTTGGTAAAATACTTCTCAGTAAATACATCTTCAAAAAGAGCTACTGTCCAACTTGCTATGGAATACGAGAAAGAATTTGATTGTACCAGATTAAAATAAACACAAAGAATGCAAAAGTTGGTGAGTAAAAAAAAATTGTAATCAGGTCATCAACGATGTCTTATTGGTAATTTAAATAAGGTGTTAGAATCCTTGGTCTTGTTTTAACTCTGATTGAAGATTCAAAAATATACTGAAAAAAAAAGCAGAACAGGAAGTACGAGTAAAATATTTGAACAATTATTATAATTTTTTTTCTTTTTTAGCCTTGTCCACTGACTTGTGCAACACTTAAGGATTAAGGGAAAAAACTTTCTATAGTCATAGAAGTAAGCACATCCCAACTGGAAAGTAACTAGAACAAGAAGTAACACTTCACTTCGGTTGGAACTCAAATACTTTGAATGAATCTTCAGATGAACTAAGGAAATAGATAATTGAAAACTGAGGTAGCTGAAAGCAGAAGACACTAATAGGACAAACCAGTGGCAATAGCTAGAACATCCCAGAAACAGCTTTGCTTGATAATGTCTAAACAAAGATTTAAGAAACCAAAGAGAGGTTAAATCATCTTTAAGGTTTTCTAGAAAAGAGACAGAATAAAACTATAATGAGAAGATTATAAATAAAATGAAATACACAACACAGTTGCATTGTTCAAAGAATTAGAATTGTAGATTTTTTTAAATTACCATTAATTTTCATTTTTTTAAAAAATAGTTGTTTAGTTGAAATATGTGCCTTTACTTATTGTTCACTTTCGCAAGGTGTGATTGCAGATGATTTGATAATTATACAATACAAAGACTTCACAATTTTATTAAGAGAGAGAGAAAAAAAAATGGAACTTTTATGAATATTTATTGACAAATCTCCATCTAAAAAGATGCTTTTACTCATAATGATGTAAGAGATATAGTGAATGTTAAGTCTTTAAAAGGGCCTTTCAAAAAATCTTTTTTCTTCTTTTTCTAAGAAAAAGGAAAAACTTATATTATGATTTTTTAAGTTCTTCACAATCTATAAAGTTATAATATTGTGAAGAACCTCCATTTGGTGTCGTTTTTAGATTAAAAATGTTGCAGTGGAATCGATAACCTAATCTGCATGTTGTCTCATTCCTATGTTTGTCTAGTTCATTAAAATGAAATCTGTATAAAATTCCAGCCTCCTCTTCCAACACATGTATAATATAACCCTACATTTTCCTTTTTATTTATTCAATGATCTTGACAATCATAAAACAATTCTGAATTTATGTTTGACAGTATATGAAGGCTTAGTTGTCCACCACTGACAATTCAATGATTGGTTTGAAGATATGGGATAAAAATCCTGTTAAACTGAAATAGGAGCATTTTTCGTGTGTGCTGTCAGTGTTAATTTAACTGCTGATGGAAGTATAATGTTGAGACATTAACGTGTGCATTTAAATATTAACAATAAACTTTTAAATTTTTATGTCAGTGCTTCATTGTTGAAGTATAAATGGTGTTTCTACAATTGCATTGAATGTGCTAAATAAAATGTAATAATGTGAATTTAACAATGGAACAGTCTAGTAAATTTGTGTGTTTCACATTTAATAAGGAGGGGCATTAAGTTCTACAATACTGCAGTAAATCATAAGATGTTTAAGTTGTTGCAAATTGCTCTTTGTTTAAAAAATGATATCTGAATTAGGTCCCATTTAATCATATCACATATATCTATCAAATGGAGTGTAACTATAGGAAGACAATAACGCAAACAATGTAACTAGTAACTTGACTTTAAAGAGTCACTACAATTAGTAAAAATATCTGCAGAATTCGAGGCAAACAAAAATAATTGATAATGCTTACAGTAACTTAATATGTAACTACGAAAACTGTTACCCTGTGTAAAACAGCTGCAACTGAAAAAATTACTCTTCAATTAATCAGTTTTGTGTTTAATGGGATCTGGGCTTGGCTATTATAAAGTTGCTTTTGAATTTTAGAAGTAGAGACAAAGCTGTAAGCTGAATCATTTTCAAATGGTCTTCAATAGCATGGTTGTCACATAATCCCTTAACTTTACAATTAAATTTCTGGGAGAAGAACAAGCAGATTTAGAAGCGGATATCCTACAATAGATCATACTTACAGTATAATAGTGACAATAACCAATAATAGTGCTGCTTCATAGATTTTCAGCAAGCAGTCAACTCAGTGGACAGAAACTACATGATTAATAAGATAAAACATATAGGAATTAACCAAGAGCTTCCAATGCTCTTTAAATGCTATTACCAAAAATACCAAAGCAGTAGTCAAAAAGAGAGCAGCAATAACTGAAGAAATAAATATTGAAAAAGGAGTTATGCAGGGTTGCCCCATTTCACCATAACTATTAATGTTAATTTAGAAGATTTGATAGAGAAGCGATATCTGGTGAAGAAGGAATTAAAATCAATGGCCTTAATATTAACCTCATCAAACGCAGATATCACGCTAATTGCAGAATCCAAACTGAAATTAGAAAATGTAATTACCAAATTAAAGGAAACAGAAATAATTACAATATGACAATAAATGCAAGTAAGACAAAAATACTGATAATTGATTAAAAAAAAATAATAATATAAAAATAAAACTTAATGTCAATCTTATAGAACAAGTCACTAAATTTAACTTCCTTGGTTCACTTATAATTGAAGACATGGATAAACTCGAACCAATTAAACACTGAATGGATATCGGCTTGAAAACATTTGGAAAAATAGTAGAATCCCCAAACAATTAAAAATTACAATATTCAAATCAATAATAGTTCCATCGGTCACATACAGGTCAGATGCTTAGATAATCGGGAAGAGAAGAGCAAAGATTCCTTGCTTTTGAGATGAATGCCTTAGGAGAATTAATAGAACTAAATGGACAAAGAAAAAAAAAAAAAAAACTAATTCAACAGTTAAAGAAGAACTTGGTATCAGTGAGAAAATCATGGATAAGATCACAAAAAGCAGCTCCAGTGGTTCGGTCATATGGGGAGAATGGATAATGGACAGCTTGCCAGTCCTACCCTAAATGCAGCTGTAAATACAAAACATAAACCTGGACTTTCCGGAACCAAATGGATTAATACTATCTTAAGTAAGACAATATTTAAAACATACAGACACCTCTCCATTGCAGCAAGATATAAAGGGAGATGGAGGAAGCCTCAACCCGACAAGTACGGATGAAGATGAGCGAGCGAGTGTAATTTCTACTGGTATTTCACCTGGATATGGAAGTCCTGCAAGACACAGGGCTCTTGGTAACTACCGTTTCCTCTAAAAACTGTCTTGGCTGCACAAGGTGATTAATAGTAATTTGAAAATTCATTCAATCTTATCAGAGTAAAACATAAGTATGAAATTAAGATGCATTAAAACCTTTCCATGTCATTATTTGTGTAGTAATATGCATTCTAAATTTTATATTCCAATGTAACAGACACTATGATGGAAATACAGAGAACATGTAACTCAACATCACCTCTCTCCTCTAATTTGTTTGGTTGTGTTAAGATCGAAATAACATGCTGAAAAACAAGTTAAAGTAATGCATAAAATGTATCATATATTATAAAACATGTGTGATAGCTATTTACATATAATTGGTGGTAAAAATGTAGTATTGCAATGGGAAATAATTTACTTTTAATTATTTAGACTACTTAAATTTCTGCAAGTGTTCGTGGAACTTTATAATATCTTTTTTGTGTTACTGTCTGATACAATTATGAGATTTCATGTTCTTATTTTCCATGTTCTTGTTAAAACATTATAGCTGTCATCAAATGAGGATGAACAAGAGGCTGAAGAGTATTTCTGAAACTCTTCTATTTTAATTCTTGAGTGAGAGACGCAGCACCAACTGATTAAGCATTATCTGAATTATCCCGGGACCCATGTAAAGGAGGACAAAACCCCACTGTTGTCAGGGAATTCTATGACAAAGCACTTCATCACTTGACACACATTTGAATGTTACGCACTTTAAAGAACTATGCTGGAATTCCTCAATTATGTAAAATTCTACCATTTCCAATGATAACGAAATAAATAAATAAATACGGTAAGTTAACAACAAATATAAATTTTATAAAGATAAAGAAATTGTTGTTAATAACCAAGAGATAATAAAAAAAAAGGTGATTTAAGTCAAGATAATCGTAATTCAAATTTGATATTAAATTCTCCCATTTAGAATCAGTGGTTTTTTTTTTTTTTTTTTTTTTGTTCATTATTTTAATATTTAAAAAAAATATTACAAATATTTGGTTTACTCATTTTCATCCGAAGATTTATTTTTTTTTCTTCTGATTATTTGTATATCTTGTTATCACCAATGAAATGTTGGGTGAGATAAAAGTTTGCTTTTATATTTAAATGATCACTTCATATTTAATTCATTTTAAAAACACAAGCATTCCACCCACCCTCAAGATGCCATCTTACCAATTTCAAGATACTGCTTGAGACTATGCACGACAACATTGAGAATGAGATTATATTTCGCATTTTTCATCATGTTTGCTCGTCATTTTTTTTTTTTACCTTTCTGACACTACATTCCAAAGTGGGTCTCCGTTATTTATAGCCTCCTGCTTTTTTTCCCTTTAAATTTCCCCTCTTCAAATTTACCAGCTTCTGAGTTTACCTCTTCTTTTGATAGATAACGAAATATTAAATTCTTTTTAATCACATTTGTTGATAAGAGGTTACAGTTAGATCACGTTACGCAAACATTACAATGCAGAATTGTTAAGTACGTAACGAGAAAACTTTCTTAATCTAAATTTGAATAAAAGATTTAAAAAGCATAAAATTTCATTTACTTACGGGTCTGCAACTTTCAATTCCATTTGACCCAAAATAATATTCCCTTCCATAACAGACGATTCCTGTATGCCAAATGCCATCGATATGTTTTCCTGTCATAAATAAAACAAATTAGTATTTTTAATCGATAGATATCATAGGAAAATGTTTAAGAGAAGTCTTAATATCATAAATACATCGTCAACAATTATCCAAAATCATTGAAAACTATTGAAATCACTTCAAATAATTTTAGTATTTTGCATTAGATAGGCATTTAATATTGTGTTCATATATATTTGCTACAAATGTAAAATCATCATTTAAAAATGTTTTATTACCGTAACGACTTCATTTTGATTCGAACTAATCCGAATAAACTGCACTCTATTTTATTCTATTTTTATAATTCAAGGAAATAAAAAAAAAATCTAAAAACTTTAAAACCAATTCCAATTGTCAAGCATATTTTTTTGATTAACTCAAAAATTAATAACAACAAAAGTGGCATCAAATTTATAAAAAAAAAAAAAAAAAAAAAAATCTATTTTTTACCTTTAGTTTATGAATAAAAATAAAATTTACGTGCTAAAAAAATCATCCAGGCTCTTATGTAAAAGTATCACATATCAGTTTTTAAAATATAGACAATAAATGATAATTTATATGATTAAAACATTTGTACATCTTTAAATTAATTAAAACTTATGTTTCTACCTTTATTTCACGGATATTTTTTTACACACTTTAGAATCTATGTTATTAGTTGTAGTAGCGCTATTATTTCTATTTTTAATAAATTGACAATCTTGGGACTTTGTGTGTTTAAAGCATGTTGACATTTCTAATTAATTGAACTATTATTTTTACCTTTAGTTGTCAATGAAAACTATAGTTTACATGCTTTTAAAATTTGACTGGGTTGCATATTATGCTAACTTTATTATTTCTATGTTAATTAAAAACCCACTGAATGGTAATTCAAATGTATTTGAGTCACTTTTAAACTATTTAAAATATATTTAAATAATTTAATGTGTAGATATTGTAAATATCCTTAAGTATTAAATAAATAAAACTACAAATTCTTCTTCTTGAGTAACTTTACTATATTTCAAAAATATAACCTGTTTTCTTTATCAGGTACAAATTGGAGAGAAATAAATTAAATTTCTTCTCCTCAAATCATAAAAAAAGAAACATGAAATAACATCGAATATGATAAGTTTTCGAAAATTGAAGAAATTTAATTTATTTCTCTACAATTTGTACCTGATGAAGTAAACAGGATGTTTTTGAAATATAGTAAAGTTATTCAAGAAGAATAATAATTTGTGGTTTTATTTATTAATATTTACGTAGTTTGATGTAAGCATAACTTTAAATATATTTTAAAAATAAAAAAATCTGACATTGGTTTAACGGTCTAGCGAAGAAATGAATTTGAATGATTTTTACTACAATACATTAGGCTTCAAAGGTTCGTGTTAAATTAAAACTAACTACATCAAATCAATAATAAACAACAAATTGGCAGTTTATTATTAAGACTATAGTTCTAAATTTCACAATTACAGAATTTTAAACAGGAAAAAAAATGAATGCTAAAATATGAATATTAATTAGGGATACAACAATTTTACGTTTTTAGAGATTCAATATTTCATTAAACGAAAAAATAATGAAATTAAATGATTGGTTGTGATTTAATGTAGGACTTGAAGGTCATTTTAAATTGGGGGAGGACTGGATATCTTTAGCAGACGACACTTGATTTTCGGTTTGGAATTCTTTAGAAATTCAGCAGAATTCCAAAAAGAATTCACCTTAGAACAGAGCTGAAGCTTACCTAAAACTGCATCGGACATAACCCTCGCAAGACCCTTAGACAAATCGTAAATAAAAAGACGAACGTTGGAGTCGTTTTCTAAGTCGTTATCACTCATTTTGGAAGAGACAGAATTTGAGTCGAAACGAATGAACCTCGAAATAGGCTGTGTTTGGAGAAGGAGGTCGTCTCAGCCGCGAATCATAGAAATCAAAATGAAATGATGCGAATTCGACAGCTTATATCATTTAAAGAACAAAATGACACACAGTGAGACGACGATGGATAAATTGCGAATTGCATAACATGCTGATTCACATCATATCCCACTACCTCCAATTTTCACAGTCAGGATGATCCTGCATCTTTTTTTTTCTGTTTTTATTCCAGAAAATTTAGGTCTAAGCGCTTTTACTTTCGGAATAAAGTAAGGCGCTTAATTTAATGGACTTCCAAATAAATTCATTTTAAATTTTTATATACATATATTTTATAATTAAAATACATTATAATCCAACAAATTGCCACATTCTCTTTTTTTTTTTTTTTTACCTTGTTTACTTCTTTGCACTTTAATCTTTCGTAATCGTAGTAAACTGTCATATCCTGAAATGATAAGACATGTCTGGAAAAAAAAAAAAAAAACGAAAAAACAAAACAAAAACGGAATAAGTTCATTTATTAATTTTGGAAATTTAACAGGGAGTGATTTATTTATCAAGTTTTCTCTTTAACATGTATTAATCTGTTGTCATTTGTTTAAAATATATATATATATATATATATATATATATATATATATATATATATATTTATTTTGAGCTAAATATTATTTTTTATTATATTTATTATTTGTGACTAACGTTCTATTCTATTTCAATTATTCTAATTATATTTTTTCAATAAATACACATTATTAATGAATATTTGTGTGATTTCCCCCTAAAATATTTTTTTTAATCGTTTAATTTAAATATTGACGATGAACAAACAATGTGGGAAGCATTAATATAAAGGTTTATTTTTTGGCTTTATACAAGTTTTCAGTGAATTTATCAGAAAAAAAGAAAGGAAAAAACCCACCTTAAATAGAAATCACAAAGGCGTCCGAAAATAGGTGGAGTAAGATATTTTTAAATTAGTATTTACTTTTCATTTGTTTTTCTTTTTTTGTCTTTTGTTTTAGTTTCTCTCGGATGAAGTTTGATTTATCTTAATGAATATTTACTTATTTATGTGCCCTTTGAATTTTTTTTTTGATTAACTAGCATTATTTAATAATCATTATTTTGCTTATCAATTATGCTGGTCTCTTCTGAAAAAAAAATAAAACATCATTTGTCCAAGCGCTTTTAGATTCGGAATAACATGTGACGCTGTATTGAATGGACGTCGAAACAAATTAATTTAAAAAAAATGAATGTGTCGATCTTTATTTTATGTTTTGTTATCATTATAAATATCTTGTTCTACAACAAAATGGCTTTATATGAAGCTTTTAGTCCGATTATCAGAAATAAAACTTTAGAGGGAAAAAAAAAAAGCCATCTTTTTGTATTAGCAGAAACAGGTAGACAAGGTCACATGACCCTGTGAAAATGGCTGAAATGAACCTGGTGACGATGCCGTGTGTTCCCGTAGATAGCTCAATATCGTTATATCTTAGAGATCTAGGTAAGTTATATCTTTTTCATACAGCCCGCAAAAATAAATGTTTGTTCTTCACTGCTGTTAGGCTATCAGTTTGTCAACAAAAAAGGAGATTGAAGACCCTTCTGATAACTTATATTTACTTCAATGCCAAATTTTTTTTAAAATTTATGTACAATATTATAAAATATAATACTTTCAACCCTTATCTAAAGTTGAATTATCCTATAAACGATCCACAGATCCCTTATATTTTTCTTCGAGTCCATGATATCGTTTTAAAATAAATTTGAAGCATTGAACAATCGAGTTTAATGTTGGTGTTTCCATCTGGACTTCGCCCGTTACAAGAAAATTCAGTGAATTTTAATTGAAGTTGTTGAATTTAAGTTAATTTATGAGATTGACTAGAACTCGTGGGTTATTTTCAGTTTTCTTTTGGAATATCAATATTAATTTGACAGACCAAGCAAAGGTTAACCACTGTGAAACGATGCCCTTGGGGGTTCTCTGTGGTTTCACAATCCATGAGATCTGGTTGAAGAACTTCACTCTATTTAGTTTAAAAAAAAAAACAGAAAGAAAAAGAAATAATAATTGTTGTTTAAAATAAATAAATAAAGTGGTTCGCTTCAAGATTTAATTAACACTGGATTATTCTAATTGTTTTGACCCTTATTCTTAGACGACAGTATGTTTTTATCAAAGAAACTTTTATGAAGCTTAAACAAAGAAAGTGAAAAGTTTCCTAATGAAACATAATTTCCATATTTTAAGACATTTCTGATTTAGGTAACTGTAGTTGAGGATTGTCGAGACCCAGAACAGCTATGATCTGACCCCATGCACTAGCACATTAGAAGTAAATAACTGAAAAACTAAATAAATTGTTACTTTTTATGGCTTTATTTATTTTTTGGCAATTGATTTAATTGTTTATTCTTAGATTTATTCTGATGTGCGCTTTATTTATAGTTGATATGAACTGGTTATTATTTATTTATGAATTAAACTTGTTGTTAGGGTTTTTAATTTATTATTTCATGAATGTGATGACGATTAGTCCAATTATTATCATAAAATATCATGGTATTTAAAGTTTCAAAGTTTAAAATGTTTTGGAAAATATATTACAAAAGAAACATATAAGAATGTCAATTACAAAACGAGATAAATGTGACATTTTGTAAGGAATTAAACTTAACTTTACCAAATTGATTGCCAAAAAATTAACATTATCAGAAAGTTTATTTGTATTTTATTTGTTTTCTGCAGTGCGAAGAGATTATTTCACAAGTGAGGTTGCTTCTAGAGGATATTTTCATCTATATTTCTCAATTTGAAACATTAAAACTTCTTCAATGACTCAAAAATTGAGTAAAACCAATAAAAATATTTTTGTTTACAGTAAAAAAAACCCGGATGAAACAAACAAACAAACAAACAAAAAAAGGCCGTTGGATTTAGAGAACTATTATTTAGGTTCCATAAATCTTATCAACAAATTCGCAATTTATGATCTTGAAAATCCATATAATCAAGTTTAAATATAATGTCAAACTGAAATTAAAAATTTACCAAATTTGGAGCAGTCATTTGAAAATTTTCCCCATTTCCTACCCTTTGAAGGAAAGGAATTCCTGAAATTACCATATTTTTGTGCATTAGTTCATTAGTCCTTCTATAATATTCTTAAGTTTAACCTTTCTGAATCGTCCTACAATATGAAAAATCGGCCTGACAGATAAATCATTTAGTCTTTTGCAAGTTTTTCTTTACTTCTGTTCGTGAAATTCGTCGTTGCCACACAGCTGTCTCTATAACATCTAACTATTGGAAGTTGGATAGGCTAAATTAATGAAAGGGTAAGGGATATCAGATGTTCTAGATTAAAGAATTATTGGTACAGGAATTTCACATTTCAATATTATTGAATTAGTAAACCTGCCACATGTTTGTCTCCGTTAATGTTTACAAAATTATTGTTATTGATTTTTTTTATTCAATTTAATTTACTACTATTTCCTTTTTATTTAAGATTTCTCATCAATATTATCAATTCACTTTTCCTCAAAAAGATATATTTTAAATATAAAAGGACTTTTTAATAAATTTTGTTACAGGCCACCAGATGGCGCATTCACAATAGTACATGGAATAACTTGCTTTTATTATAGTAGTTTTCAAAAAAGAAGGGTTTGTCATATATTGTCATTACGTAGCGATCGATTTTGTCTGGAACAAACGTCACCAGTCATGACGTCATCAACTTGACCTCCGAGCAGTCAGTCCAAGATGGCGTCGTTTTGTGATCGCATTAGCGTGAACAAGAAAGGACAAATTTTGCATAGCCAAGCAAGGGGAATAGTGTGGAACATTTGTACTTTTTTCAATTTGAATTATTATTATGTATTCGTAACTGTAGAAAACAAAAACCAGAATGTTTCTAAGATTCAGTTACGGATTTTAGCAATAGATGGCGCTGTTACATCCTGGAAACATCAATCTATAAGGAAATTACGTCATCAAAGCTCTTCTTTCAAAACTATATTTTTAATTTGTTTTTCTAAATGAAAAGCCATTCCATTCGCAGTTTGTAAAGTAACATATCTAAGAATCCAAACCATAGTTTAAGGTATTACGCGGTGATGGACAACGCAATGTAAACGAAAAACATACGGGACACATTTCTCGAATAATCTGTGAACAAAAGCAAAAAATGTGAAATTTATTTACTCGTTGTTTTGTCGTTGGCGCCACCTGTCATATTACTTATTTCACAATGTCTATACGTTATTCTACTTTTTCTGTAGACGATTTCCTTAAATGATGTCATATATCCTTCCATCTAATTTTTAACTGTTTCAAAATTTTCTGTCGTTTTATTAACGGAAAGCAAATTAAAATAATCTATATTATTAAAAGAAAAAAAAATAGAATTCATTGATTGATTAAATTGCAAATAGCACTATACAGATCTTTTTTTAAAATTAGATATCAAGCACAGGCACAAAGCTAAAGGAAGGATTCGCACCTTGAGTTGTCACCGGGAAGAGACTGGGACAGACCGTTTCGTCCTCATTAGGACTCCTCAGCCAGCCAAACTCCTCCGATGACAACTCAGAAAGTGCGCGAGGTGTTAGTATCCCGAGTCTCGCACCTGAGAATGGGACCTCCCACCGAAGAAATCCTAACCAAAAATTAAACAAGATAGGATTTCTTCGGTGGGAGGTCCCATTCTCGGATACGAGAACCGGGATACTAACACCTCGCGCACTTTCTGAGTTGTCATCGGAGGAGTTTGGCTAGCTGAGAAGTCCTAATAAGGACTAAACGGTCCGTCCCAGTCTCTTCCCGGTGACAACTCAAGGTGCGAATCCTTCCTTTAGCTTTGTGCCTGTGCTTGATATCTAATTTTGAATTATTTGGGCACGTTAAACTTCTTTTCTTTATAAAATCTTTTTTTGTTTGAGAGATTTTTCCCACTCCGCGATGAGATATTTTCTCGATATTTCGGCCCGGTGCCTCGGGCCTTCTTCGGGAGACGTATATGCAAATAACACATTAAGGATGTTCTAAAGCCACGAGTAACAGGTCTATTATAAGCTTTGAATTGGGACTCTCTGCTTGCAGAGTTACCCAAGTTTGTGAAGTCCTCCAAGTTCTTTGCGAAACGAAATGTAGTTAAAGTTTGTGTATGATTAAAGCAAATCATGAACACAATCTATTTAAAATAAAGTTTCACCAATAGGCAAATCGCTGTGGATGACGACGCATACCACTACAGCTATGGCGTAATATTTTTCCACTAAATTTGGAGGGACATAAGAAGTTACGAATTTGAGTTCTATTACTCTCCTCACTTTTATATTTTTTTTTTTATTTTAATGATTCACAAATCGTACTAATCTATTATTACAAAACTAAAAAAGAAATTTTAACGTTATGACGTGATACTACCACTCTTAATTTCCACTTTTTTTTTCCTTAATACATTTTCTTTGTAACATCAAGCAATGACTGAAAAAAAAATTTGTTTTTACTTACATTTTCCTGTTGAATATTTCAAATTTCAGAATAACATTCAGGAAAATAAAATAAATATTGTAGAAAACAGTAAGTACAGAGCCCAACAGTACATCTAACGTTTTTGTTAATTAAAAGTTAATTCTATGCAGATAATAAATGTATAATCATTTTCTTTTACTTCTTCACCTTTTATTGAAGTTTTAAATTCAGTTGTGGAAAATGACTAACAAGTAAGAATTATTCATTTTTTTTTATATTGATTTCGATGATAACGTAGCATTTATCATGTCATTGATTATTTTGTTGTAAACTGTGGATTTCACAGAAAAATTAATTGATTCTGAGTTTTTCTTTTAAATTGTTTTTTTTTTTTTCTTTTTCTTTTTCGTTGGAATTATTTCTTTAAAGTTTTAAGAATAAATCAATTCTTGCTTAATTAAACTTAAGTTGTTTTTAATTAAACTCGCAATTAGAAGATAAAGGAATTTTGGGGACTAAAGTAGCTGTTTCCAAAATATTGAGTTGATTCTGGAGTTTCATTGCGTGTCTGGAAGTGATTAATAATGTTAGTAAAGTAAATATTGATGCGTGAGGTGTAGTTCACACTGTTGCACCTAGATGGCGTTAGGGTTGTCAGAAGGTGAACTGGAATAATTGAGCAAATTGTGAGGCTTCCATATACTGATTTCTCATATCGGATGAAATTTAGAAATCATATTTCCTCCCAAATCTTTAAGTGACTCATTGAAGAAATGAATTTGCCTGTATAACGAAATAAGAGACTAAATAATAGTGGTGTAAAACAAGTATAAACTAACAAAATATCCTGATCTGTTTCAGCAACTATCTGCAACAGGGTACAAAAAAAATGAATTCTTTTTTAAACTCGCATGGTACTTGGGTACCACAGGGTTTTAAGATGTGGTCTATTGTTTGTACCTCCCACCTCTCCCAATAATGTACGTCAGAGAAAAAAAAGGGTTAAACAAAAAAAAAGTTTTAAAATGTAATTTTTAACTCAAAGTATTCATGTTTGTCTCTCTGCCTGTGAAGAAAATAACCCAAAAACGTTTCCATGCTGAAATGCTGAAATTTTAGAGCATTGTTTTCACAAAGAAGATTCTTATTGTTTTATGTCGAAGTAATAGGTAAACAGCTATAAGCAAAAAAAAAAAGTGCCAAAATATGTTGCTGTTAAAACGCATTAACCACGAAAATTTTAAAACTAGACAACCGAGTAAGCTGAAATTTTAGAGATAGATTTTATCGTTCTACCTACAAAACCTTTATCAAAAGGGTCAAGGAAATATCCTTATTGATTTTGGTACATAATCCACTAACAGGTAAGGAGCCAGGAGCCAAAAACTTTCCGTTCGTTATACGTCCGTCTGTCATCAAGATAATTCAAAAATTGTGTGTCTTACGGAGCTGAAACTTGCATAGACGGTGTGTCTGCTTATAAGGAATATTCCTATTAATGTTGGTTAAAATCGGACGAGTAGGTAAGATTTTAGGGACCAAAAATCATCAGCGTAAGTGAATGAACAGCTGTTTGTTTATTAACGCGTTTCTTACCAAGTGCGCATTCGAAAGTTGATGCGTCAACTATATTTTGTTTGTTTTTAACTAACAATAGAAAAGTCAGCTATGCTTTAAGATATTAAGAAAAGCATGAATGGTAAACCGGAGCAGCTACTTGGCACATCTGTGGGCTGTCGAAGGAAATGGAAAGTTCCAGAAACAGTCATTAAATGGAGACATGTTCTATAGGTTCGTCGGCTTGGTTTTGAAAGATTTACGCACATTTTGAAAGCTGCGGGCGGACGGACTTTTATTGCTCTTCCATATACAGTGGTACCTCGGGTTACGAACTTAATTCGTTCCAGAACTCGGTTCGTAACCCGAAACATTGAAATCAATGAAATAGAAACGATCCGTTTCAAGATAAAGAATCGTTCCTTTTTATTAACATCCGGTCGTTTACCTGACAAAACGCAAAGAATACGTGTACTTTCAAATATTAAATAAAGAGAAAAAAACAACCAAAAACATTAAATGTAAAATAACTACATTATAGAAAAAAATACATTACGATGTCTTGTTTACATCGGAAAAAGAATCATGTGGGTGCGGAGAGATATGTGCAGATGCTAGGTGAGTCGCCTTGGTGTGATTTGGCCCCGTAACTTGTAACTTTGTTAAACCTTGCTCTCTCACCTTCGTTCGTAACCCGAGGCACTGCTCGTTACCCGAAAAAATTTTCGAAGTTGTTGTTCGTAACCCGAAATGTTCGTGACCTGAGTCGTTCGTAACCCGAGGTTTCACTATACAAGTTTCATGAATTTCGGGTCCTCTCGGAGTCAAGCTGCTAACAGTGGTCGGACAGACAGCAGATGATTTCTACATATTTCAATCCAAATACATCTAACAGAGTGATAGCTGTCTTAAATTGAGATACGTTTAGTTGTATCTTATAAACCCTATGTATACGTTTTCTCTTTATGATTAGATAGGAATTGTAATTAATTTAGGAACAAAATAAAAATATTGTAGATGAATTGGGTGCATTCAATTTACACTGGTAGAAAGTACAAACATACCCATAATACGAAATGTTTGGTTCTAGATCGTTGTCGTAAAACGAAAATCTATTTCGAAAAAGCGAAATAGACAGCGAAAGTACTGTCTATTTCCCCCCCCCCCCCATTTATCGCTGCATGTTCTACACCATTGTCATGCACGTGCATAGCTGACTTCTCTTTTCACTTTTATCTGATATTATTAAGTTATTTTATATTTTAATCGCAAGAAATAAAAAAGAAAATGAAAACTGTAAACAGTTTAACATTCGCTTCATCACAGAGTATAACACCAAAGAGATGTAGCACTTGTTGCTGCATCAACACGCTAACTGATGCAATCAGTTTTTTACTCCCACGTCCTCTCGGAAAAGGTTGTGTAGGTGATTCAGCTGTCGCAAATCGAGAAACGGTGGCAGATGAAAACTGTCGTATGAGCGGACAGTGGTATGATTTTAGTAATAAAAAAAGAGAAAAAGATGAAAGTCTGGAGAATGTTGATCGCTTAGTTTTTCCTGGATTTCTATAATGCCGTGGTTGCATCAGTGGAAGAAATTATTCATTTGTTGTACTGCAGTTGTTGTAACTATCTGTTTCTGGTGAACGTTTCTTATAAATTCTTCCAGATGGCAATTTCTCAAGTGAAACTTTGTGGATTAGGTTTTGTGTCCCCAAACAAAGAAATACTTCAGAACGGAGTATCACGAAAAAATTCGTAGTTTCCTTGGTCTTTCGAACTTTGAAAACTGAATTTTTCAAGGTGCGTTATTATTTGGATTTCGAAGATTATTATCGTCTGGTTTTTGTGAAGTCAGCTCTGCTTTCTGACGAAAGAAGCTTTCTCCAGTTTCAAACAAATACTGAAATGTTAATGTGACAAGCAGAGACGAGAAAGCCTAAGAAATAACCCTCCCACATCAAAAAGCATAACTAGAAACTGGTTTTATCTTTTAGGTCGAAAAAAACTCGAGGCAAGGGCCTCAACAGTATTATTGCATGACTCCAATTTGTTAAATGTCGGAAATGAAGATTTTGATTTTGGTTCAACACCATCGCGGTGTCGTCACAAACCACATGACACAACGTCACAGTTTAAACAACTGCTTGCAATGGACGTTTTAAAATACCCGAGTATTACAGCAAGCACTTGCTTGTTGTGGATTTTCTTTGAGAAAATAAAAACAAGAAAAAAATATCTGGAAGCAGTTTTAAGAGTTTTTTTTTTTTTTTTTTAATAATTTATTTTTTATAATTTTGAGAAAAACATCAATACGAAGCAAGCTGTATTTAAGCATTTTGTTTAAAACTTTTTTTACCGCCATACCACATTGCATCCGATCAGCAGTTGATTTATATGTTAGTAAAAAAAAACTACTTGTACTTCTGCAGTCCTGTCTAAGAAAAAGAGTTTCAAGAAGTGAAATTAGGAATTTCTTCTCGGTCTTCTCCAGCCAAATAAGAATTTTGGCGTGGTCCAAGCTTTCAGATGCCGTCGTGACGTCTATCTTCAGAGAATAAGAAGAGAGATCACCGTGGGCTTTCTTAAATCGTTTGAACGCCGCTCACTGTTCGGTCCGCACTTTCGGGTGGTGGTTTTTCACGGTGATCTCGCTTCTCATTTCCTGAAGATGGATTCCATGACGGCGCCCGAAAGCTTCGACCACTCCAAAATTCTGACTTGGCAGGAAACCCGAGAAGAATTCTTTAATCTTCGGCGCCAAGAAAGTTTCCAGTCTCAAATTTAGAACTTTATTATTAATTTGAAAATTAAGTAACTTTACTGCACCAAATCAACAGTTCTCTTGATTAGGTGCAGTTATGTATGGCACTACAAAACTGAGAACTACGTAGAAACACAGCTTGCTAAATGCTTTTCGTAAAATTCTGAAAAATAAGATTAAAAAAAAAACTAAGGTGGACTTTCTTAACTCTTTAAAAATTGCCTTCGAGTATTTTTTTTTTCGTCTTTCAAAGAAAAACCACGAAAAAACAAACTCTTGCTGTAGTACTCGGTTATTTTAAAACGTCAACAGCGCATTGGTTGTTTGAACTGTGACATGACATCACATGACTTGTGACGACACATTCAAACAGTCTATGTTTAATGTTCGTAATTAACGTATTTTGTTGAGTTATTAGAGAGTTTTTGCCATAATGTGATTTATATGCGGGAAACGAAAATGTCACGTGAACGAATACGGAAACTACAATAGCGGGCTCTGTCATGAAGAGAGTTTTTGCCATAACGTGAAAATTTACACTTCTCAATTGTCATCATGCCTACGGTTTATTTACGAAAAAAATAGCCTTGATATTTATAAATATCATTTAGTCAATGCATCGAATAGATGAATGTTTTTAATTAATTAAAATAGGAAATATTCTTTTTTTTTTTTTTTTCATCGTTTTGTCTTTCTTTGTTATTAGTTTCGATAAATCAATTTCGATAAATAATTCAGTCTCGTTAAATCTCGATCAAGGGCGATATCTTTTCGAGATCTCGGATCGCTGTCGATTCAAATTTTCAAGCCGAAATTATGAAATGATTTTGATTAATAATGTAACATTTTATGAAAGCATCCACGAAAACATAAGGAAAAGATACCCTCCGATCGTGAAAATCATTTTTGTAATCGGTAATTTCGAATAAATAGATACAAATCGATTGGACTTAAAGTTCTACAATTCGTCACCAGGAGCGCTAGTGTCGGAACTTATGTTTATCGGAACTCGTGTTTCCTATCGTAAAGCGATACGCTATTCGAGGAAATTTAACGTGTCACATTAACTGTATTTCCTCTACGATATAGTGACGCATGCGCAGAATACCAGTCATGTGACTTCAGCGTTACCGTATTAGAATAGCGAGCTGGGCAAAAACTCTC
Organism: Thereuonema tuberculata; assembly: GCA_023159025.1. Classification (NCBI taxonomy): domain Eukaryota; kingdom Metazoa; phylum Arthropoda; class Chilopoda; order Scutigeromorpha; family Scutigeridae; genus Thereuonema; species Thereuonema tuberculata. The sequence goes on along the minus strand of JAFIDM010004315.1, from coordinate 54,357,490 downwards.
TATTGACATCATCAAGGAAGAGTGAACTCGTATTAAACTATTTGATTAATGTGTCCCGGAAATATTGTTCAGAAATATTTGAATGAATAAGGAATTGTAATAAAATTAATATTATATACAATATAAACCTAGTACTAACGCAATTTTTTTTAAAGCGCCGTAAACGTGTCTGGCTGGTGTAAAAAAATAAAAATGAGATTTAATCATTCTCTATTTTTTCTCCGGAAACTAATTTGATGACAATGAAATTGGCTTGAAAGAACTCGCATGTTACTGTTAGTAATCAGGAAGGCTATGTCAAACTTTTTCCAATGTTGCAGACACTATCTTCGTAATGACGTAAGTCGAGCGGATGTGATGCGCGCGCATCGGTCTGTTTATGTAAGACTAATTACTGGAATTCGTCTGCTTAGTGTTTATATTATACAGTCACTGTTCCACTCAGCACGCAACTATGAGATGTGAACTTGTACATTGTAACTGCTATAAAATGTTTACACCCACTCGTTGTTAACATATTTTATTGCTCTGAAATTATTGGCGTCATCAAAGACTGAAGACTCGAATACTTGGTTAATATGCACGAGATATATTGTTCAGATATTTGAATGAGTAAGGAATTGTAATATTGTAATGATATTTGTGGGAGAGTCTTGTAGGAGCGAAGAAACAACGTGTCAAGTTTGGAACTGAACTGAATTAATTTATTAAGCTTAAAACATTAGTTTTTAATCGATTTTTAATAAGTTGGATTTCATTGGAAGATTAAATTACAAATATACATAGTGATTGGTCAAAAACATAATGAATTTAAATGAATTAACTAATGAAACGGCTGCAACGGAAAAGAATTTAAAAATAAACAGAACAGCTATAATTAGGAAATAGAAAAGGAATGATTTAAAATAAATAACGGGAAAGATTAAAATGAATAAAATACAAATAAATGATTTCTAAAAATATTTACATATAAACTGTTACAATATTATGTTAAATATAAAGAAGCAATTCACTATTCCTTACCTGATAAGCCGTAGAGATTCGAAAGTTCAAGTATGTTCACCGTTTTCTGTACGAAAAGCACATTAAAATTAAAAGGCTAAGCACATTAAAATTAAAATCAATATAAATTTAAATCGGAAAAAACAAAAACAAAAACGAACTTATCCGTTCGTCTGTGATAATTAAAAAAAAAATATGTAAACTGAAACTTTTAATTGTATGTATTTGGTCGCGAATCGTTGGAGCCCATTCCTCCAGCGTCCAGAAGGTGCCAGTAAAATAAAGAACCCGTTAGCTTTTAACTTCATAGGGTATTAGAGTTAAGGTATCCATTGCTTTTGGGTTATACTGGTATGTGAAGGATAGTGATGCAGAGAAGAAGAAAAAAATACGACTTTCTAAGTTTATCTCTACGGCGTGTAAACGAGAATTTCTCGAGAGGATATTTAACGATAACCGTACTTTTATCCATTCTGCAGTTTTCGTAATTTTTCGTTGGAAAAATACTGTAAGTGACTTCTCCGTGTACTGTGGTTATCGGAAGGGTTTTTCGCGGAAGAAGGACAAAGAAAGCGTTAATGATTAATAACTTTCTTACGAAATTAAAATTATTAGACAGCTTATTTTTAGTTTAATAAATGACTTTTTATTTAAGTTTTAGAAGCTTAGGTATTTCTCTACTGCTTATCTTTCTCTGAGAGTTGAGGGGGAAAAAAAGAAAAGACCCCTTGTTCATAAAGATGTAGGAACTGTGGGTGAGGTTATCATTACTTTTCGTTAGGCCTGTTATTAATTCGGCTTTGTTTACTGCCCGATCTTTCTTCCCTCCCTTTTCCGCAGAAATCTCTTTTTAAGTCGTTTTTCAACAATCTCCACCTTATTAGAACCTTCTTTTTTGTTCCCTCTATTTTCATTCGTTTTTTAGAATAAAAAGATACCAGAATTTTTTTTTTTAAGTAATTCAGCGTGCACGGACAAAGTGTAAAGCAGTAGTTCCCAAACGAAGTTCATGGCCTGTCTTTGGGAAATGAGTTTTTTGATTGAGCAAAAGTTATCCATTATTATTTTTTTTTATTGTATATTTTATTTCTTATTCATTTACGAGATGAGGATTTATAAACCAAATTTAACTCGTGCTTAAATAAAATATAACATACAGGAATAAGTCATACGTAAATAGATTTTTTTTTTTTTTACTTTACCGGTCCTTGAACTCCATAGTTTGAGAACGGCTGGAATACTAAAAAATGTTTTCTATAGTTTGTATTTTTTTTTTTTTTTATAAATGGAGTCGAAGGCTGCTTTTTCGAGTCGATTAATCCTCCTCAGCTTGGGTTACACAATTGTGAATGTCTCAAATTTGTCTTTCTTAATAATAAGAATAAACTCAGAAAAAGGGAATGCACCTGACATAAAACACAAGTAATTACTTAAAAATAATAACTGTGTCGTACTTTTGTAAATTTCGTAGTATTTCAAAATGTTTAATATTTGCTCACAGACATCTGTTATAGATAAAAATTGTCGGCATTGATTATATATAGTATACGTTTGGGAAAGCTTTTTTTTTTTTATATGAATCAGGGATATGTTTCAGAACTTCCAAAAATACAACTAAAAAAAAAATTTTAAATATCCTGAAAACTCTGTTATATACATTATAGTAGGCCTATATATTTGAAAAACAGCAAAATTTAAATGTTTTATTGTAAAGACAGCATAAATATAATTGTCAAACAATATTGACTTTCACATAGGTTTTTCAGGAATTTCTGTATAATTGAAATCTCGCTTATTACGTCAGTTAAATAATTTGTATTTTCAGAATTTTTAATTATGTCTCTTGTGTAAGCGCCTTTACTTAAAAATAAAATAAAACCATTTTAAAAACTATTGATTTATTTACATTAGTAAAAAAATTAAAACGGAAGCTAGTAAAGTGCAGATAAATGTTGCATTATCTGCACTTATATTAAATATAAGTAAATTCCTTTACAGTCATCTACTGATTGATAAATACTTATCTATAAGTACTTATTTCTTTTGTAGTCGCAGTGTGTCACGTAGAATTTAAAAAACAAAAAACTGTTTTTATTTTTTTATTCTTATTACAATTTTTCTGGGAGTCGTCTTGATTTGTAGAAAATGTTAAATATGTTTCCTTTTATTATATTAAATGATTGAACATTTGGATGTTTCATAACTTCATTTCAAGATCCAATATATTTCTCAATAATGAAATTATTCCGTCTGGTATATTTCTCATATATTTATATTAGTGCGGTTTACTTATTTATTTTTCCCCGCTAGAAAAATGAGTCTCATTTAATCAGTCAAATCTTTTTTTCTTTTTTTTTTTTTTGGTTATGTGTAAGTAGCTTTTAAAAACATTTGAACCTTTAGATGGATCTACTTGAGTTCTTGTCGCGAGAATGTGACCAAAGAGAAGTCATTGTTAGAACAGAAACGATGTCTAACGACGGATTTTAATCATTACAGTAATCCACTAATTTTGCACGCTTTTTCATTAAAAGTAAACGGATTTAAATAACTCATAATTAAAAATAACATAATATGAATTTAATTATTTATTAAATGAAAACTCGAACTTTTTTATGAAAACTCGAACTTTTTTCTGTTTGAAGATATCTATATACACTATAACCTCGTTTATCCGGCCCTCGTTGGTCCGGATCTCCGGATAATCCGGATCAGATTTGTAGACATTTTTTTTATTTATTTAATGTTCACATAGATAATAATTTTTAACTATGATAGCAAGAACGTAACTATAAGTACATTCGCTTTTTATTTTGATTAAATATACAGTTCCTGCGTAGATTGTACAATAAATTATGGTAATAAATTGCTTTTCGTCGAGTTTAAGAAAGCTTTAGTAGTCTCATAGTGACATAGTTTTTTATCGTAATAAACTTATTTAAGGATCAATAAGTCGCTTATTTAAGGATTTGTTTTGCTTACTACCCATATTACCATGATTATCCGGATTTTCGATTTTCCGGATTGCCTTTGGTCCCAGTTAGTCCGGATAAACGAGGTTGTAGTGTATATGTAAAAGAAAAGTTGATTTATTTTTCTGTCCCTATCTCCTCCGAAACCATAAAACACAGAGATACAAATAAGGTGGCAAATGGTAGATGTAGTATTGAGTATGCTCACATTTTCTTTTTTATCAACGTGGGTCAACCGGAAGTCACGTGACTTGCGATCAAACACGAGGTCTCCTAGACGCGGTCACGGGTGATGAGAAAACTATCTCAGAATCGAGGATCATGTGATCACAGGCTTGCTAGTTATAATTAAAAGTAAATGTACATTTTAAGTTTGTCAAAAAAAAAGGTGGAAAAAAAAGAAGTCAAAGGAAAGTAGGCTTAAAGTTCTTTCAAAAGCTTCTTGTGATTATTTCTAATAATGTATTCCTCAAGAAATTTTTTTCGTTGCTGTTTTTATTGAAGCTGGAAGCTGTTTCTACGTATATTATTCCTGATATATTTTTCCTTCAAATAAGGCTTTGTTATTATTATTATTATTATTATTATTGATGGTTAAAATTAGACAACCGTGAAAATTCGAAAATAACTCTGCGCCTAAAACTTTCTTTCAATTGTCAGAAGAATCTGGTGACGACTGAGAAGACGGAATGAGAAGTCTTTGAAAGTTTCCAAAGCTCGTCTTTCAATCACTTCTTTTCAGAGTTAAAGGACGAATTCATCAAGTAGATGAAAGGAAAAAAAAAAAAAAGAATAAGAATAAAACTGTCGTGATTATCCAGAGGGTCATCCGAGTATCAATTCAGTTGGTAGACACCGGCCAAGTTACAGGCATTTGTGAAGCGTTGCTTCTCTACCCCCCTCTCCATCTCCGCGCTAGTGGACTCGTCCGAGCTGAGCTTTTGTGGCGAGGAGAAGTTGCGTGCAGTTGTTGTTCTTCTCGGTCCGGGTTGACACGAAGCCTCCGACGGGACTTGGATTGAAAACCTTTGCTTGAGCCTCCTGCAACGACGCCAGGCCCAGCGCAATCGACGGCAACGCGAACATTAGGTGAGTTAAAATTGGGAAATAGCCTTTTTCCTTTTTTTTGTCTAAAAACAATCAGCCGCTTTGTACGTATTTTATCAGTTATTATCAAAATACGATAAAAGATCCATTTGACTTTTTAATCTCACCTGTTCTCATTTATTTTTATTCAAAAAACCATGGAAACTGGACACGGAACATCCCGTGAACTTAAGCGATGGCCAAGATATAAATAATCTGTTCCATAAAAAGTTATTATCAAAACTAGTTATAATTTGCTACTGATAACAATTTTTAAATTTTTTATTTTTAATAAATAAGCAATGTTACTTTTGACATTATATATTACTTTGGAAGAATAATTTAAACTTTTTTTCCTTATATAAAAATTTCTGATAAAAACTTAATTTATATCTAATTCTACTTTAAATATTTTGATTTTTTTATAATATTTATTGCCTGCAAATAAATATGTACGAAATAATAATTTAATTAAAAATATTTAGCCCGTTTTGAAGTAAATGACTTCAGAGATGTGGAATTTCAACAAGTTATTTTTTTAATTTCTTTTATCACATGAAGGTCCAGATATCTGTAAATATCAGTTTAACTAGATAACTTTCAATTATATAGATAACAAATACAATGGTTAAATATTATTTTAGCTATTTGCTCATAGATTGTTTTACTCGGATTAGGAAAAAAAAAAATGATAATGATTCGTCTTCAGTCGAAAAGTAGCATTTTCCCAATAATATTTCAGAAGTTTCGTCTAAAAAAATGCACGACTTGCATTGTGTGCCTACAGATGTGAAAAAATGCATTTTATGTTTTTTCGCCATTTGTATTACATCCAAGTAGTGTAGAGACGTTATGTAGGTATTTACAGCCATTTGATTTCACATTTATTTGTATGTTTTATTTATTTTGTTTCATTGTTTTAGGAATCGGAAGTTTCTTTAAAGAAAAGAAATGTAAAAACTTTTTAGTTAACGAGTTTAAAAAAAATAATGATTCTTTGTTAAGAATAACGTTGTTTTAACAAACTTTATTGGAAAAAAAAATTGGCATTTTTTGAATGTATAATTTCGTGTCACAGCTACTTCATAGAACTAAAGTTGACGATTTTGCAATTGTAAAACTTGAAATTCCGTATTTTTATTGAGTTGATGTAGAAAAAGTGACGGATTTCGTTACCCCGTCCTGGATTCGCCAACTGTTCTGTTCGAAAAAAAAAAGAAAAAAAACACTTTTACAACCCATCGGGCAATTGCCAAAATTTATTGTTTTTGTTCTGCAAAAGTGGTCGGCGGTGGGGGTCCCGATAGAAAGGAATCACGTGCACCCTATTGAGGGGGAGGGCTACATCTGAGAACAGCAGGAAGTGTTCTCTGAGTCCCTGCGGTCAAAAACCTCCCCCTCGCGGCGGGAGGGGAACCTCATCGTCGCTGGCTTTCGGCTGCGTGAGAACCGCCAACGAACAATGAAAATGGAACTTCCGTCCGGTCTTTAAACTTGGGTCCAATTGGGAAATTGCGATTGTCCAGTGTTTTTGTTTTGTTGTTGTTTGTGTATCTTTTCCTCTGAGAATCCCGTGAAATTGTTTTGTTTAATTTAATTTTCGTACACACCATTTATGGACATAGTTCAGTTCTGTTGTTGAATTTTGTTTACATCTAATGGAAGCATATTTTTTTGCATATTGTGAGCGTAAAGTTGTAATTTGTTTGAATTTTTTTGAAGATTGCATTTAATATATACAAACATTCAAACTTTTCGTGCATTGTAGCCCATCGCCATACATTAGAATATCATTTTTCCTTTTTTTTTTAATTTCAAGGGAAATTTGACGGCTATAGTGGATGAAGTTACATAAAAACTTTCATGAGTCATTTATGGAATGTCTGTATATAGTAGTAGATAGGCTATTCCATTTTCTTATGAATAAGCATTGCTGAAAAGATACTTTACTATTCAATAATTTTGTTGCCATTTTTCATATTTTTTTTTACAAAAAAACTGAAAATTCAGATTTACAAAAAGGCGAAGGAGAGTTAAAAAATTAGAGGCTTTCATTATCTTCCAATTTTCATATCAATAGAGTTACCAAATTTTTATTTGAGCCAATTCAGGAAATTTCAATAAAAATTGAATTTATTCAAAATTTTGTTGATTATTTTTTGTATAATCGTTATTTCTTTTCGTCTTTTGTTTATTCTTATGCTTTATGAAAATGCCTTAAAACTCCAAGAAAATCGGGATATGATCATTTGAAGTGAAAGTTTTATGAGGAATTTACAATGTTTGATTAATTTGTTCGTTAGCCCATTGTCTTGACCTCTTATTGAATTTATTTAGTTTGCATAAAAATGGCGTCCAATCCCTTGTTTGAAAGTCTGGAGATGAAATTCCGAGGGCGTATGCTTTTTTTTCCATCTGGTCTTTTCAAGGTGGATGGATTTACAGGCAAGAAAAAAGTCGAAGCCACTGACATTTGGGAAAAATAAAATGCCCACGTTCCGATTAGCCAAACCGGAAATACTGCACTGCCACTTCCCTTTACGGCGCGAAAATAAAATTTATACGGGTTTGGGATTTTTTTTTTCTTTTTCTTTTTTGATGATTAGTAATAACAGGTTTGCTATCTCCAAAAAGCTTTCGAATTTCGTGCGGAGAATCCGTTTTCTACCTTGTAAAATGGTACATTTATTATTACATCTTTAAAATAAAGAGACTAAATAATTAATATTCATATTGAGCTGTAAACATTAAAAGAAATAAACCTGTAAGAAAATTGCAAGTTTATGTAAATCTTATTTCGTTGCATACTCTATGAAGTATCTCATCTGTTTTATTTATTTATTTATTTATTTATTTATTTATTTATATCTCACTTTAAATTTCGTTTTGTTGATTTCTAAGCAAAATTTGTAGATACTTTTTAATATAATGATAATTTGTTTTGGTTAATTTCAAAATGGAACTTCTAAGTATATTTGGAAGTAAAGTAATGATGACGATAAATCACACTGCAATTTTTTTAAAAGAAAATAATTTTCAAAAAATTTCGAATATTACATTCTCGGAGAAAGAGCATTCATCTTCATCAGATAACAAAAAGAAAATGTACTCGAAGGATCTTCCCTATTGGAACGCTGCCATTATTTCAACTCTTATAAAACTCTTCAATTCGGAGACTTGGATTTTGCATTAAGGTCCATAATAAACTCGTATCCATTTAAGGATATATTACAGCAAACCTCCCTCGACAGCGATTAAAACGAAGCGCCATGTGTGTTCGGAACGACGCTTGGAGTGAATTCTTGCTGCTTTTTGGCCACTTGTTGTTGAGCGGCAGGTTGTTTGCCCTGCTGTTTGCCTCGGGTGACGGTGGGGCTCATAGCGGTTTACGCCGAAAGTAGACCGAGCGACCACCGACTCCTGCCCAAGGCCACGCGGAGACCTCTCGTATGCAAACCCTACCACGCTGTCTTTTTAATTTTTTTTTTCTTCTCGTCTCCTTCCTCCTTTATTATTTATTATTATCATTTCATTTCGCAGGTTCGGTCATTTTGTTTCTCTCTCGTTGTCACGCATGATTTCTAACCATGAAATAAATATATATAAATACATTGGATGACTAATGAGAAGATTGTAGTGTTGTCTCGTCTGTATTTCCTACGCCTTCCTTTTATTAATTCTAAATATTTTTACTTTTATGTCCCGAATGACGCCAGTTATTTTACTTTCGCCAGGAGGCATTCTTTTTCTGACACAAAAGACAGAACTGAAGCCCTTTGTTGTTGGGGGAAAAAAATGGGGGGATTCGGAAGGGAGTTCGAAAACTTTTGCTCGTTTTTTTCTTGATTTTTTTTATCAGTCGATATCACCGTTCCTATCAGGAATTGATGTAATCTGAATAATAATAATAATAATATGAACTAATCAAGAATGATTGACTAGTCATTGGCTAATTATTTAGGAAACAAAGAAAGGTGGTAACATCAGTTAAGGATTATCTTTGATTTTATTCCGTATCTAGATGCAATAATTTCCTAAGTTCGTCCGTCCTCCAAGGCGTAACCGAAGGCATTGATGCGAAGCGTATTAAGGAATGTTTTGTAAAAGCGCTCTGAAAAGTTGAAACCGCAAGATTTCTTAACTGAATATTTCGTCTTTCTACTATATTCTATAACAGACCAGTGTATGTTTAAACTACGATTACATAACTAGGTTAACAGTGGGGATGACTCGAGGTCTCGAACAAAACTAAACGATCTGAAATGCTCCATTTTTCCGAGAATTGATTTCCGCACGTGTAAATTTCATTCGTTTGTACCAGTAGCTCTCAAACTTTGTTAACATCAGGTCCCTCGTTTGATGTAAAATTTAGTACATTCATGGACATGGTAACGTTTTATCTCATCAATGTTACAGTTACTCTAAAGCAGAAGTTCCCAAATGTTTCGGCCTCACCTTCCGCTGGCCCTTTGATAAGTAATAATAAGTACCTGGAAGACCGGGCTTTGCTCGATAAAATTAAACGAAAATAAAGTAAGAACACTGTAGGCAATTACCTGGCTATTTTAACCCCCTTTCGGGGAAAGCGCTGCAGCGAGTAGACGCGACGTTGAAAGAAAAAAGTTATAAAATTATTTTTTATTACACTTAAAACGCACAGAACACGAATTTATTAAGAATAAAATAAAACAAAAAATAAAATAAGAACAATGTCGACATTAACCTGGTACCCAGGTCAATCATTCACCACTTAAATGAGTTTTCCCGAAATCGAGACCTAGCTAAATCGCTTTCTCGCACCCGAAACAGTAGATTCATCCCATTTCACCAAACTCCTTAGGCCCGTTTTCAAGATGAAATTTACAAGAATTGCTCGTTTTATAGGATTTGATTTGATAATAATAATAATAATAATAATTAATTTTTCAACAACAATGAATTTACTACAAAAAAGAAAATTGTTGACTAAAAGAAACCAGATATTGATCATGTCACTCCGCGCTTTCTTCAAAATTTCTTCGCCTCCTTAGCTTGAGAACCACTGATTTAAACATATCGCCTACTTTTTTTTTTTTTTTTTTTTTTTTCATTCCTCGTTTCCAGAAAACTGTAGAATTCAAGATGTGAAGGATCATTGTTCTTTTACGGTGTTGCAAATCAACCATTAAACCGGTTATCATCTGAAACCAAAAAGATGATAATCGACCTTATTGTGTTGAAAGCTAAGGAAATTAAAGTCTATTTCTGTTATTTTATTTTTGTTTTTCATCAGTTTCATAAGAGATTCCTAAATATTATTTTTTTCCCCGTCTTGTGTAAATATATATTTTGGCTGCCATAAAAAAATATAGCCGTTGCAACCGAAAAAAAGAAAATAATAAATATTTGAAGGAATAAGTAGGGCATGAAGAAATAACCACAGAGCTGGCTTTATTCGTTTTCTCGAACTGCTTAAATTCGTTGCAGCATTCCTGAGAGAAGCAATTGAAATACAGATCCTATCGACAGAAAAAGACATTAGGCATAAAGAGAAGCGCCATTGTTTATTTATTGACGGCGAAGATTGGAGGCTTATTAACGGTTTCCTTGATTAATAATAATAAAATTGCCCTTGAATGCGGCTGGCCGGACGATCTTCTGAGATCTCTATTGATGTTGTATGTCAGTTGAGAACGTTATGTGTGAATGCATTTAATTTCCATTATTTATTGAAGAAATCTTTTTAAAAAAATCAAACAATCGGCGATGTTTTTTTTTTTTAGGAAGTATTTGTTCTTTAACTAGCAATTATTGACAAAATAAATAAGTAAAATAAACTTTGATCAAATAAAATCCTAATAAAGTCATCTTTCATAAAACTGTAAGTGATTTACTTCGTAATTAATTTAAATTTATGTGTTGTATTATCGTTATTGTTAATGTTTAATCATTATCATTATTTATACGTTGTATTATCATTATTAATAACTATACCACAGTTCGATATACTTTCAATTGTTAATGTTTTAGTTCCTTCAGTTGTTTGTAACCCTATTTTATGTAATAAGTAAGAGGCAAAAAGGATAGTTTTTGTCCTCTTATTCACCTGAGGAAGTTTCTCGTACAGAGAAACGAAATATTGTCAACATTAAAGATGGTTGTTTTATGAGAATTATGGAATAAAATAAAATCCTTCTGCAGAAGCACAAACCGCGTTTTTGAGTTTTTCAATGTAAATGAAAATTGTACAAATAGTCTTCAATTTACGATGTGTGGGTTTCTAACTACTCATATTTACGGCGGCCATCCCATCCTTTTACAGATAACATGTAACCCTCGATTAACGCGATTGTTTGGTTCGAAAGCCCGCGTAATGGAAAACCACGTAAATTGAAACTTAAGAACAACGTAAAATAGGGCGTTGGACTCTCCTTGAAAAATAAATAAATAAATAAATAAATAAAAGTGAAATGATTATTTCGAAAATTCATTGCTTTAAAAAAAAAAAAAAATAGATAATAATTAAAAATATTTTTCAGTAAAACTCGGATTTGACTACTGAAATAAATAATGCGGATTTTTTTGTTTGTTTTGTTTCAGAAAATGAAAGGTTTCCACTGTTTGTATTCAGACATCGGAATTTAAAATAACTGTAGAGTTTTCGTTTTTATTATTCTTATTGTTTAAGAAAACAAAACGTAGAAAAATAATAATGAAAAGTTTTGCAATGAAGGTTTTAAGTTGTTTCATCAATTTCGTGTATTATCTGTTTTGATTTTTTCACTTTCTTGTTTTTTTTTGTTTTGTTTTTTTCTCTCAGATCAGTAACTGTGCTGTCTTTTATGTATCTCGAATAAATAAAGCAAATAACGTATTGTTCCCGTTCGAAATGTACCATTACTGCGCCTAGAAGTTGTAAATATATGGTAGCCTACGTTCCCTTTCTTCAATGCCATTATGGTAACGTTATCCAGTAACCCGCTAATCTTGTAGCTTTTCGAAATTCTTCGACTGTAATAACAATCTTCAGTTTTTTTTCTCGCTCCTAAAACAACGCAAACGTCCACTGCAATAAGCGTTCCAATGACACTGACCTGTATGTTGTCCATGATGTAGGGCATCTGAAAATAAACGCACTTCAATTCCAAGGTCTGCGATTGTTTTTCAGACAGATAAACATATTTGTAGAAAGCGTTGGCTACTTTTATGCGTGGCTTGGCCGTTCTTATGAATAAAAAAAGAAAAAACCACATGAACCTTATTCAAGAACTCAAGCAGAGAGAAAATGCCCATTTCAACCTCAGATTCACACCTGCCGATTGTCCAGTCTTAGAAAAGGCAGGCAGTCTTAGAAAAGTGCACTGAAAAACCTCTGCGAACAAGCTTTCAGCAAGCTTTGGCGGATTTTAACACCATGTATGAATACCTCATTAGCAGTGACTTAAATGATATAGTTAAGATGGCACTTTTAATTGTGCACAATGAACTTTTTTCTGTGCATTCCAAAAAAGCCCTACAATCTAAAATAATAAAATATTTTGTAAATGCTGACATATTTTGTACATACCTCTTGTATTTCATCTTCATGTAATATTTTAATTTACCTCTGACTTTTTATTATTGGTTATCACGAAATTGTTCATAACTTTTGTGAATTTCGTTTATACGTTTTTTCATTTACATGTTTTTTTTTTTTCTCAGTCCCTTCAGAAACGTATAAACAGTGCTCTACTGTATTGTCACTTACATTTGGATCACATCATACATAAAATCGGTTTATTAGCCTTTCTGGTATCGATGCATTTCTATAATCACGAATTCATCCCGCAAATATTGAAATGAAGCCTCATGATTGTACATTTACGGTTTTGCTGTTATGGTAGTTTTCCGTAAACATTTTAACTACAAATTTATTATTTAATTACATCAACTAGATATTGTTGTCTACGATTTGTCTGTCTGTCTGTTTGTATGCAAGAAACGACTTTTGTTATGCCGATAGTCCAGTTACTTGTATGTATCGACATCGGCAAAAACCACATTTAGTTAAAATTTTATGAAAATAAAAAAAAAATGGACATTTATTTTATTTTAATTTTTTCATAAACCTTTCATGGGTAATGCGATATCTACGGTATAACGTGTCTCCGACTAGTGGTAGCTTTCATAACAAAAAACAAAAATGAAGGCGCGTAATGCATGCATTTACTCTGATTTGAAAAGGGGTCAACTCGAACTATGGTAATCTTCAGTCAACAAAATTAGAAGAATTAAAAGTTAATTTTTAGCGCATTTATTACAGTATTATTAGTCACCCGCAAGTAAACACAACAGCAGAGTTTGTATGTTGTCCGGTAACCGACATTTATTAACGCATTGTACTAGTAATGAAGATCTACTTGAAACAAGTAGATCTGTTTGAAAGCACTTCATATAATTGCAGAAAATCAATTTCATACCAAACTTTTTCATTGCTTTTACGCCTTGCAGTAAAAAAAAAATCAAAAAAAAAAAAAAAAACAACAACAACCCATAAGTAATTTTTAATATTTACTATGCATCCCCTGTCTCCCCCTGTTAAGTATGAGATAAGCCAAGAAGAATCGATTCCAAGCGGTTGTGGCAAAAAGTGATATTTTATTCCTTTTTTAATTGAATGAACCCATTACTTGATAGCGCGTAAACAAATAGAATAAAAGTAGGATTGGATATTGGGGGACCAGCAGTAACTTAGTGGTTAGCGTTCCTGAATGCGAGGACGAAGGTCCTCGGTTCGAATCCCATGCAAGGCGGGGAAAAAAAAAGAAAATTTTATAATCTGACTTTCTCAGCAAGGGAAACTAATAATTAACAATTGTGTCGGACAGACAGACAGAGAAATAAAAGCTTTTAGTAATATAGATTACGATGAACTCGGAGTATTTTTCTTTTATTAAAGAAATGACTTCCTTACGGTGCACCACTTAGAAGTTCTGATGTACTGTTCTAAGCCTAACATTTACCTGCATTTACACTTCTAAAGGGAATATGCTATTTTTTTTTTCAAGCGCTCACTACCCGGTTTATCGAGCTTCAGATTAGAGGGAGTTGCTCTCCAAACTCTGTTTCGTCTCCCTGCCTTTCTTTTTATTCATATGTTTCCAATGTTTTGTTTGTTTCCTTCACGGCTGGCCACTTCAAGTGCAGTTGGATCAAAGACACAGACTAGGGAAACGAAATACTTTTTTTTTGTTAGGATTTAAATAAAAGGTAAATAAGGCCGAAGAATTTTAGTTGGAATTTTTTTTTTCCTCTTTCTTGTCGATGATTCACCAGCCTATGAAGGCAGATGAATGGAAGCGGGCGAAGAAATCGTGATGGGATGAACTGGAACTAGAAATACCAAAACGTAGTAGTTACTGTTGGCGTAGTTAATAGGTGAAGGACTTCTTTTTTTTAATCTTAAGCCTTGACGAAAGATCCCTTTTAAATTATTTT
>JAFIDM010004315.1:54268582-54332295 GCA_023159025.1 Thereuonema tuberculata | reverse complement strand
TTGAAAAGTAGGATTTCAGTTTTTTCAGGGACTTCTTACCAATGAACGATTCAAACCATAACTTGAACTCTTCCTCCACCCCCCCCCCCAAAAAAAAAAAAAAAATGTTTACTATCATTAATCAATTTTGACTTCCCGAAGAAAAATTCATTTATCATCATTCCTTCGTTAATAAATATATATGAACTGTGTACCGTGCGCAAATAGTTACTAACTGTAGACTACCCATGATTTAGTGGTTCACAATAAAGGTTGGTTAATTTTGTTTTGTGCCCTCCATAGTAAGTGAACCCAAACACCGTGATTTATTTATTTAGGCTGTTCCGCAATTTCTTACAAAAAAAAAAAAGAATCTCGACTTGCATGATTTCCTCCTGGCGGATATGAAAACAGTAAATGATGGTTAATGTTTATAAATTGCTAAAATAGTTAATTATCGCGGGGAAGCTATTATTGTTTTATCTACCTTGAAAATACAAATAGTTTTAATTGTTTTTTTGTTTTGTTTTGTCTTCTGTAGTTAGCGAACGAAAGATAGTTTTAGTGTACAGGGAAAAAAATATAATAATATTGTAGTGACAGATTTAAATCTGATGTAATGTAAATGTGACGTAACAGCATAGCATCGCCTATTTGCAGTTTCCCACTTTCTTTTTTTCTTTTTTTCTTCTTTTTTTTTAATGTTGCGGTTTTGTTTCTTGCTAATTACTGCCTGCAGAGAAAATTCTGGAATAACTAGCATCTAGGTCCGTAAAAATGACGGAATAATAATATGGCGGTTTTTGTTACTCAATATCGACGTTTCAGGATTTTAAATATCTAAAATATTGATAATATACTTTGGAATCAGCTTAACTCTAGTAGAATATTAATTTCATGTAAATTCAAAAATTAAATTCATATAACTCGGATCAGCTGTTTGTTGTCTTTGACCGCTCTCTGCTTCAACAATGTGGATTCCTAATAATGTTTATGTATCATGACGATCTCCACAAAAACTGATGATTCAACTTACGTAAAAAGGGATGGAGGAACGTACTAAATTAGCGAATTTAATTTACTGGACAGAGTTAGACCCTATATGTTATTCCGCTATCTTTCCGCAGGCAAATTACTTCAAAAGACATATAGATTCCTCCGCCTCCTGTTCTGTGATAGGCGGAAAATAGATTTAAAATTCCGTTACGTAATTAGCAATATAGATTAGCATTCATTGATTGATAAAACAAAACATTGAAGAAGGTTTAAAATCCATGGTAATACCGCTTGTTATAAACTCTGAATTGGGACTATTTTTCTCAGCGGCATTACACAAGGTAGTGAACCGCATGCAAGTCCTTCATGAAACGATCTGTAGATGTCATTACTCGGTAATAAAACATGTGTGTTTTGGTCGTTAGTGGAGTTCTCACAGTAGTGTTACCAAGTAAGCGGTGCTCGCTTGGATCTTCCATCCGCCCACTGATAGTCGATCGCATGTGGCTGCATATGATTGCAGTTTCGCGTGGTTTCATGCGCACATACAGGAAATAGGAGTCTGCCCATGAGACACGAGATACTCCGTCATCCAGTCGACTGGTCTGAGCCAAAGTATAGGTGACTTATGTCAACGAACTATGAGGGCAGCTCCAATAAATATACTACGTAATTTTCCAAGTAATGTAAAAATAATATAGATAATCGAGCCATTATTTTCGAAGCTTATTTAGTGTACCCCTTTGTTCAGGAAATAAGCCATGCTGGTTAGCGAAATTGTTTTACTGAAACGTTTTTTAACATCAGTCATTATTTATTTTTCTTTATTCTTTTTATTCATTGGTTATATTTCAAGCGAAGGGGAGGGGGAATTCCTGCAAAAGAAAATCCAGAATAACGAAAGAAATTAAGAAAGGGATAAAAAAAAATAAAGCAAGCCTTGCCTGGTAATCGAACCTAGAACCAGGCGTCTGTCCAAAACATATCAGATTACTACATCTCATTGTCGACAACAGTTATTTATTATCTGTCTAATGATTTATGTAAAAAGCGAGTCTCCGAAATATATCTTAAGTAATAGTTTTAATTTATTAATATAGAGGTTTGATACGATTAAAGTAGTCCCATGTAGACACCTTAAGTAACTCATAACACAACATAACATGAAATGGGAGGCACTTTAATTTAAGTTCCTTACACTGCGGCCTCAAAAGGCCTGTTGTGAATCCCAATGTCTTTTAATTCTGCAGAAGTCCTAATGTTTTACCTATTTGGTATTGACAAATAGTTTGAAGGACTGGAAAAACCCTATTGTGTCTGATGCTCGCAGGCGCTTCACACTCACAAAGGATGTGTAGTGCTGTTTCATCAGCTTATCCACATCTTCTGCAAGTAGGGTTTAAAACTATCTTTAATTTAAAAAGGTGTTTCATTAGATGGCAGTGACCTGTAAAAAGTCGTGTCAATAGTCTGGTTCTTATTTAAATTAATAAGTTCCCTGGCTCTTTTCCTTAAAGGCTCTTTAATAAAGAGCTTTTAAGTAAATCAAGTGTAATAAATGTTGTTATCTAAAAACGGAAAATTTATTCTGTTTTCTTTCAGCGTATATTGTATTTTTGGAATAAGTGTAGGCTTTTATTACGCGTTTGTAATTTTCAGGACATAGAAGAAATTTTAAAGAAAGTAGGTATGAAGTTTAAAAAAAAAAAATATACATGCTAAAAATTACAAGGAACACAACCGGTCTAGGAAAACGATCCTACTCGTCAAAGCCTCGTCCTAGGAGGGGAAACCAGTCGTGATCCTTGTAATTTTTAGCGTGTATAATATTTTTAAAATTTATCAAGTATTTTTGTATTTATTTTATTTTAATAGTTATATGCAAACGTTAAAATTTTCATTTCAAGTTAGTGGCCTTTTTTTGGAAAAAAAAAAAAAAAGGTTATTTTTTTTTTTTGGAACTTGATGTTTCTTAATTCTAACCTATTTTCTTCCCGTAACTTACATAACTAAATCACTCATAATAAGTTACTGGAAACTTAACGATGCACTTCCGTTATTATCCGTTAAGATGACCTTCCATTTTGTATGACTCTTCGCATCATTTTTATTTCTGTTACCGATTGATTGTAAAAAAAAAATTCTCTCTTGTTGAACTGATAGGCGAACGTAGGCGTAATCATCTCCGTATGGAAAATCCGATATAAGCCCTTCGTTGTGTAGTAATGGGGAAATAAGAAGGAAGATAAATCACGCCGAATTAAAGTAATAGGTGAATTAAAATTTGTTTTCAGACCATTAGCGATTTATGATCTTCGGTAAGTAATAATAAGTTTCCTAGGCCTAAATTTATTGCGGACGGAACGGATGCGGAAGGGGAAGTAGGACACAGGGGAAGGATAGCGAAAAAGAGTTTAAAACTGATAATTGAATATTTCAATCTTTACGTTAATTTTAAGATGCAATAAATAATAATAATAATAATAATAATAATAGGCTCAGTTATTCATCACATAGTGAGGACTGAACATGCAGCTCTGAGGTAGGGGGGGGGGGCTCATATTTAAATAAATTGCGCTCACCTTTTAAGTTAAAACATAAATAAGCACTGTACTAAATTTTACAGGAATCAGTCCACTCATTTTGACGTGAGCTCACTTTTGAGGGCTGGGAAACGTGAGGACCAAAATATTTGTAGCTATGCTTTATTTTGGGACTAGAAAGAGGCTATTTTCCCATTTTAAGGAAATCTGTCCAGCCGTTTTAACGTGATGAGCAATAAACAGAAAAGAGCAACCAATGAATAGTACGAATTCGCAAGCTCAGTTAAAAATTACTCTACATAACCGGCAAAGTTGTCCGCGTAACACAAGATCAGTGACAGAATGTAGAGTTTTGCAATGAGAAAAACATCCATCATTATAATGATGAATGGTTCGGGAAATCTCATCGTGTAATGTATAATTCTGAGCGGAAAAAAAATAAAAATTGAAATGTGAACGATTTTGTTTTAGAGAAATAAATAATTGCGTCGCTCCAAATTCTCAAATAATGTTTGCCCTTAAAATTGTAATTACAAGGAATGCGTGGAAAAATCTTCGTATTTTTTTTTTTACTTTTGTTTTTTTTATTATTGGATATTTAAGTCCATTCACGATATGAACATTGCACAGACCGCATCTTATTGTATATATATTTAGCGGGTTTCTTCTTTCTTTCTTTCTTTTATTTACTGCAAATACAGTGGTGCCTCGCATAACGAACGCCTCGCACAGCGAACGCTGCACACAACGAACTTCCTTTTCGTTCATTTCACGATTCATACAACGAACTTCGCTTCACACAACGAACAATGCTTCACACAACGAAGTCGCCCACTTCACACGATCACTGCCGATTTATTGCATCCTTCCGCGCAGGCAGTCGTTAGTCACTGAGCAGTACGCTTAACTTACGCACGTGTCGCAGCAATCGTTCATCATTACAACGAAGTCGCCCGATCTTCTACGATCACTGCCGATTAATTGCATCCTCCCGCGCAGGCAGTCGTTAGACTCGTTAGTCACTGCGTAGTACGCTTAACTTACGCACGTGTCGCAGCAATCGTTAATGGATGAAGATGTGCAAGATTCGATTATTTCTTAAAATTAAAAAATGTGTGTTTTTTTCATTATGTTTTTAGATGTATCTAAATAAAAATAATAACAAAAAATTTATCTTTTTTTTATGTCATCTTACCATATTTTATGCTACAGAACGAATTATTTTTTTTAACATGTATTGTTATGGGAAAACGCGTTTCACATAACGAACTTTTCGCATAACGAACTTGCTCCTGGAACGAATTAAGTTCGTTGTGTGAGGCACCACTGTATATGTTTTCCATGCCAAAAACCTTATGCAAAGTGTTCTTCGTAATTTCAGTTTTTGAAGTTCATAACTAAAAGATTTCATAAAATGCTGAATTGCTCCAGTACAAAAAAAAAATAAATAAAATAAATAAATAAATAAATAAAAATATGCGGATAAATTTTTGTACTTTTTTAAAGGATTATTTAAAAGCATTTTCGAGAAGTTGTTATTCTCTTCTCTAGTAACCACAATATCAAATTTTTATCTTATTTTACTACTGTATAATACACTAGAGTTCAGTTTGTTTGTCGGGTTTTGGGGTTTTGTTTTTGTTTGTTCACTAAGCGTTCGAAGCCAGCTTGAGTTAAAACAAAAAATGTACAAGGTCATTATTTAGAACCTGGAATAAGCTTTAGCCTCATTTTGTTCCGATCTGATCATGTTTACCAGCCCCACTCTCAAAACTCAAGTACTGTATTTATTTATGATCGGCTAATTATGAAATTGAAGCGGCTTTAGATGTGAAAATTCAGTTTCGATTAAAGCGCTATTACTAGAAATAGACAAACGTACACTAGAATTTATACTAGGTTTGTTGTTTTGTCTCTTGAGCATATACTACTTAATAAAGATGTTACCTACTTGCTATACCGTGAGAGGGAGCTCTCCCATTGTTCTGTTGCAGGCTTTGAAAAGAGGACGAATACTGTCAAGGTTTCTGTGATTCACCGCAAACTGTGACTCGACTTTTGCAACTGGTTTATCTGTTATCAGGATGTCTTTGCCCTTGGTATAGAAATCGCCGTAGATGCAAAAAGGGAAGACCTGGTTTTATTAAACCAGTTGATTTATTTTTACCTTACTTTCGACTCATCAGTCGAAATGTATGTGTAACTGAATAACTTTCGAACCGCTTGGTGGATCCCCTTGAAACTTACTATGTATATTTAAGGATTACAGACGATCGAACTTTTCTATACGAAATGTTTTTAGTGGGTCCTTTGTCGAGAAATTAGAAGGCTCACAAATATCCATGGAAAAGCATTTAAAGAGTTAAAGCATTTGTATCGTTGTATTACACAAGGAATATTGATCCTTTTAGTTAATTCATGCACGTGGTTTGATACAATTAAACTTAACCCTAATTGACAACTGTAATAAATATTTTCCTCCCCAGAAAAAAAAAGAAACAAAAGTGTTGCTGGTATTTAGTAGATGGCCCAGTGAAACCGAATATTCACGAACAACCTTTAATATTTTAGAGAAAAAGCATAAAAATAACCCATGTATGTATTATTTTTTCATTATTAATTGTGACCACTGCTTAATATTGTGAACCTAAAAATCAATCAGTAGACCAATGGCATTGCTGTCCACGCCATAAAAACTATTACAATATAATGTTCACAGCTTTGCGGCATTATTGACTAGAGGCTGCGTCCGAGACCCTCTAAATTTATATAAATATATACTTTCCAAAAATAGGAAAGGAAGGGTTCACCGAATCATTGTACGAGTGTCTCCTAATAATGTTAGAACCGCTGCAAGGATCATCTTGGAAGTTGGCATGCGTATTTGTAAGGCAAGAGGCGAAGCAACTTTTTTATTTGAAATTTTTCTCCTATAGATCCGTGTCGAGAAATGAGCGCGTGAGGTGACATAGAAAAGCCTTAAAACCCGAAACATTCAATTTCCTGTCGATGTCTTTAAACAGATATAAAGAACGGATATTAAGCCTCTTAATGTTTGCGCGAGCTTTGATGTAATGAAAATGAATCGGATTTAAATATTTATATA
Source organism: Thereuonema tuberculata (assembly GCA_023159025.1). Classification (NCBI taxonomy): domain Eukaryota; kingdom Metazoa; phylum Arthropoda; class Chilopoda; order Scutigeromorpha; family Scutigeridae; genus Thereuonema; species Thereuonema tuberculata. Next base: position 54,325,671 of record JAFIDM010004315.1, on the reverse strand, counting down.
CGTAAGGCAGATTAAATTAATATTTTTCAGAAACGGAAAATGCCTACTGTTTATATTCAGATAATGTAATTTAAAATTAAACGAAGACTTTCGTCTGCGTTATTTTCATAATTTTGAAAAAAATAAATAAAAAAAAGTCAGTAAACGCAAGGAAACTCCTTAAAATTAAAATTCTTTCAGGAACTTTCTGTTATCTGTCGACCATACAGATCTTGACATTCTAGCATCTTTCACAGCTATAAAAAAATATCAGTACAAATAACATATAATAAAAGTAATATATAATAATTCATAACTTCGAAAAAAAATATGCTGAAATATAAAAAGATGTAAAAGTTTAAATTGTTTAAAATTAAATAAGAGGTAAATATTATAATCGTAGGTGTTATGTGACTGTATGAACCGTAGCCAATAAAAGAAAATTTGATAGAATGAATTGAAATTTTGGTTAACGAGAGGTGGCACCCAGAAACATTCACATCCTGGAACGTTTAGAAGATTTTCAACTCGGTGATGATTCGAAGATTGTAAGCGGATAAGAAAACTCCTTTATTGTTTACAGAAAAACAATAAAAAAAAAAGGGCTTAAAGCCGTAGGTAGCGGCTGGTTAATTAAGGTTAAAATAATTAGTTAAAAAAAAAATCAGATTTGTTTTTAAAATTGTCAGAATTTTAATAGTCTCAGAAAAGTAGTTTTTGCAGAACAAATTGCAAAACGTAAAGTTGTTCTCGGGAGGCAATTTTGAAAAATAAAACGTCGTAACGATTCGAATTAATTCACAGAAATAACTATAAAAAAACCTTGAAAATTGTGAAGTATGACTGTTTAATTTCTGAGTAATTGTTTGCAGTCGCCATAAATGCGCACGGTGAATGAAAAACCTGCTTTATTTTGGGATTGACAAATTATCTATTAATAAAGAATAACGAAAGATTTAAGCTGCAATTAGTTAAATTACGACCGCTATTAGTGGTAATTGTGTATTGCTTTTAGCTGGCTTGTCTCCAATGCTTACAGCAAGTCTTTTTTTGAAAGGCGATTTTTGTCATAAATTTTGAAAGAACTTATTCTAATATTTGCAAATTTTCTCTGTTCAATACCGGCGCCATTTTGCGGGTCGAGATTGGTTGCAGCCGTATCCTAATGAGCTGAAACTTATTATTTATGCTAATCCGCATCGTGGGGGGTTACTTTTTTTTGTACAGTATTTATTTTATTTATTTATTTTTTTTCTGGCGTGGATTTATTAACCTAAATCATTTCTGACTAATTCTCAGACTAAGTGGGTGTTTTGATTACGTCTCCTCAGACGCTGTTAGAGGTCGAATCGTGCCTCCTGCTTTCCCCTGTTTTTCGGAGAAATGTAAGTTAGCAATAGTGGATATGCAAAAGAAGTGGCCTCTGCAGCAGATCAATGACGTTTCACCAATCTGTGTCCTTTTGGCGTCCAATTAGTGCTGTGTGCGTGTGTCACCCGCCTTCCGCAGAAAGCTTTACCATATTTTTTTTTTGTCAACAACTATTGGGGCCCCCAGAAGCTATAATGGTAGTAATACAGTGATTTAGGAAATCAATTGACCTTGGATTTAGTGTGTTTGAACCAGTGCACTTTTTTTGTATTTGTCCCCATTCAAGTAAATTATATTTTGTTTTTGTGCTTTATTGCATTCTGACATTAAGAGTCGAGGCAGTATTTTGAAATGGCAAATACTTAATCACAGTGATACAATAATTGTTTTGAATTCTTTAAATACGTTTCTCAAAATGTTATAACATTTCTCCCATTTATCATTATTATAATTATTGTTATTGGGCTTATTATTATATTGGGTTGGCGAAAAAGTTCGTTCGGTTCTTAAGTAAAAAGACATTTTTCATTTTCACCAATAATTTTATTGAACAATGTCTTCAACGGTTTGTTCCACTACCTTCTGCCATCTTTCAGACAACTTCATAATTCCATCTTCCCAAAACTTTTTTATCTTTTTGAGCAAAAAAAAAATGTTGCGGGTGCATATGTTGTCTTCCACGGAATTGAATTTTTTCCATTAAGAGAATTTTGTAAAGACCGAAATAACTGGAAATCCGAAGGTGCAATGTCTGGTGAATAAGCGGATGAATCAGAACTTCCCAGCCAAGCTCTAACAGTTTCTGCCTGGTCATCAAAAAAACAGGTCTTGTCTTGTGCTTATTGTCTTCCATCTTCAGTATTAAATTGACGACACAAAATTCACCAAATTGATCAGTCTTTATTTTAAATGCACTTTGAATAGACAGCTGTCACGATACAATCTAACAAAATGGTGTCGAATGACTTTAAAGACACCTAAGCGCTACAAGAACCAACTTACGTAAAAAATACAAACGAACTTTTTGGCCAACCCAATATTTAAAATAAGCATTTCACTTAATGATACCTACAGCAGTGCTGCAAAAACTCCAGTTCCTAAGTGGTAAGGAATTCATGAAACTCCCATCTTGTCACTGATGTATTGTTAACGTACCACTTCATACTTTTTTTTTCCCATTTAAACAAAAAAAAAATACAAACTTAAATTATACTCGATGTGTGTAGATTAATGCTGTATAAATAATTTTTCGTGTCTTGAATAGTTATGTATAAAATTCATTATTGCAATGGTTCGTTTCACAGTCTACAGCAGATTCTTGGCCATCTAATGATAATCTCGGTTTATTGTAAATGTATTGTCTTGAAAACCTAAGTAGTGAATGAACGGGAGTGATCGTCTCGTAGTTTTGTTTGTTCTTAAGTGAAATCACCAAAGTAACTATTTATTCATTGTTCACATGATAAGTCACTGTCAGCAAAATACTGTTCATTCGTAAATTAGACTCTGTCATCGTTTAGGTTTATTCACATTTGATACACATGAAATATTATGTGTAAATACTTTAAACCAGTATTCTCATACGCTGAAGGATATCAAGAGGTTCGTAGTAAAATTCCTGTAACGACATCTCCATCAAAAATTACAGGTAAGCTATTTCTTGCTATTACGCGAATGTTATTGAGTTTTATAATTGCTTGAGGACTGTAAGAACAAAATAGTACAAGATGGAGGTAATTCTGTTTGTTGATTTAACTATTATCAGTACGGCCAAAGATGAACCTCCCAGAATGCAACGCAGATGATAGATTTTTCTTTCCTGGCCTGTCTGTCACATTCAAATGTAAGAGAAAATCACGGTCGTTGATTCACATTCAATATTTCGACGAGGAAAAGGTCTCAAAAATAAAGTAGGGAAATTATTCTTAACGTTGCTCGTCGATTTCAAGAAATTGTATGTGAGATTTTGGATATTTCCTATTTTTGATAATTGAGATTGATATTTTCTGCGGAGCTTACAGCATTGATACTGGAGAAATTAGTCAATGATAATGTGTTTGCGGGTCCAACTTTGGCCGCGACGATAATACACTTGCTTTAGAAACAACCTTTGTCCTAGCTTCGTTGAAATTATTTTTGATTGAATTAATGCAGTGCTCATAAATGAGGAAGATTGTTTTAGTTCACCTTGATTCGAACGATATTTGCCTTTTAATTACTTCAGAAATCCACAATAAAGCTTTCCAGTCAGTATAAACTGCAGGCACAATTTTTATTTATTTTCAAATACAGGGAAACCACGGCTTCACTAACCAAAGACCTGTTGCTGTTGCCTGCTGATAGATAAGAACTCGAAAGTTCACTCGCTCCGCTTGCGGTTGTGTTGTTCTTAGGATTTACAGTGTACGAAATTGAGAGTCAAATTTCAAAATCTAATTATGACTAAAAAAAATTAGCAGAATAAATAAGAGTTAATCACTAAATAAAACTTTATAATAAAGTCTGGGAGGTAATCGAACCGTAAGCGTTTAGTTACTGTAATTTCGTATTCCTATTTTTTACACAATTATACCAGATTCTGTGGCCATTGGCTAACAGCGGAATTGTGTATCTTTCTGTAAGATGAACAATGAATTTTTAATTAGTCTGTTGGTTGTTGCGGCGCCATAATGGAAAGAAAATATACGTTCATACCATTGTTAGTCATCTAACAACGTTCTAGAGAGATCTAGCCGAACTGTAATTTCTATTTATTCAACTTTTTATTCTTATTACTATTTTCGTTCACACTGTACTTCCTTTAACATTATACGTATATTTAAAAGCAGTTGGCTCTACAGAGTCTGCTTCCTCTGATCTGCTAATCTGTAGCTGTGCAGCTTTTGTTGTTCCGAAGTCTCTCTGTTGCCAGGAGTACATTATTCCCCCCATCCTGGCGAGATCTATTGTTCCCCAACTTATGTCATTGCTCCTTGAACCTGCACCACTGTCATCTTTGGCGTTGATCAACCTCGTAACGACGCTCTCCAAAGACATCATAAGGCGGCGTGAGGCAGACATTCCGCGCTTGGTCGCTTCCATGGTGAATAAACCCTCAAGCGAATCGGAAATGGGGTGACGTCTTATCCCAGCACGAGTTTAAGCAAGTTGGGAATTTCTTTTAAATACTAGGCATTTCTCTCTTCGCCCTCTAGGAAGAATCGTTCTATTTGTATTTATTTTCAATATAAAAGAGCCTTTTTTTTTTTTTTTTTAAAGGATTTTGAAAAATCTAGTGGAATAGTGCTTTAAAATTCGGATGCCATGCAGTGAATACAAGGTGTCATTTATTGATATTAGTTTTCGACATTTTCTAATTTTTAATGCCCTTAATAATTTCATGTGTGATTTGGTGTGTAGCAGGTATATGAATGTTTGCCTTGCTTTTCTTGTGTCTTTGTATTTTTGTATATTTTTTGAATCAACAAGTATGTCATATTTTTGTGTACGATTGTCCTCCTTAAGTTCAGCTTCGAGACTTCATTGTCCGCTGCTTTTCGGTACTAGCTGCTGATGATCGCCGATAAGCGGGAAACAGCTGTCTTAAGATGCATTGCTTAATAAACATTCTATGATTTGTTGGTATTTAATAATTTTGATTTCTGAATTAGCAATCACGTTTTGGCTTTAAATCGCGATAGTTTTATAATAAGTAATTAAATAATACTTCCGGCATAGTTAAACTCTGACGAGTCTAGTAATATAGTAAGTGCCACTCCGACTCCTCTCCACAGCTCTAGATATATCTGTAAAAAAATAAAAATTATCAAAAAAAAAAAAAAAAAGAATCATCAAATCTCATTTTTGATTTGTTTATTCACGTTGACTCGATTTCTGAAGTTGGCAGAGTAACTTCATGTTTCCGAATACTATCTAATAGTATTTGCAAAATGAAAAATGAACTGAAGGAAATTCTCAGCTAACCTCAGCCCTTAATTCAGACATTTTAGACAAAAGATGTGTTTTAAAACAGTTTTTGTTATTAAGTTATAAGCGATTGGTGGTGACATGTTTAGATAGTTTCAAATGTATCTTCCAAAGAGAAATAGACGTAATTAAAAGTTAAATTTCTTATTTAGTTATATATAAACGAGCAGGAAAACACGTTAGCTTTTATATATATATTATTGTTTTTTTCTTTTTATGTTTCAAATTATAATAGTAAAAATTAGACATGAAAAATCTAGGATTTTTGTGGAGATTAATTAGTCTTTATCCATGCAACGATAAACGTGACTGGCAAGATTACGGGCGTAGAATTTATTATCTAATCTTAAGATGAAATCCCGGGGTGTAACTTGCTTCCGAATAACTCGAAGAGCAGAAGCCACCTTGCGGAAAGTATTACACGATTAATCTCTCTTGAGTTAACTCATCCTGAAGGTTTTCCCAAATATTTACAGCAAGTGACTTCCAAACGCATTGATAGAAAATCTTTTGCGAATATTTGATTAGTGAAAATGCTTGAGTCTCTCGCTTGCGTAAATTAATCCTGTCGATTGCAGAAGCTATTTTGACGTTATCTCGACGCCGTAGGTGGATGGAGGCCAGACACAAAGCAATGAAGATATTGATAAAAACCAGACTCGTGCCACTTCTTGGATGGAAGCCCACAAAATTTAACTTATCCTTCCTTCGAACAACAAAAAAAAAGAATGAAGAGATGATGGTAGTTGCATATGGCGGATGTTTACACTTGAGACAACTATGAGAAGGCTAGCCCTTAGTTAGCAGATATCGTAGCAGTGTATTGCATAAATCTTCATATCTCTGAACATTTGTTTTCCCTGATTAATATAGTGGTTTATTTATAGTAGTGGTAGTAAATTGACACTTAGCTAATAGTTTTTGAATGATAGCAGGTCGGAATTGCTAGTAATTCTCAAAATAAATTTGCCTGCACGTATGTAATGCTGTTAGAACAGAGTTATTTAAGTAAAAAAAAAATATAAGTAGTTCAGTAGACAGTCGCTAATCCGGCACGTTCGGGGCTTCGGCAGTGCCGGATTACCAAAAATGCCGGATTACTGAGCGCCGTCTAAAAATAGTCGTTATTGCGAGGATAGCGGAAATACCGCTAAAATAGAGAGTCAAAAGGGCTATTAATAGGTATCAGGCCATTTTTCTGTGTTCTTATTGTGATTTCTCTGATTTCGGTAGGGATGAAAAATGTTAAGAACAAAACAACAAAATATATTTTTATATAGTATTATATTTTAATACAGCGCCCGGAAGGCTTAATCAGTGTAAAAAAAAAAAAAAAAAAACCCTTAGACCGATGCCGGATTATTGAATGTGCCGGATTAGCGGGGTTTTACAGTAGTATTGTTTACTGTATATTAAATTGCTTTTTTAATTTACTATTTTGCAAATTAATTTTATTCGAATTTCGAAAGCATTTTTTTTATTAAGCACTAGGAGAGAGAATTTGTATATTTTAATCTGAATGTTGGAGGATCAATCTGTCGTACTTATTTATTCAGCAAGCGTACGTATCAGGAATAAAAATACTGGGTGGTTTTCCGATGTCTTGGACAGCCATAATGAATGGGGTCGGGTGGTTTTCGAGGGAACACTGTAGAAAACCTCTCCAGGTGTTTCAACAGCTTTGAGAGGGATGGGAGAAATAAACAAGCACATCTTGATCAGGACTTTGAAGGACCAGACCACACGACTACCGCTAGGCGATCCTTCTATATATAAATATACTAATAAGTAGAATTAGTTACAGTGATTAAATTATCATATTATTACATTTATTTAATTATTTTTTTATTTCCATATTTTTATAATGAAGTATAGTGAATAATATAAGTGAGGGAGAAGATTAGTACGGGATTTGTATTAGTGCGCGTTGTAATTAATTATCAAAATAGTAGTTTGTACTTAAAAAGGGTTTCCAGAAATACGGAAGGCGTTTTATATTTTATTTTTATTTATTTTTTATCCAATTCAGTTTCACATTGTATTGATGAATTTATTACTTTTTTCCTCTCACTTGTTTTCAATGGAAGATAAAAGAACTCCGTCTTCCCAATCTAGGAATGAAAGTACAAAATGGAGGCACTCTTCCAAGAATGTTTTGAAAATTTGTCATTAAAGCGGAAAGTTATATACGATGCGCCTTGTACATAGATCCATTACGGGCGCATTGATCCATTTCACTGGATCATAAAGCACTGAAATCTGTCTGCCGAAACCAGAAGCTTTTTTTGTTATTATTATTAATTCTATTTCGTTTCCGTATTCCAGAAAATTGAAAAGTAATGACTTGATATTAAGTAAGTTTAGCCAATCATCGAGTTGGAAAAGCACTCACGTGACCTTAACTGTCGATTTGCAGAACAATTGAAATAACAAGGCCTATTTTGTTTTCAGTGTTATTGCTACGAAAGTAGTAATGCTATACGATTTTGCTGTCAGATTTCATACTCCAAACCTCATTCAAATTGTTAAAAAGAAATTGAAATAAATTATGATAGTGTTTTTGTGTAATGGGACTTCATTTAGACTTCCTAAACGTTTTAGATAATTTTCTTGAATGAATTCCAAATAGTGCTAAACGGTTTTGTGTGTGTTTTATTTTTTTATTTCGTTTTCCTGCTTTTTATAGCTGATAAGCTTTTTTTTTTTTCTTTTATGATCTTTTTATGAGTTATGTGATTGATGTATTTTCGTTTTGTTTAGGCATCCGAGTAGCTTAATTTGAGATTATTCATATAAGGGAAAACCAAAAAACAAAAAAAAAGGCTTTGGAGGACAAAAAAGGAAACAGGAAGAATAAACTTCCCTGCAAAAGCTCCTTTTTCTTTCATGTTTTTTAGCGGATGCCCAGTTGAATATCCAGTGCGTGACCAGCAGAGTTCTAGGCCGGTGAGTTGCCGTTTGGTCTTTGCCGGAGACAGGCGTACATTTTAGGCGGCCAACCTGCCGTGACGAAAGCTTACCTGAAAGAAGAAAAAAATCAACTTCCACAATCACGACTTCCAACAGAATTATAGATTTGCGTGTAATAGAGCCGTTAGGAAGATGTTGGTTGATTACTGCTAAATTTTTGGCACTTTTATTGAGAAAAAAAAAGAAAAAGCTGTATTTTTATAATGATAATCCGCACTGTTCGATAAGAAAATTGACTTTTTTTTTTCTTTTTTGTTGTAAACTTTTATTCCCTAAATGTTAATTTAAGGCAACATTTCAAAGCTAGCATTAGGTCTCACATTAAGTTTTTAGCTTAGATTCTGAAAGACAAAGTATCCCTATAAGATCATCGTGTCTGTGTGGGTGTACGTCATATCCTGCTAATTTTTGAACCAGTGACTTGAAACTTGACATTCATATATTTAAGAACAAAGCCCATTAAGAAAAAAAAATAAAAATAAAAACTCAGCATGGCGGTGAGATAAAATCGTGATACCACTGTATTCATTTTTTAAATGTGTTCATGCCTCAGACTGCAGATAGGTATCTCAAATTTCGATTGAAGTTTACAACTCATTCCCGTTTTTCTTGTGAAACCTTTTGTGTAGGAAAATAAAAGAAATATCCGGCCGTTTACCCAAGCCATTGTCGGCCTCCCCCAAAAAATTACACCATCTGTTTTAGTGCATTGTTTGTTAGACTGAAACATTAATATATTCCTTTCCGATTATTTATTCGAAGGTGTAAGTAATATAAATAAGAAGTAGTCTAATTATAGAAGTTCAAAAAATAATTTCTTACATCAATCATTTTTGTAATACTATAGATTTAAAGTTTAAAGTAATAATAATATTTATAATAATAACAACCGTTTGGTAATAACCTTGTTTATAACAATTTTTAATTGTAGGCCCAATTACAGTTGTTTCCGATGATCAAAAATAAATTAACGAAATCCAATCTTGGATCCCATTTAGTCCGAATAATCGAGCTTCTACTGTATATAACTTTACAAAATATTAGTGAAAATATTAAAAAAAAATAGTAAAAATAACAAGGCGGATTGCTATTTAAAAACTGTCTTTTTTTTTTCTATTCACTTACGAAATGTCAAGTTACATATTTCCAAGAGGACAGATGAGGTCAGATGTGAATCATTACACAAGGACGTCACATCCAACCAAATGATATTTGATTAACGCCTAGTTTAATCTGATTTATTTTTTTATTGCTCCGGAATGTCAACATAACATATCCTGTTTCTGGATTGACTTAAAGCAGATAAAATGCATATTTTAAAAACATTCGTAGCCACAAAAAAAGGGTTCCTGCATTAAAACAAACTTCCGGTGATTCTTTATCGTGATCCGTCGGCCTCTCGTTTTTCAAGAGGAATGTTATGGTAGCCTGTATTTCTTAGGCTTAAAGTTTCACTGTTAGAAATATGGCGTAATTTAAGTTCACTGAAACATAGATGGTATTAAAATAATTTGGGAATGTCTGCATGTGTGTGTGTGTGTAGTTTTAATTCTGCTTCTTATATCTTCGGAAAGTTTCTGAAATGGGTTTTTACTAAAGAAGTTCTTATGTAAATTGAGATAAGCATCCTGTAAAATTCTACCGTCTGTCCCAAAATAGATGTTTGTATAGTGTATTATAAATTGTTTTGATGTTCGCACCAGGCAGTGATGAGCGGTTAGTGCCAGATTCGTTAACCAACCATTGCAGGGTTTAAAAATATCATAAATGAAAAAAATTAAATATTTAATCTTCTTAAATATTCTGTAGCTTTTTTTTTTTAATATTTCATATGAACATGATGAAAATGTACGAAAATATTTTCCCTTATTCAAAGAAAGATCACTTTGATTAATTAGATGGGGGGGGGGGGAGAGAGTAGAGCATAAAAGAATGCACATCTAAAATGGATTCACAAAGAGATAAGGGATCCTGACACAGGTACTTCCTGCTTATTAGAACTCATCAGCCAAGCCTGTTATTGACAGCTCACGGTAGGTTTCAGAAAAATGTGCATTTTTAAATCTCTTTTTCTAGTTTCACCTAAGCACATTACACCATTTTATTTACAACAAGAGACACATGGTTATAAAAATAAATAATATATATATAATAACCAAACGATGTATAAGAGATAAAAAGACAATGAATAAATTCTTCTGAGTCCTAAAGGAACTTAAGACAGTTTGTGACCCTCATATTCTTCTAAAGTTAGCTATTGAGTCCTTAACATTGGCTATCCCTAGCTGACGAGAGTTTATCAACTTTCTTACCTATAAAAAACAACAAAAATCGTCTTTAGTGTAACTGTAATTGAATAGAATATTTTTTGTAGTCCTAGATATTCTATAGTCCTTCTGTAGAACAAGACCCTATCAATTAAGTCAGGCATTGAATTCTGAAATTCTTTTTATTGTAATACAAGGAGACTGTTTAAATTGATATTAATTCGCTCTTAGAGTTCTAAGGTTTAAGATACGTCTTTAGTTACACTCTTGAATGAAAACCCTGGCTTTCAATAAGAGATAAATGGAATTAAAGATGACTGCAAAAACGAAGGAGAAAAACATTTTTATAGATATTGTGGCGAGAATTTGTAAAACCTACAATATTATCATAAGGTTATATAGAAAATTGTGTTACGATTGCCACAAGTAAAAATAAAAAATATTAAGATGTCTAAAAAAAATTTACTAAATTTAACATTTCCAGGATTTTTATTATTTACATTTTCTTTTTAAATTGTTGTTTTAACCATATAGTGTAGTGTAAAATATTATCGAATTTTGTAATGTAATTTTATTAACGAAAAAATAAAACTCATAATTCCAAATATTAGACCCCAGACATTGCCACAGAAGCTAATTTATTAGTATTTGAAGAAATTTGTGAATTTCGTAAATTCAGAAATTCTTTCTTACAATTGAATTGAAAATCTGTGTACAAAGTCATCCTTTCACGAGACAGCTGTAGAATCCTGAGTTTATTTATTTATATTGCAGAGAGAAGGAAGAAGAGATCACTTCATTATTGCTTTTATTTAATAGTTTATTTTAATATATTTTTTTTTTAATTTGATAAAGACTTACCAAATCAGACAGGAGATTTCCTGCAGACAGGCGTTAGAATTTATATTAGTATTTAAGTTTTGGGTTGACTTAATGAATACCTAAGCGACCATTGTCGCTTACGATTTACAATGCAGGCGTCTGCTGTTCATAGGCAATTAGTTTTTTTCATTTCTATTATTCATAATTTGTCGGTTGCTTATAAAAGATTCATGTCATGTTACTTGTAAATTGAGTGCGACGCGAATGACCCGAAAATACGAATAATTCTTTGCAAATCAACCGCACGGTCAAGAACAGATGCGATCGTGTGTGAATACGCCGTCATTTCCGATATTTTTCAGTGAGCGACGCGAGGCGGCACAGCGTCCGGCGGAATGATTTTGCAAAATGGCGGCTCAGGAAAGTTTTCAAAACTTCCCAAAACTGAAGGCACGCTTCAAAGCTTTTACTAAAGGATGAATATCGATTGTTGGATAGTAGTGTTTCGATTCTAATTCTTTTCCGTGGGAATTTTTGAAACCTTCACGTGCTAATTTCGAGACAAGAATTCGCAAAGAAAAAATTTGAAATGTAAAAAAAAAAAAAATTCATTATTTCTTCTCCTTAAAAGTGTACGTCAAGTTTCAAGCGGATTCATCTAATGGTTCAGAAGTTACTAGGAGAGAGTATGCACACCCACACACACACGAGTCTCGCAGTCCTTTGGAAGTAGACTAACAACAGTGTAACCAAATATTCTTGTCATAAATAAAGCAAGGCTATAAAAGAAAATTCTAGAAGGCACTTCAAGTTGGCAAGAACTAAAGACGAGGAAAGGATCTGTTTCAAAATTGCGATTAAGCATGCGATAATTGTTATCATTTTTAATATTTGGTTGTTGTGGTTTGTGATCGTAAAATGTTAAAAACTCTTGACATACATGTCTTTATTTAATAATCGCAAAAGTCGTCAACTTGTGATAAATTGTGGTTATTTACATTTGTGAAGATTACGATTTTTTTAGCAATTTAATGTAAAAATGCGACGTGTTTCAGTAAATAAGATCTACAGATGCTTTCTTTTTTGTAACAGAAAGGTTTCAGTTAGTTAAATATCCTCCGATTGTTCTCGAAGTTATTTAAAATCGGTCATATAGTTTCAAGTCCGCCATTTTTTTTTTTTTTAAAAAAAAAAGGCATTTTAGGTCAAACGGTGCTAGTTTGTTTTTGCCGCCAAATCGCTGCAGTTATGAATTCTAAAAAAAAACATGTGCTCCAGTTTGCTTTTCTTGTCGTAACGGATCGCTGAAGCAATACCTAATAATCAATTATGTGCGAGGAGTCGAAAGAACTTTGATTATTTTCAACTTCCTTAAATAAAATGTAGACATTGTAGCGATAATCCTTGTAAACTCATAAAACAAGAACACTTAAAACGAAGTAATTAAGTTTATGTGATTATAAACATATGAAACAGAAGAATGAAAATAAACTTGAAAGGACTGAATGAAAATAAAAACTGTGCCAACTGTCGAAAACGACACGATCGTAAAAAATAACAAACAATAAACAAACTCGTTTTTCTCATATTAAGGAGAGATGTTAGACAAAATTTATATCATATTGTAACTATTTTTTCGGTTGCAGAAGTTTGTGTAATATCGCCAACGAAATAGTCCCAATCAAAAGCTGATAATACATGGATTTATTGAATCCTGAAAGTGTTGTTTGCATTTTAATTGATCAGTGATTGTCAATTTATCTTTATCAATGATATTATGGGATTTTGATTTTGTTTTCAAATTCAAAGGATAGGAAGTTTTAGAACAATTACGATGCTGAAGAATACGTGACGTCTTTGAAGTAATTCGCCTGCAGAAAGAAAGCGGAATAATATATACTTATTATTTAGATGTATTTAAAAAAATTACAAATGGTTTACATGAGTAATATTTTATATAATGTGAGGAAACAGAAATCAGGAAAAAAAAAAAAAAATATCGATAGCATTAAGGATATCCGTAGCTTGCATTTGTTTTGAATGTTGTACAATTTTTATAATGTTTAGTTTTGCGTTTGCTAAAGGGATTACATGTTTTATTACGTGTGCAAAGTTGAAGCTTGCATTTTATTGAAATTGGAGGTTTTTATATAAAATTGGTCATTTAAAAGCACCACGTTGTAATTTTTAGCAATTTCTTCTTTCAATTACTTCAACAGAAAAGGCACTTTGTTAGGCCTAACTGCAGGCACACACTTAGACCTAGAATATTTATAAATCCTGTCGCCTCTTCTTGTAATAACGTTCGATTGCCGCCAGTGTCTGTAAAGTCTGGTGTTCACCCTTTGGCCGACGAGTATCAAGCGGATACAATAGAGGCGATGATGATGATGATGATAAATCCTTTCATCATCCACAGGAAGTGGTTGGAAGGAGTTAGATCCGCCTCAGGCAATTGGACGCACGAAGCTCGTCAAATGTCATTTGGTTTAAGAGAATTCTTTTTTAAGGGTTGGGGCGTCCAAAGGCAAACTTAAACAGTCGTTACAATTTCTTTTTTTTTTTTTAACTTTCTTTTCTTCCTCTTTTCTTTTTCATTCATTCTCTTCCTCGTCCACTTTCGATTTTTCGATGACCTCTTCCCATGTCCTTCAAGTGGGAGAAAAAGAACAGGGACAGGGCATGGCTTCCCCCTCAGCTTTAACAAAATGGAACCAGTTTATCGTTATTTGAAATGGCTTTGTAATTTCATGCTTGCTTATCAAAGAAAGAAAGAAACTTAAAGCCAGTCTTATAAATAAATAAATAAATAAATAAATAAATAAATAAATAAATAAATAAGTCTACTTTTATTTTCAAATTCTAATGTCTTGTGAATGAGTACAAATGTTCAATGAAAAGCAAAATTTAGGGTCCATAATAATTGAAAAATACATAAAAAAAATCACAACTGGACAGTAAATATGCGTTCGCACACTGAGCCAACATCAACGGGAATTCTGAACAGCTGTTTTATTAAACAAATGAGTTAAATCCACATTAGTTGTTTAAATGTAATTCACTTTAATCGTATCAAATCTAGTCGCAATGGATTAGCTAAAGGATTAATTCCCATTGTTGAAGACGAGGAGATATTAATAGAAATAGGATGCTTGATAATGTGGCCTCGATTGTGTCATGAAACTGTCGCATTTGATTATTTGTAATTTCATCAATTAAATTATAAGTGATATTACCGTTGTGCATTGGCTTTATTTTTGATCATGAACAATAAGTGTGCACGTAAATCTTTGGTGAGGATTGAAATTTGTTGAATCCGTCACCTTTGGGACTGGGGGTATGGTCGGAACGCAAAAAAGGTCGGATTATCAGAAAATACAGAAAAATACGGATTTACAGTACATTATACGGATTTACTGCGTTGTCAAGCAGTTCAAGTTTAGGCTTTTTCAATGTTTTGCGATTCTTAAGAGCGTTTTCACCATCTACCATCACTGTATATGCAAGTAAACAACACAATGGCGCGACGGGTGATGAGTCACCGACGAGTCGGGGACAAGTTCGGCCGGCTCGAGCACTGTCGGATCAACCGGAGTGGCGGACCAGCCGAGGGCGGACGAGAGGGATTCTACTGTATTCGGAATAATTGGGATTGTTGCATAAAATTTTATTAATCTCTAGGCAGTTCTTGATCCAAGTTTTGACCTTTTTTTTTTACACTTTTTTTTTTATTTACTTATTTTTTATTTATTTTTTGGCTACCTTTTGATAACAGTAAAAAAATACTACGTTAAAAGTCTTGGTAAAAATAAAAACACCCCTTCATAATTATTATGAATTTCATTAGTCATTTAGATTAGGCCTACTTCTCTAGTTCTTAAAGAAACGTTCGGATAAGACATGCAAAAAAAAAATTGGAATTTTTTTTTATTAGTTTTCGCAGGCAATTACAAAACAAATAAAAGTTACTACGCGAGATTTTTATACTAAAAATCTCTCATATCAAATTACAGAATGTTTATTTTTTGTAATTAGAGTTTATACATTAATAGCCTTGTTTATGACCTGTGTTATACGATAATATTAATTGGGATCAAGCTTGCTTTTTTTTTATATATATAGAATATCTGTTGTCTGGATATTATTCGTGAGATTACTCCCCTGTAAAAAGATATTCGCTTCGCTTCGCTTCATGATAGAAGCCCTGCGAAGCATCAGTGAAATAACGGGAACGAACCAATTAAAATTGAATGTTTACGAAACAATTTTTCGGTGTATTTTTTTTTTTTTTCGTTACAAAGCGTTAACATTTCACAATAAATAAATAAATAGAAACGAAGTCTTAATGATTTATTATGAAATTATGGCTTCTAAAAGTGAATGCTCTTTTATTTATTTTTTTTAATCTGAGATTTTACTTAGAGTTGTATTTGAACTTCTTAATCTATCAGCCGCTCTTAGCAAAAAAAAAATAAAGGACCCTAGACTAAGATACCACAGGATTTCTCCACTTAATTACAGGAAGTTACGAAAATATACAAATTTAAAAAATGTGTGTTGAAATTTTTAGAGTAATTTCTGTTTCTTTTTCTTACTTAACGGATTTCAATAATTATAATTCTGAGAAATGTTTTTTTGTACCCGTGGGATAAAAAGCTAGCCTCTGATCAATACTCTCTCTTCCCTTGAACTGAATTTCATTATTACGATTATTAAAAATAGGAAACCCACAATGAACTGGGCAATTACTTGGTATCGAACGCTCCTTGGGAATTTGCTGCAATGGAATTGATGGCTTCGACCCTCCTCTGCTTCCACCACCAAAGATGATTCAAATACAGCTCTGAATAAAACGATTTACATTCCAACGCAATCCCTATTTAAAAAGCAATGGCATTCAATTGCTTATCAGTAATGCAACGTCATTTCATGTAAAGTTATTCGGAAGGGTTTTAACCTTACAGACAAATTGTCACCCGAATCAAAACATAGCTCAAACATAAATAAGAAAATGGTTGATGGTTATTTTAACGATATCTTAAAAGACAAATTAAAGTCCGGCGTTATCGAATCTAATATCGTTATGAATTCACTACTACTACCGCCCCCCCCCCACATGTTTTTTGTTTAATTATTTTCTTTTGCATTCAGCTAGTAGCAACATAGTTACTGACTTTCTTTTTTGAGCTTGTATTACGATTTTATGTAGGGCCCCGCTCATACGGCGGGGTAGGGGGCAGACCGTTTAAAAGCAAAAGTCGCCGAACGAGGGAAGTACCTTTGTTTTTGCTTGGCTGTGCATGTAAAAGCTTCGGAACTTGTCTGAGATGCACTGCACACCCGTAAACAAACTAAATGAATCAAAAAGAAAATGGCGGTGAACACTAGGCTCGGTCTCAGCTGCGTCATCTCGTCATGCAGAAAAGCGCCGTATAAGCGAAGCGCCCAACAGCAGAACCTTACTAGAGTTGGAATATTTGTATCACAATTCCCTCTTAATGTTCATTTAAGTTTACTTTTTTGGAATAAATGCATGGTAAAACTCCCAGTTTCACTTAAACTTTAATGGATATCCTTTCGATAGTACAATTAAGCCAAACTGTCGTAAAATAAAAATAAAATAAAATACTGAAATGTTAGAAGAAATACTGCAATCCAGTTATTTGATTTTTCAAAGTACTTCTAAAAAAAAAAGTACATAGACCTATTTCTTATAGATTTTGGATACACCCCACTAATATTTCGGCCATTTTAGACCTTTTGTTTTCCGATACTAATATTTACGTAGATGTATGCATGTACGTTTCGATTGGTTTTTACAAATCGCCGAAAGAAGGCAGCACAAGCAAGGACAAATGAACAGCATATGAGAATATTGAGAAACTAGCTCTAAGGGAAAAAAAAAGGAAAAAATTCTGTTGAAGCTTTGTTTCAACGCAATGGAAGGGTTCAAATGACAACTGAAGAGCCTATTAATGGTAGTGATGTAGGCTTTGTTTCCATTAGATCACCGTAACAATGAATTTTAAGTATCGCTATTCACTGTATTCTGTTATCGCTATTCTGTTGCGGCGACCTAACAGAAAGAAAGCATACGACAATGTAACTATCAGCCACCTAATAGTGGGCCAGAGAAACTAAAGATTAATGTATGTGTTTCTAAATATAATAAATAAAATAAAAAGAGGTTCTTAAAAATGAGTATCAAATTTAATAAATACTTGATAACTACATTTTTAAACTTACTGAATATTATATGAATTCCACAACCTCTTTTTGGTTTCGTAATTTTATTTGAGGTACAGGAGACAACCTACTTTACATTTTGATTCACTAAAGGTTAAACCATGCGAGCTACCCTTCAATAATAAACTTCATTATTGTTTCGCAAACCCTTTTCACAGTGAAAGCATCTTGTCTCCCACGAAAGTTCTGCCATCCTCCACCCCCTCTTCGGGTTTTTTGTTTTCTTTTGAAAAGCCAGTTTCATTTCTAAGTCCCTTACTATTTATTTTAAAGTTTATTTCCATTTATAGAAGCGAATTTGTCACCATTTTTCCTTTCCCATGTATCAACATTACTTCATTCATTCATTTTTTTTTTAATTATTATTATTATTTTATTAAGTACTAGATCGAGAAATGAAATTACGTCTACTTATTCATTTCGAATTGGAGTTGTCTCAGGTCCTGAGTGGTTCTCAGCTGTTTATC
Source organism: Thereuonema tuberculata (assembly GCA_023159025.1). Taxonomy (NCBI): domain Eukaryota; kingdom Metazoa; phylum Arthropoda; class Chilopoda; order Scutigeromorpha; family Scutigeridae; genus Thereuonema; species Thereuonema tuberculata. The sequence goes on along the minus strand of JAFIDM010004315.1, from coordinate 54,307,583 downwards.
CGATTCTCGGCTCAGACATTGATGCTTGTTTCATATTTTTTTTTTACAATGTTTGTTTGACCTGTTTTCCTCATATAAATCGACTAATGGCGGACGTAACTTTCATTTACGAATGAGTGAGTAGTCTTTGGAAAGCCTAAATGGTATAATTTCCTAGGTTCGTCTGTCACAATAAATAGTGCTAACCTAATTAGAAATTCACCTTGGTGATGCAGACTGCGCTTTATTATTATTATTATTACTTTCGCACTTTTTTATGGTAAATAAGTATTCCGGTGAATATGAATCGATTTCTTTGCTGTAACATTCTTTACCGTCACTTCAGAATGTAAGACCTCCTCATTGTTAATCCCTCACCCAAGCCCGTTGCCATCACAAAAGACATTGCAGACGTTACAGCATCCGTTTAGTGTTTTACGATACACTATGTCACTTACATTGAAATATATATATGAAAGGACGCTGTGATTTTACACCGTTTCTTATCTTTAAAAAGTAGGTTGATTATTAGCACTGAGATAATGGCGATCTGAATAACGAAATCACTTCGTTTTGATGCTACATACATTGGATAAAATTACAGATAACAAGAGGAAAGCAGTAATTAATTTATGGAAATGAACAACTGGCGTAAATAATGATGGTTGTACATTACAAATAATAAAAAAAGTAATTGAAATTTAACATGCTTGGGAATTGTTAAGCAATTAACATAATTTCAGAAACTTATGTAGGCTAATTAAGCATTCTCGATGTATTATTTTTGTGCGGTTATTTAGTGAAACAGGTTTTTGAAGAATGGAAGAAGTTTATAGGTTGAAATAATATTGTCGATAATCTAAATCTTTTATATCTTTTGAAAACATAATTTTACTATAAAATATCTAGATTTTTTTTTTTTTTTTGAACTATGAAAACCAGCCCTTTAGAAAGAGCTAATTTTTTCATATGTATGAAGGAATTTTTGTCCGGTAGGTCCTATCCTGAGGTAATGAAAACATAGAAACTAACCATAGTCAACTGTGTATTAGACATTTAAAAAAAATATTTATAATAAAAAAAAAATTGGGTTTAAGAAAACAATGTTTTGCTGTAAGTTATATGTATAATGTTTATATGTATGTAGGTGGCGGGTTGCCAGTAAGCAGGCTTAAGCGGTCGTTTTGAGCCACTTACTGCAAATGGGCCCCAAATTATTCACTTCTTTATGATAAAGGGCCTCAAAATGTTCTTCCACCTCCTGCAACTTTAAATCCGTATAGTCTGATAGATGAGCCGTCACAAACGAGATTTCTCGAGAGTCTGTCAGACTATATGTCAGTGTTTGCGGAAAGGTCCTTCATTCACGGACCCGTGTGTCAGAAATTAGCTTCTTTTTCTTGTTTCCCTTGAAATAGTGCTCTCTTTCTCTGCCTGCTTTCAGGTATTTACCCTTTGCTTAGTGAGCTGAAAATGATACCACCGTTCGACGCTTCGGAAGCAGCGAAGCCTATTAAGTGTGTATTAAACAGAACAGCGTGTCATCACGCATTCAGCTTCTGAGAAGTTAACTATGTCTCTCGTCCCTGTGTTGCGAATTAACAAAGCCTTTCCTTTACGAACGCGTGTCCCTCTCTCTTTTTTTTTCTCTTGTGATGTCTGCGACAGAATTTAGAATTAGCATCGCCTGTTGATGTAATGTCGGATTACCAACGTGGGCGGACTGTTAACATCCAAGGCTGAACGGCAGAACAATTTAATAAAGACCGGAAGTAGGAACTCCACTTAAAGAATAAGATATATATATTTTTTTTAACCCCCCCCCCCCAATCGCTTCAGTCTTTCACAAGAATAAAGGAATTGAAAGAATTATCACCAAGAGGATGTGGTTTGGTCTGAAAATTAACTATTTTTTTTTTTTTTTGAATGATTTAGTATTACAGGAAATGAGCTATAATGCAGCGGAAATGCGCCTCGTCTCATCGATATTTGTGGAAGTTTTGTAGAATTTATGTTTGGCAGCTTTTCATGGTCAGATATGTACTTTAAGAAAATAAATTGCCACTGCTCAGTGAGGTCAAAAAAGAAAGAGCTGAACTCTCCGGCTGTTGTGGAGAGTGGGACGTTAGAAGAACGAAGTGATTACAACATGGCGGACAAAGAAATCTAATTCGTAAACAGTCTTCAGAATATACATCTCCGCGAAGCAAAATAGTCCATCTACTGCCGAAAGGAAAATGATAATGAAATAAAATTTTCAAATTAAGAAGTATGCAATGGCGAATTTACAAATAACATGCATAAATAAAGGATTGAAGTTCAAATAATGAGAGAAAGAAATTATTGTGTAAATTATCATTTTCTTAGCAGGGTTAAAAGATGTTTAACATAAGTCAAAATATCTTACAGGGCTGTAATAATGTTAGCACGAGTTTTGTCATTGTTCTGTTGCATTACATAAAGGCGGAGGGACACTGTTTCTGTGATGCGGTCATATAATTGTTTAATATCGAAAACTTATGCCTTAAGTTTTCCATATTTACATAGTATTTTTAATAATTCACTCACTTATTAAGTAGTTAAAAAGTAATTATTAATCTTTATAGAAAATGTAAGTAGCAAATTATCATTTTTTAACGACTTTTTTTGCATCTCACTTTAGATGTTTCTAAAAAAGAAAATTATTGCTTATACCACATATAATAATTACATACACATACAAGAGTTAATTAATCGTAACTAAAGTAACATTTCAGAGGCTCCTTAAATTACGAAATAAAAATTAGGTATTAAATTACTTAATTGATGCCAGTGAATTGTAAAAAAAAACTACTGAATAATTCCGATAATACAATCGCTGCAGTCGAGTCATGCCTGCCTTTGTATGCGCTCGACACCGGAAGAGCATTATACCTTTCATTGTACATATTAATTGATTGTTCGTTGCTTTTTTAGAATTCATTTTAACGTTTTACTACTATTGAAGAAGCTGTTTGTTCTTTTATTGCTTCGCTGTGATTCTCGTTAAATCTTGCTTTTTATTTTCTGTTCGGGAGATCTTAACAGGCTATGTATATATTTTTACTGTTAGTTTTATGATTGAATTTTTACGCAATCATTGAAGCATTATGAAAAGGCAAAAGAAAAGTATACGACAAGGAAAGAGAAAAGACTACAGAGGCAAACATTAGTAGAGGAATGTTAACTTGACAAGCCTTTTTACCCATCGAAAAGAACGGGGATGATAATGGAAATCTCAAAATAGAAATTGGGTTGACTACGTAATGCTATCACCCATCTAGAAATTGAAATTTCGCTAAATTCTTGAAGAGAAGTCAAATTGCTGCCCTCTACCGGCCACTTAAACGTTCTGGTATTGGTGCTGAAATGAAATGCAGCAGACTGTAACGTAAATACCCAAAACGAATGGAAATTTTAATGTTAGGTAAATAAGAAAACAAGGCATTGGAAAGGATTTTCTTTTGGAGCTAGTTCTAATGAGCCAACTCCAACCAAAAAAAAAAGGTAGAACAAAAGTTGTAAATTGCAAATTTTAAGTAAACATTTCTGCAGGTTGGTCTGTCTGTGATCACAGTAGCTCAGAAACTATTTAGCTAACACAGCTGGAACTTTAATGGTAGACAAACGTTACTGAAGTGTGATCTTCCTGTTGATTTTGATAAAAGTTGGACCCATATGAGCCTACCAATCACCAATGCAGGTAGAGCGCCAGTTTCACAGTGAAAAAAAAAACCCACGTATTACGTCGAAAAGATGCAGATTTTACCATCATTGTTTTATGATACAATTGTTTTTGGAGTCTTACCAAGTAGGTGTTCCTGGCACGCCAACTATAATCTGTCCAAAGACTGGTGGCATCTGAACAAATCCTCCCCCACTTCGCACCGCCACGCCCACAAGCAATCAGTCGACTGCTAATCCTACCATCGGCATGTCTTCTTTCTTTTTTATCTACTGGACCTTTTCTACAAAACTACGTTTTTTTTAAACTGTTACCTTTACTTAATTTTTATTACAATTATTAAATTCTATATATTAATCCTTGCAAAAAGAGTCCAAACACGGTGCAATTCTGATACTTAAAGCATCTTAATGGTCATTGGGTTAAAAAATTTAAACGATACGTTTGTATAATTATATTTTATATATATTTTTCTTCTTTTTTTTTTCTTTCCTCCTTTGACTTTGTATTCGTATGTCTATCGATCATCGATTAGGTGTTTGAAAAAGTCTGGTACATTTCGTTCGCCAACCAAACATCTCGACAAGTAAATTGACCAGAGTACTAAAACAAAACACGGGCCGTTGCTCTTGAACCGAATCCCATTTGAAAGAATTTCGATGACATATTCCTCAGTCGTCTCTTTCTTTCACTGCCATTAAAGCATGGTATCTTGGTAATTAACATTTCTATTTTAATTAAGCAACACTTAAAATTCCTGCGACGCGATTAAAAGGGGAGTCAGTTAGCGATTCAATTGATAAATTAGGAGTAGATTTCGTAATACATTCCTCCACTTTTCCCCTCCCTCCATTCTATTTATAACCGTATTGTAGCTACTAAAGAGTGTTCTTATAAAGTCACAGATAGGGGGTGGGGGTAATAAAATAGTACGGCGAAATCGGCATCTTTGATCAAGAGAAGTCGAGCACTTTTTATTCCGAGAAGTTGAAATTTTATCTTATTAAAAGCAAATAAATAAATATTTGTGTACATTGTAACTATCAAACTCAGACTAATAAGAAGTTAGGCCTAAATTCTTTATCGTTATAGTGGCGTCAACATAGAAAAAAGCTAATGTCGTTATTTAATTTTATTCTTAATATTATTTATTCTTATTTGTATTAAGATTTAAAAAAAAAAAAAAAAAAAAAAAAGCTTGAGATGAAATCCTTTCTGAGGTTGTATGTACTAGAGTTGCTAAAATCTAGATTCGATTCCTGACTCCGATTTGGAATATATTTTGTTTGTTTGTTTGTTTTTTCTCCCTGGCTTTTCCCTTGCTTTCTTTCTTCTCTGTTTGTCCCTTCTACGGGTACATTGTAGATTGCTTTCAATATCATACCCCGGGCAACAATTTATTCAGCAAAATAGTCTACGCTTTCTGTCTCCTTTGACAGCGTACAGGCAAAAAAAAAAAAAGCCTGGATACAATTTCGTATCTCATATATATACATAGTCTATACGTATAGAAGACGGATTTAATTTCATTTTTTTGCTGTAAGCCAACCTTCGGGACGTGGAATAATCTACTTACGTTTGTGGGGTGTTGGTGTCCCTTCAGTGAGTCATTGTTTCAAAAATATCCTCGTAGATTGCATTGGTTGCTAAGATGGGCATCTTTAAAAATTGGCTTCCTTTTTGTTTGTCGTTAAATTATCTCGACCGAAATGCAGGATGGGCGATGGGGCGGGTCTTTTACACGATCAGCTGGTTATCTGGGAAAGTAATCTGAAAGGGGGGGATTTGGAGGAAACTCCTCGAAAAAGCCAACCGAGAAGATGTTACAACCAGTAAAGTGATTCACTGCCACCCTCTTCTCATCCCCCCATTTTCTGTGGCAACTCGCTCACTGTCCCATGAATAGCCATTATCCCATCGCAGAACATGTTTTTTAGCTGAAAAGAAAAAAAAAGATAAACTGGCTCTTTGCAGGATCGTCTTTCAACCACTTCTTAATAGCAAATGGTTTTTCGATAATTTGAAGGAAAGAAATAGTTTTGGAGCTAATAAAGTGGGAATTGATTTTAGTTTTCTATAAGGAAATTCGAATGCTATTAGTTTTATAGAAGCTAAATCTTTATATAAATATGTAAGGGTTATAAACACTCAGCTATCATCGCGAAGTGCGAACTGTATATGCAGCGGTGGCGCATCAATTTTGGTATGGGGCAAGCGGAAATAAAATAATTGTAATGCTTTAAGTTGGGGTCTTAAACAAGCGTTGTAAATTTAAAGAATTCCGTACAGTAGTTTTAACGATGAGAGTATAGATTCTTAAGAGTCCTAAACAGTATCCTGAGAATTTACAACTGTTTTGGTATCATAACGTATTTAAATATGAGAACAACGAGTACGAAATTCAAACATGTAAAACAAGTACGCCATCGGCTGTTTCGTGCTTATCAGCACTCGTCAATCAGATTTGTCCAGCCCTGCAGGATGTGGAAGTAGTGAAACTGACGAAACAGCTGTCCAGACTTCCACTGACATCCGCTGATTGTGATTGTTGTCATTGTATATATTTCCCCCACCCTTTAATAACAAATTAAAACTAAGAAATGGGAAAAAAAAATTGATATCAATTGGAATTAGGTAATTGAAGTAAGTGTTAGCGGATTGAGTTAATCATCAACACATGGAAAATTTAAGGTACTTTTAGAATACAAACACGAAGACTTTTCCTTTGTATTGTTTTGGCAGCTTTAAAAAAACAAAATAAAAATAAAAACACGATATATTAAGGAAATAAGACTGTAAGTGCTTTCAAAACTTTTCACTTCTTGTTTAAAACTTTCTCCATTATTGAAACTCTGCTATTGTCAAGAAACCAAAAGTCACGTGATATTACAGTTTGGGGGAGGATATCGTAATTCTTATTTCTTTAATAATATAGTTCATGGAATGAATACTAAAATAATAAAAAAAAAAAAAAAACAATTAAGTAAACAACATAAAGCCTACTTTTCTTACAATGTTATTTCTTGAAATTTCTTTACTTATTTTTATTTTGTAAGTCGTGAAAATGGCAGAAACGAAGTGTCTGCTTTTCTAATTACAATATATAGAATTCTATATATCCAATTCTAATATCTACTAAATGTGCAAACAGTAAATTTATTTTTGTAAAAAAAAAAAAATAAAGGAATTAAAATCGGCATTGTTTGCTTGAATTGTATATACAATGGTACCTCGGGTTACGAACTTAAATTCGTTCCAGAACTCGGTTCGTAACCCGAAGCATTGAAATCAATGAAATAGAGACGATCCGTTTCAAGATGAAAGAATTGTTCCTTTTTATTAACATCCGGTCGTTTACCTGACAAAACGCAAAGAATACGTGTACTTCACATATTAAATAAAGAGAAAGAAAACAACCAAATAAATTAAATGTAAAATAATTACACTTAAAAAATACATAACGATGTCTTGTTTACATCGGAAAAAGAATCATGTGGGTGCGGAGAGATACTTTCAAACGCTAGTTAAGACGCCTTTGGTGTGATTTGGCCCCATAATTTGTAACTTTGTACTGTACGCGATCGTTTGTCTCCAACGTTAAACCTTCCTCCCTCTCTCTCACCTTCGTTCGTAACCCGAGGCACCGTTCGTTACCCGAGACAAAAAATTTTCAAAGTTGCTGTTCGTAACCCGAAATGTTCGTGACCTGAGTCGTTCGTAACCCGAGGTTTCACTGTATAGGATTCATTTTAATCGGATTAAATCATGCGCAGTGGATTAGCTGAGATTAAATACTCTATAACAATGAGATGTTAACAGAAATAGGATAGAAATCAATTGTTTACATTTCAAAGCTTTTCTGTTGGAATGTTTGAAGATTTCCACCGCTAATTATTCGATAGGGATTCATTTGCAAAATGTTAAAATCGTTTCTAGTCCTGGATTATGCATACCATGTTTCAAGAAGATCCACCGAATAGTTCAGACGGGATTAGGAAGACTGAATGAATGCTTTGATTGTGCTTCTACGGTAAAAACCGTTGCAAATGCATAGTGTTTGTTATCGTGTAGTAACCATTTTAAAAATGGAAGAAAAGGGAGGTAGGGTGGGAAAATCATTTGAGGGGGGGTTTTTCGGCGTGTGTTTGGTTGTGGTGATGGAGGGGAAGAAACTACTTTGGATGGAGGCAGACTGGCGCAATCTGTTTTATCTCCGATTATCTCGCGTGACTGATGATTTTCTTATTACATCATATAATGTGGCTTTTATTATATGGGTTCGTTGAGTTCGTGGTCAGTTCAGTGTTAATATGCAACGAACTGTTGACGTTATCTTTCTTTCTTTCAGTTAAATTACGTAAAGTTTCTTGAAAACAAATTGAAAGCTTTGATGGAACTTCCTCTCGATTTTGCAAAATTACTAAGTGACTCAAATTATTGGTTTCGTGGATTTAATATTGGATTTTTTTTAAATGAAATATCACAAAATAAAATATTTACGAAAAGTGTTTTTTTTTTCTTTTTCTCAAGTAAAGTAAATAAGACCTATACGGTTTTACATACAACCAAAACTGTAAAAGAGACATATAGCAAGGAAAACTTATTAAGATGCTCATGGATGTTATATGTGCTGGTAATTTATCAGGGGCATTATCGAATGTACCTCTTTGAAGAAACCTGGGTTTGAAGTAGACGGAAATTTCCATAGGAAAACCCGGCAAGCGAAGTAATTACCTGTCCTTTAGACCGGGAACAATGATCCGTTTTGACATGCAACAATGCATTGGCGGTACTGTGGGTACTCACGACGGCGTACTGTTGGTGCGTGCTTTGATTTTGAATAACATTTTAGTTTTAAGTCATTTTAAAATGTTAGATTTTGCTAATTTAATTCATTTTCGTTCTGTAGAATATTTGAATTAAGTGATTTCAGTTGCTTTGTTTGGAATAACATTTTCTCGTAGAGCAGTGGTTCCTAATCTATTTTAATTGGCGATCCTCTTTAAGCATTATTGTTTAATAACGAACCCTATCCAGCCAAAAAGAAAAACAAAGGGAGCTGTCACAAGAGCCAACAAAATTTTAAAAAATATTACAGACAGTTATAGTGTATGTATAAAGAAAATATACAGTTTCTGTGCAAATTTAATAGAGACGTCATTACAGAATTTTCGCCTTCCAAGAGCTTTGCGAAACACAACCTGAATGAGAAACACTGCTATAAAGTGAATTCGGAAGAAAAAAATATCATTTTACTATCTTGTGGTAGTGCTTTTTAAATATTGTAAAAGAGCTAAGAAATTAAAATTTAGCAAAAAAAAAAAAAAAAAATGGTCCATTTTTTTCCCCCGTCTTTTTTTGTAATCGTTCCAATATATGTAAGCTTTGGTTTAGTGACCTGATTCATATGTTGGTAGCGTGTATTTAGCTATTCTCGATCTTTCTTTCTTTTTTTTTTTTTCTCTCCATTGTTTCTAAAAGGGATTTAACAGTAATTACACAAGGTTGTTTTCCTTGCTTGAAAACTAGAACATAATTCTCCGGTGTGACTTCGTTTGATTCTGGAAAAGTCTCATCGCCGTCTAAACAATAAATTTTCCTTTCATTGTTGGGGATTTCCTTTCCCTGACTCCCCCTTTCCTTCTTTTGTTTTCTTGTTTTTATTTTATTTCGTGTTTATATTGTTAAAAAAAGTGTTTATATTTTATTTTTTTATTGTTATTGTTAAAGAATAAATTATTAAAAAAAAAATTCTCGTGTCTTTATTTCTGAATGGAGTTTATAATATTACCTTTTTCTCTCTCTCCATTTTTTTGTATATTTTTTTTACGGAAAAAGAGCAGAGGTCCGATTTATTGTAACTTATCAGACAACGTATCGGCTACACGCAAAAACCAAAATTAGGTCGGGTTGAGATTAAAGGTTGTTACTACAAGAACCAAAAAGAGGAAGTAAAGAAGAAAAAAAGACAACGTTAAAGACTTGAAACCAGTCTTAAATGTTTTATTTCAAAGTAATTTTTTTGTAGTTACCAACCTTTCATTGTGCAAATTTATATAATATTATTAGTTAGTTAATTTTTGTTTTTATTTGATATTTAGTGCTCCCGAATCTTATTTCTCACGAATTTCATTTATTTTGATTCTGTTTGTATTGGTATTGTTTTGCTAATATTCATCAGTGTGCTCAAATGACCCGTTTGTTTTATTCTTGGCCATTTCTTTCATTTCTTCTAATCGAAAATTTGTTTCCTGATGGGCATAGAAGAACTCGAATGCCTGTGTAGAAAGTTATCTAATATAAAAACTTAGCGTTTCTTTACTTCGCAGTTTTCTTTGTAAACAGTGCTAATTTTTCATAATTTAACAGAATTCTCCTAATACACATTAGATAAAACTAAACAGTATTTACAATTTAAAACGACCGGTTTCATCGGGAATCCGCCAATATCCTCAGCACAGCGACTAAATTTGTATGTTCATCCCAATTTGTCCGTCACATCCAGTAAAGCATTAACGTGCAGAGCTAATACAGAATGTATTTTAAATTTCAGTCCATTGAAGGCTTAGTCTCTTTGTTATTCAGCAATTTGACACCCCCCCCCCGAAAAAAGAAAAGTATCTATAACAGTGTTTCCCCGCCTTTTTTGTGTTAGGCCCCACCTAAGCCTTTCTAAAATTCTTATGCCCCCCTATTACTATTTCTTATCCCCCCCCCATAATAATAATATCATCAAAACATTATTACCATGGAGTGTATATATTTGTTACTTACTTTAATTAATATAATTTATATACAATTACGGTTTTTCATAATTTAAATAAATAAGGAACAGTTTGTAAACAGCAAATCAGTTTTATATATCGTTACGGTTAAAATATTATAATATAGTTGTTGTTATATATAAGAAAAATAGATATATAATGTCGTATTTTATATCATCAAATCCGCAATATTATAAACAAGAAACGAAATAAAGCATTTGCACTGAAAATGGAAAAACGACAGTGACCCTCAGATAGGTTCATAGAAATTCCGAATTGTCCCCCTGTGGGGCGTGGGCCCCACGTTGAGAAACACTGATCTATAAGGTCGTCCTATGTATAGCGTAAGGATTATATTCTGTTATTTACTAATCAATTGAAAATTATCACGATAACTAAAAGCGAAATTACATAGAAATGTTTAAAATTATCTACCGCTTTGTTTTGGTACAACTATTTGGATCTTATCAGGGGGATATTCAAAAGTTTATCTTCTTTGTAAAGAAAATTGAATGCTGCCATTTTTCAGGATTTCGACATATTCCTAATATTTATTAAGGTGCAGTACAATTTTTAATCTTTTGCCTTTTTATATAAGCTTGATGTTGAGAGATCCTTCTATATTATTACTGCTTTGTCATTCTAGTATTTTCTTTTGTTACAAGTTACACATATGTTGAGACTGACCCAGTTGTTGTGTGTATCAGTCATCGGCTCTTTATACAGGCGTAAACGAATATGTTTTTTTGGTTGTTACGTGTTACTATAAACTTAATTTCCTTTTACAGTAAACATGTCTTCACTAGTTAGAATAGCAGATCTGTCCTAGATTTTGGGAATATACGAGGACAAGTTCGAGGTCGAGGTAGGTGATGATATAAGTAGGCTGTCACCCGGGTTAGAATAAATTAACACTGAACTACTGTTTTTAATGGATTATTTTGAATAAAAGCACATCACCAATTATTATTATATAATTAAAAAAAAAAAAAAAAAAAGAATTTGATGCTCTCAGAACTAGATCATTAAATGAGAGTTTTTTTAAAGGCAGAGAAGCAAAATTTATCGTTTAAAGCTATTAATTTCATTGAAAATGCGTGGATCTTTTGGTCCTGCGAAATGCAGCGGAAACCATTACAATGTTTTCTTTTCTGAAAGCGTTCATAACGAAGATATGAAGATATGTATACTTCATATATGATTCAGCGTTTTTCTAAAATTATTACGTTATGTTAAAACGTTCTTCTAAATCAAATAGTATTCGGCTGGTAAAGGAATTGTGACGTAAATTTCAGTTTAAAAAAAAATGCAATTTGCCGTTAAAAAAAAAAAAAAAAAAAAAAAAAACAACAACAACAATTGCATTTCAGTGTTTGTGTTGTCGAAAATCCGTTGATCACTTGTATTTATGGAGAAGCGTGAACACGCAGATGCCTATCGCTCGAAGTTCATCGCTGCCTCAGTCAATATTTGAGGGTCATTCTGTTGGCTGAATATTTATTTTCTGTTACGCGAGGATACGTTATTTAGCGACTTGAGTAAGAACGTGATTGGAAAGAATTAAAGGAGAATAGTCACAATCAAAGGTGGTTGTGAAATGGAAGCCCGTTCTTTCTGTAGCTATATATATTTATACTCATTACGGATTGTCCGACATATGGACAATCCATATTGTGAAGTAATTATATAGTTGTGATGGAGAAACGAATACAGAATTCGGGCTACATTTCCCCAGGATGGTTCGCGAATTAATAGGTAAGAAACGTTGATTTGGACTGCTCGCCAACTTTTATTCTTTCAGTGATTGACTGGAAAAGACAACATTATGATTGGATCAAGTCTACTAACCCTCAGTATTATTTACCGATGAGTCGAAATCACCCAAAAGAGCGACATCATGCAGATAGTTATTGGAAAGGTATTTAGGGCAATCGAGGAAGAACGGTGTTAGAATCTGGGCAAGCGTTTCACCGGATGAAGCTGTGCAGACTTACAGTTACATTTTGAGAAAGTTTCATTTGCAGGATAGCAACGAAATGCTTATCATTTGGACTGGCCAACTAGCTCTTCTGCTCGAAGACTCAGCTTTTTCGTGGCTACCCACAAGATGCAAGAGTTGCCCTTGTAACTTCATATTTGTATTTCTCTAAATTAAGTAAATCAAAAGGTTTTGAGTTAACCCCTTCCCCCATTTACCCACAATTTGTGTGTGTAATAAATTATTACTTATATTGTGACGGTTTCGTGGGGGTTAGACAAGTCCTGGAACTGAACTGATATATATTTATTTAATGAAAAATATTGGTCTTTTATACATTTTACATCAGTGAATTGTTTAGTTAAGTAATTAAAATATGCATAATGATCGGTAAAAACATAACATTTTTTTTTTCTTTAATGTTAACCAGTCCTATTAGGTGTAATTATAAAATTACTCCTGAATTAAAGGTGCTGGAAAACTAAGATTAATTTAATTAATTTAGGTTAAATTAGAAAATGCTTATAATGTTACTGTGTATAACATCAGAAATTAATTGGTTTTTTTTATTACTTTAATACTGTTGCTATCATAGTTTTCCCAGTTCAACTGACCAAAAAGTTTTGAATAAGTAAATTCATTTGTTTTAATATAATGTTGAATCAAACCAAATCTAAATTGATTAAGTGATTTACAACAGATACAACGGTAAAGAATTTAAAAATAAACAGAACATCAATAATTAGGAAATGGAAAAAAAAAAAAAAAAAAAAAGAAATGTTTTAAATAAATAACGGTTAAAGATAAAATGAATAAAAAATACAGCTAAGTGATTCTTAGAAAAATGTTTTAAACGCAGACTCCGTCAAGACATTTTCTTTATGCTGTTTGCTATTCTTTCACAAGTCTTTTATTACAGCTTTTAACTCCCCGTTGAAAAACAAATGGAAAAGATAAAAACAAACCTACAAAACAGTGGTTCGTAACCTTTACTGTTGCTCGCACCTCTTTATTGTTTCTCATTATAAATTCCTTCACTTAATACTGAACTCAACCAGTGTTATAACATGTTTCTCATTATTTATATATAGAAAAGATTGTGTTTTTATTATGTAGGCCTTCATAAAATCAAGAAGAAAAAAAACATTTTATATCCTTTTTTCTAGAATTATGCATTTCATTCTTACGCCCAATCATTAGAAACTGTATGACATTAATAACACAAAGGAATGAAAAATAAAAAAAAAGAATTTCCCCTCTCCCCGCCCGCATTTTTTTTTTTTGATCAATTTAGAATATTTGGTAAATCAAAAAATAAAATCATCGGCTCTCAAGTTCCAGTGGTGTAACTTGAACAACGATATATTCGGCAGAATAGTCTACAATATCCTCCCTATAACCATTGAATGAGCGTTGCAAACAAAGCAAATGACACCAAGCGAAATCTATGAAAATATACAAATCTTTATATCTTTTGAAAATATTGTATGAAAATAGTTTCGATTTTAGATTACTTTCAGAAGATAGATAAAAATATTTATATATAGATTACACTTCAAATGTTATTGAATAAATAACCTCTTTACACTTTTTTTATTTTGTATGCATTAACTCAATAATAATTGAAGATACGCCTGCCAAAAAAACGAACAACCTTTTTCCAAAAAAAATCCCGAAAACATTTTCTTGGGGGTTTTTTTTTTGTTTTCTTTTGATAAAGAGCCACCATGTAAAGTTAAACGTTCGTAATTGTCAAAAATCTAGAATTTTCTTAAGTAAACTGACTTCCGAACTTAAAGCTTACAAGATTTTCGTTTTACAAGATCAGGTTCAACTTTTCATTGTTACCAGTCAGTGGCTTTTCTTGGATCACGTGATGTAAACAGGGCGGCAGCCCAGTCGTCAAGTTATGTCATAAAGCAATTGAATGCCAATGCTCAGAGGCTGAGAAGAATTTGTTCTTGGGTCGTAAGTGTCTTATTTTATTTTATTTTGTAAATCATCGTAAGTGACCCTTTCTAGAGTTTGTCGATGTGATTATTTCATGCGTTTACCTCTTAATTTTGTTAATTCACAGAATTGCACTCGATCCCTGAGAATTCTGAATTAAGACTTATTTCAAACAAAAACTATTGCTATGAATTTTTAAAGTATAATTTTTATTTTGAAACCACTGACAAATTTAATCATCAAAGGAAAAAAAAAAAAATAGATAAGTATGTGACAAATGCACATATTAACTAAAACTTGGAGTAAAAAAGATATCTTAAAATTTTTAATAACTATAATTTAAGTAAACGAATTATTAATTCTTATAAAATAGTGTTAGTTTAAAAATGTTTAGATCGTTGTCACATATTGAACTGGTAGCAGAATCTCGTAAGCAATAACCATTTATATATAGTTTTTTATTTTTATAAAACAGGTTCTTTGGAGCTAATTTAGGAAGTATAGTATGTACTTGAAAAATGGGTTATGTTAAAATTAATATCTGATAATGCATTTGAAGCATTAGTTTTTGACTGTTAAAAACTAGTTGGTAAATATTTTATTAATATAATGAAGTTAGAAAAAAATGCTTAGTCATTATTGGTAGTTTGTAATTTTTGTAAAAATGGGTACAAAATGTAGAATCGATCTCAAATGTAAGATTTGCATGTGGCACTGGTTCAGGTAAAATTATCGGATACACACTGGGGAAGTATACGGCAGTATTTTGGCAAAGGGTGTTACAACTTTTTTTTTTTTTCTGTGTAAATATATATTTGCTCAAAAAAAAAAAAATAATAATAATAGTAATGAGGCCAAAAGGCATTGGGATTGAGGAAAGTTTCTTTTTTGCCAGAAATCTGTCTGTGTGTGTGTGTGTCTCCATTTTTCTGGTCGATAGGCGTTTCTGTCTATAATTATTTCCCCCTTCTTGTCAAACAGTTGTTGGCCTGCGGGAGCCTTCGGCATCTACCGGCGGCAACTGCATCGGCCTGGGTCAGAGGGACGGACCGGTGGCGCTTTTTAGTGGCCGAGACAGTCTGCGTGCATCCCCCTAAACGCCTGGGATTTTTAATGGCCGACACATACCTGCATCGTCAATCAGAAGAGGGCAGTTCGTGATCTCTCTTTCTTCTTGCTCTCCATTCGATTCCCACCCTCGTAACAGAAGAAGGACAGAAAAAAAAAAAGCACTCTTTTTGCGTCGGGTTAGCTTCATGATGCAATATGATCTTCGTCGTTGCTTAGTTAGCCAAGAGGAAAAAATGCTCTTTTTTTTTTTTTTGCTTCTTCGCTTCCTCTCTTCCCCGAGAGTAGATGTTGTCTTCTCTTTTTTTTTTTTTTTTTTATCTTAAAAGGTTATCTCTTTTTTTTCTTTTTTTTTTTTATATTATTTCAGTAAAGTAGGCTTATTTCTCACCAGCAAAAGGAAAATGTATCCTCTGAACTTCTGCGAAATGTATCCTCTGAACTTTTGAGGCTCTTTCACGCTACAAAATGGCGTTTTGTTTACGGTTTGTCCTTTCGTCCGATCGCATGAAATTCTGTATGTAGCGAGATCAGTTAAAATAACACCGTCTTCAAATTTCCTCATCTCTGGATAAAAATTAAGGGCTATTAAAATTAAGCTTTCCGTAAGCTTTTTGCTACTAATACCGGACCACCCGTCTCCATCAACTTCCGGAACAACGAAAACCGGAATATGTTAACCAACATCACGTGACAGTGACGTCACGTTAAACATCCCCATTGTTACGATTGTTGTGCTTTGCATTGTGGGATACTTGTCCACAGGCAGACGGACAAACCGGGATTATAAAGCTTCATTTCAGAAGCCTAAAACTGAAGTTAATAATGATGTTGGAAAGCGACCTCACCTGATCGTGTTAATCACATTTTTATCCATTTTTTTTTTTTTTTTTAATTTCTTATAGCAACATGAACACTTATCTGAAGGAGTTTCTACTTAGATAAAAATGTTGCTTGATACAGCCCAGTGGCGTAATCAAGATTTTAATTATGAGTGCTTTCTTGCGAAGTGGATGGGGAAACCGCAAAAATATAGGTACAAAATAATATTTATTTTTCTGAATGCAAACTGCTTATGTAATGTTGTGAATAAATTAAACATTATATCATTATTTTTTTATTTTTTTTTTCTTAGTAGTAAAATTTAATAAGGCAATTTTATTAAATATACTTGAAAAATCTCCATTGCTTAGCTACTGAGAAGTGGAATCAGATTGTAATCTTATTTATTCTGCAGTGAATCGTATTAAACAAGAATTTTTATCAAGTTTTATGAGTTCAAAAAAAAAACTTGAAATTATTCGTAGAATTACAGAGACTTAACTAAAAAAATTAAAAAAAAAAGTTGTTGACCATTTGTTTTGCCTCTCAATGTGCTTTTTTATTAATGGTTTTAACACTGAACAGCGGAGTTGAAAGAAATGAAGGCCTCTCTTAACAGTGTCGACTTCGCTATACTGTAAAGCAGGGCTTCTCAAATGATGGGGACTTAAAAATCTTAAAGATGGCACTGTTACAAAGGCTGAAAATACTTTGATACTCCGGTCGGTATAGCTTTCCTTGGCGTTCATTATTATATCTCTAAGGAACAAAGAATATATTATTAAAAACAAAACAAAAAAAGCATGGCCGATACCGATAAATTTTGAAATAAATCTAATAGAAAAAGATAGGTTTTCTTTATAATATTATATAACATGTGGAACGTATGACTGAGAGCCACTATTATAAAGAGAATTTTGCTATGTCGGCTTAAAAAAACTCTTACGATATAATATGTGTGGGTGTGTTTAAATAGCATATACCTTATATTAAATATACTTTAAAAAAAAATAAAAACAACTCATTGTGATGTATGAGTAAAAGAGTACTTTTTAAATGTGTAAAAGTATGGCTTGCTTTTTATTATTTAAAATATCTGTCCAGATTTGCGTGTTTTTTTTTTTTTTTTTTTTTTTTTTTACGTATTATACGGCTTACATTGCTGAAGTAGAAATCTCCTCAGAATAATCCTCTTTTAGGACAAGAACCGGATGCTTATAAGCGGAGATGTAAGATACTTGTCTACCTTGCAAAAAAAAAAAAAAAAAAAATCGCTAGTTTTGTCAAGTTTTGGCGATGTTTCAGTTGCCAGTAACGTTTTTCCATTTTGGTTCACAGCTCTCGACAATGAGTATAGACTGTGCGTCGTAACACGTATACCCATATGTCGGTCCGTCACGCAGTTTTATGGCGCGAATCACCTGTTGATAAACGAGTTGTTGAGCGTCGTAGGATCCAACGCTTCACTTCCCCATTCGGCAGAGGGTGTCTTCTCGAAAAACCGAAAACCTTCACGATAAAACACACAAAAGATGCTGATCAAAATCATCTCTTGATCGGTAAAGAAGCAATTAAAAAAAATACTGAATAACTAATAGCGAACAAAAATAATAAAAGTTTCCTTCATTATTATTATTATTATTTAGTTCGTCACCAATTTCAGTTTTACTTAGGTCATTTTAGTCGTTTCCTTTCACTGTCTTTGTATATTGGGTAAATTCAGCAATTACAATCCTTTGTTCCTCGGAAATGAAGCCTTTGTTTCACCAACTACCATCTGCTATTCTTTTTCTAATAAACATTTAGAGAATCCCATTAGCATTTGGTCCTTAATAGTGTTTACGTGAATTGGACCATTAAATTCCTCTTGTGTTGTAATCGCACAAGAATGTATCCCTAAATGAATGCAGTGGTCATTGAACGGACGGTTTGCATTTACTTCCACATATTCTATAAACACTATTGTCTATCTTTGTAATCAACTGGTAGAACTTTCGAAATCGGAATACAGCTCTTTGTCTTATGGTTTTAGTTTAATATTAACTATAGTCGCATATATTGTTATACTGTCAACATTGTTCTTAAACTATTTTTTTTTAATTATTAATTTTAAGTTTACTAATCAACAAAGATCTATAATAATATGGTATAATCTTTTTATAACGAATACGCACAAGTTTGAGGAAGTACGTAATTGTAAGGCTTGAGACAATGTTCCCCAAAAATTTTAAAGAAAAATTTAGATGGATTAAATACATTCAGGAAATATTTAGTCTCCCTTATTCCAACCGCAATAAAATTTCGTCATTTGCATAGTAGCATAATTTTAACACACTTATCCACAATTTTCATGTTTGGGTGATCGTCGTAAATGCACAAGAAATGCATAGATTTAAATAATACATTATAATTGTCGTTTTTAACGGAAAAGAAAAAGTTTTAAATATTGCAATAGTTTGTTTTAAAGCTTCCTTTGTGAAGATTTAATTTTAAATTTGTTAATTAATTAATTAATTAATTAATTATAATAATTTGTTAAATCAGTTATTTATTTGTTTATTTATTTATTTAGTTAGTTAATTACCTTAATCCGTCAACTATAAGTTAAACGATTTAAAAGATACTCGTAAACCAGGAAGCATATAGTGATTTTTAAATCCTACCGAAAAGAAAAAAAGTGGTTCCGTAGAGCAGGTTTTTGTAATTGTTTATTTCTGTTTTCTTCCTCCATCCTTCAAACGATGATTTGTTTGTTTGTTCAGTTAGTTTTCACTAATCCTTTTATATCTTAATCCTCTACTTCACAATCTCTGGAGCTATAGCATTGATTCTACGGCCAGGGCAAGCCAGTGCAACAGATTATAAGATATCACGTGGAAGTACGATCGAAAACAAAAATAAAAGTGTGGTTGTGGCGGATATGAATTACAGTGAAAACCGTCTAATTTTGAAAGTTAGTCTTGCAAAATTGAGAATTTCATTTCGTTTTAGAGATTTGAGAAACCCTTTTTTCATACAGGTTTTGCTTTGCGTATATTTTTTAATTATTGGTACGGTAGTTCCGAACTGGACCTAATTCGTAAACCTAAATGTGAAATTGTGCAAGTATAAATTTTATTAATTATTTAAGTAATTATGTATTGAAATAAATAGGATCGTACGAAATATTATCATTGCATTAAAATGCTTTTACCTTTACGAATTGTAGAAAGAATCTTTAATATACATAATACACATAATTTTTGGTTACCTGCAGAACCATAAGTTTCATTTTATCTAAACAAAAATGAAGAATTAGCTGAAGTTCTAGAAATTTCGAAGATCGAAAAAAAGTTTGAAGCTTGTGGGCTTATTGCTCTGTTGTTACGATAATTATTATCAGTACGGCCAAAGATGAACCTCCCAGAATGCAACGCAGATGATAGATTTTCCTTTCTTGGCCTGTCGATCACATTCAAATGTAAGAGAAAATGGCGGTCGTTGATTCACATTCAACATTTCGACGAGGAAAAGGTCTCAAAAAATCAAATAGGGAAATTATTCTTAACGTTGCTCGTTGATTTTAAGAAGATATATGTGAGATTTTTGATATTTCCTATTTTTGATAATTGAGATTGATATTTTCTGCGGAGCTTACGGCATTGATACTGGAGAAATTAGTCAATGATAATGTGTTTGCGGGTCCAACTTTGGCCGCGACGATAATAGGTCCTTCACTACTAAATAAAAGTATTAGGGTATTTTTCGATGTTTTGTTTCTCTCATGAAGTCTTACAGAAAGTAATAAAAGGATGGTAAATTCTCAAAAGCAGTTCACGATTCTTTATCGTCTTCCAGAATAAATGATGTCTTTCGTGTGTATTTATTTTCCTTCATCAAATGATGACATATTTTAAACTAGCCTGTAACCCATTCAAAGGTTAATAGATCTCAAATTCTAAAGCTAAAAACAATATTCGTCGGAATCGCAGTGGAGACTCCAAAACAAAAATAAACAATAACTATAAACAAATTATTAGTGAGGACATTCATGTGCCAGCATTTCGCCGGCCTCAATGAATTTTCGAATCGCATTGAAAATGAGATACCTGGTCTCATCCATTGATGTCTATATTACATTATGTTTGATTTTTTTTTTTTTAGTCTGTTTAATGTTGTCTTGTACTTCAGAATTGTATTATTTTTGTGCGAATAGGCGACAGTAATTTTTTTAAATTGCTTTAAAAACGTTTTAAAGAATAAAAAATCTCATCGACTTTATAGCATTTTTGTGCAAACTTTGTTGTTTATGAAAAATCAAACAGAATATACTTTAATTTTCATTGAAAGTAAGATGTTATATTTAGAAATTGAAACGCCTCAATTTCCGTTTTGTCGTCGACAAGTATCATTAAAATATCGTTAGCAACAATGACAACAATCGCAATAGTTGCGATTTTTGCATGCGCAACAATTACATGTACAATACAGCTCTACAACAATCGCAATAATCGCAACAATCACATTTGTAATAATAAGGAAATTAAAGCAATATCAATTATATTTTCTTATACGTATCAGAAGACATTGTGATTGTTGTACTAATCGTTATCCCTACCGTATTTAATTGTAAAAGCACCTTAAATATCCTTTAAATACAATTATTATTTAGAAATTTAAATTATCTCTCGTTCCTTAGATGGAGCCATCTTTTTATTTCATTTTATGGAAACTATTCGAAACCTGTTTTTAAGAGTAGATTAAAAGAAAATAACAAATGACATAACCCATTTTCTATCTAAGAAAAAATTAATGTAGGCACTAAAACAAGAGCTGTCAACGAAGATGAAGCATACTACTGCGGTTGAGGCTTGCGGTTTCATTACTAATGGATGAGAACAAACCGTGTTGAAGATCACAGATATTTTTAAGTGTTTTAGCAAAGACACATTTTTTCCCCGGCCTGTCCAGTTATCATTTTTATTTCCATTTTTATTTTATTGATTCCTTGTGGTTGGGGGGGGGGGGGTTACAACTTCAAAAACCTTTACTTTCAAATGTTACTTTTTGCTAATTCAAACAATACAAATTTTTTATTTTCTGGAAATAAATAAGTAAATAAACCCGCATTATTTACTTGAATTGTTATGGTTAATTTTAATCGTATCAAACCTCGCGCAGTGGATTAGCAGAAGGGTTTAAATAGTGATGGTTGAAGACATTGAAAAACGGAAACGGGATAGAAATTCGTTGTTTAGATTTCAGTGCTTTCCATGCAGGAATTTCTGTCGCCTAATTTCTCAACAAGGCCCCTTTTGGAAAAGATTTCAGATATAGTCCGACAGACGGATCTTGACGATCTCGTATTTTCGTGATTTCACGTAATTTACGCGAGAATAGCCTCTATCCATGTCTTCTCACAAAATGATGAAGTAAATTGAAATATTTAAATGAATTATAATACGGGGAAATGCACGAGACTTTTACTACATTTTAATATAGTTTTCATAAATTGAAAACAGTCAATAAACAAACAATAAATTCACTAGGTAGCGTTTTCCTAGTGACAGACATTCAAAATACTAAATTTCTTGAGACCTGCTGAAGAGGCTAATGGTCAGATCTCGTGTTTTCCGTAATTCTCACGCAAACGAGATCGCCAACATCCATCTGTTAGACTGTATAAAAGTTACATCGTCCCTGGTCCTCGAATATGTATACCAAGTTTCATGAACATCCATCCAGTGGCTCAAAAGTTATTGTGGAAGGATACACACGCACAGACCAAGTGATTTGATGAGCCTCGCTTTCCCATTGGGAATAGGATAAAAACGATTATAATATTCAGTAATTACTTGTTAGGATATTTATTTTTCTTTCTCTCTGTTTTTATTTATGTCTAAATACACTACAAGACGGAAGTTGTCCTTGTGAAAGTTAGAGGGAAACTCAAGTTCTCTCTGCACACAATCTTTTATGGATGATTTTTTTTTTTTTTCTTTCTCTTCTTTCCTTTTGGCCGTGACTCCTTTTCTTTGGACTTCACAGAACTCCCCGCGGTTAAAAAGAAGTTTTTCCGACTGCCCTCAGCGATTACGAATTAACATTGTGTCGCTTAAAACGGGATTATTTCTTGTTGTTGTTGTTAGAATTTGAACAAGGGATTCGAAGAACTTAGAAGTTCCAGAAAAAGTGATTCCTTAAAATTTCTTTATTTTCTTTTCTTTTTATTTTAAATCGTAAAAACTAAAAAAACGAAGAGATTTTGTTTGTTTTCAAGTTCTAATATCCACTGAATACACACAGTATAAATTTTCTATTTTCTGAAATAAATAAATAAATAATGTTTTTAATCCAAATTCGCATTATTTTACGTAAGTTTTTCAATAGGATTAACTTCATCCGTAACAAACTATGGGCAGTGGATTACTATTCATTGTTTTAGACAACGAGAGATTAAGAGAAATCCATTGTTTAAATTCCAGTGCTCGTCTGTGGGAAGTTTTGTCGCCTTTTAGCGCTACAAGGTCCTATTTGGAAAAGGTTTCAAATATAAAATTTATCAGCGCGAAATACCTCTGTTCAATTCCAATTAAACTACTAACAGGCATTAATTTTTGACAGACTGCTCTCGGGTGATGTCAACGTTATTTGTGAATAAAGAAAAGGAAATTCATCACTTGCGTAAAAGGGAAGGCGGGGATTGGGCTGATGAGTCCGTAGACGGACGAAACGGCCGTTCCCAATTGCTTCCCGCAATCGAATCAGAAAGGCAATTTCCTTTTTATGCAAGTGCTGAATTTCCTTTTCTTTATTCACTGATTCTTACAGCACGTTAAATTTCCTTTCTTTTCAACGTTATTTGTATATTGATTTTTTTTTTATTGTTTGTGCGCGTTTTTACAGTAAAAAAAAAAATAATTTTCCTACACATGAAGAAGTGACGGAGAAATACTGAGACAGTATGTAGTAATTAAGAAAGAAAATTAAAAGAAAATAACACACGCTACTGAAATAAATAAATAAAAAAATGGAAAAAAGAGGATTATTTATAATCTCTACACCTCGTGTGACGTCACTTCATTGTCTCAGTATTTTAAATGATAGTAACAATGGTAGAGAAAGGGAAAGGAGCAATAAAAATTGCGCTGTAAATACAATACGGCACGAAACTGACTTGAAGATAAGTGATTTGAATCTACAAGTGAAACACACGCATACATTCACACACAGATGGACAGTCAATACAGTTCATAGACTCCAACAAAAACTTGAAGTAATAAAATCCAAACATTTAATAGTATTTAATGCGTCGGACTTCAACAGCTAATCCCATTTGATTATTGATCCTTAAAAAAACAAAAACAAAAAAAAAAAAAAAGCGAATTCTTGAAATTCCCGTTTTGGAAATTACAATCTAAAATGGATAATCGGCTTCATAAATTTTCCGAAAGAGGTATGTTTTTCTTTCCCCTTAAAGTTGATAAAAAGAACAAAAATGAAACAAGGTAGTGATAGCGATTAGTAAACCTTTCACAATGCTTCGCAACGGCTTCTGATTCGTGAATGAAGAAAATTATTCAAAGTTAATACAAAACGCCTACTTATAAATAAGCGGAGTGAAAAGTCGGTTGCGTGCAAATTAAAATATATTTTTACGGAGACATTTTAATATCTTTGACTAAATTAGAACCACTTCTACAAGAATTTAATCTCAAGCTCGTCTCACCAAGAAGCATCAATCAGGTATGAAACCTATCTAAATGCAGTCTATTCTAATGTAAAGGTGATTTTTCAATCTGTACTCACTATTTATATGGAATAATCGTCATTCTTAGCTGAAGCCTTGTTAATAGATTGAATTCAATAACTTTTGAATAATTTTCTTTATTCAGTATCAGAAGCCGTTGCGAAGCATTGTGATTGGTTTACTAATCACTATCGCTACCTTGGAGCCCGACTACTAGACACAAACTCCACGGCTCTGAACTGCTCTTGGCAAAACCTTTTCAACGACACCCTAATCAAGTCTCTAGCCCTCGTGATTGCTGATTTTGATACTTGTCCACAGACAGACAGACAAACCGGAATATAAGGCTTCACGGTATCAGAAGACTAAAACCTACCTTTATTTTCAATTTTCTGAAATAAATAAATAAATAAATAAAACAAATCCGTATTACTTACTTGAGTTCTCGAAATATAACTAAACTTGTTAGTTTCACATTAAACCGCGCGATAAAAAATGCATTAGCTGAAAAGTGTTTAAAATTCATTGTTTAAAACAATGAGGTAATAGATAAAATACTTTAGAATTCCATCATTAGACTCCTTTTCTACGGGAATTTTTGACATCATCTTCCGCTGATTTCTCGGCAAGAACCCATATGGAAAGATCTCGAAGTTATATCATCTCTACTCCTTAAATGTGCACACTAAGTGTTAAGAAGATCTATGGAGGAGTTCAAAAGTTGTAAGGAAATGATCCGATAAGCCTCACTATCTTACGAAACCACGATAAAAACCTTTATTAGCATATAATAAATGTCTGCAAGAAGCTGTTGTTAAAACTTTGATTAGAAACCATAAAAATTTTATTATTATGAATTTTGTTCAGTAGGCTTATAATGCGAATTTTAATAGCGATCCATTTGGGAGCTATTGTCATAGCGAGCAAAATCGGTAGCTACTGCGTTTGTCCTGTCCGTCCGTCCACCCCTACCAACTCCCGAACGGACGGTCGAATCGACAAACGGATTTCACCATCGTGTTCAGAGGCCCAAACACCGTGAAATTGGGATATTTTCAGGGACCAATCTCTCCCGGCATTGTTGTCACTAGATTTCCGCTATTAGCTTAAATGTTAGAAATTCAACCATCTCATTTCAGTTGTCAGCTAGAGCATGATGCTTAAGATCTCGGACTCGTATATTAAAGGTTGTCGGTTAGAATCTGTATATCTATTTTTTTTTCTTCTTATTTTCCTAAAGCTTTTTATTTTTTTTCCTAACTTTTATTTTTATTTTTCCTTACGTTAATGTATTTCCTTTTATTATTATTATTTTTACTTTTTATTATTATTATTATTATTATTTACGATAATTCCCATTTAAAGAGAGCGTTGATTATGGGTCGCCCTTAAATTTATGCTTGAGCACAAAATTATATTCACTTGTTTTTTGTTTTTTTTGTTTTTTTTTATTCCTATCCGTAATTGAAAAGTTAACTTATCCAGCTACATTAGTATTTACAAATAATAAAAAAAGAAAAGAACACGCATTTGTATATTAAGAATTCATTAACAGATTAAAACCGTAATTGAGAACAGTAATAACATCCGGGACGATTCGGAACAATTCTCCGGAAGGCCCTTTCTTCTGAGATGCGTAATGCTCTTATAAATACTCATTGTAATTAATTCTCATTAATGCTGAATCATTTAACGGATTTTTTTTTTATTGTATAAAAATGTTGACTCACACAAATACGAAACTCTTCAAGTTTTTCCGTTACTTACATTCGATTTATATTTTTTTCATTATACTTTTTTGCCAACAAACAATTACATCGTGATATTATTTTTGACATCCGCTGTAAGTTTTATTACTATAGATTTATCTGTTATTATAATCAGTACTTTTAAACTAACTGGTTGTTGATTTCAGAGTTTAAAACGATTTGTTTCAGTTTTACTGTTAAACAGTTTTCGAAATTACTTTATGTATGTATAAAACATTGAAATTTTAACCCCTCTGGAGAAGGAAGTAGATAATAATCTTTTTTTTTTTAATACCCTCCGCTTCATATCCGTAAAAGGGGGGATGTTCCTGTGACTACTAATGATGGATAAAATATAGACGAGGGGGCGTTTGGTATGGCTCACCTGTGGAAGCCCGAGGCAGTCAGGTGGCCAAGAGACCCGACTTTCACGAGGAAATGCACCGGTGGGTTAGGTCAGTTCAATGACTCGGAGAACGTCAGTCCGAAGATCACGCGGATGCTTTTTCAACTCTTCTTTGTAGTGCTGAAAAACTCCAGGCACAGTGATTTTTTTTTTCTCCCTCCTTTGCTGTGTCGTTGTCATCTCCCACAGCGCATTTTTCTCCATTCAGTCATTTGGTTTCTTGTTGCAGATCGCTTGACATCACCCTATTCACGTGATCAAATGTCACTTCGCAAAATAAGCTGTCTGGAAAGGGAAGATTTACAAAGTAGATATACATTTTCTTAACAGTTTTATTGCTTCCTTAAAGCTTTTCAGTCATTATTTGATTATAATTA
Organism: Thereuonema tuberculata; assembly: GCA_023159025.1. Lineage (NCBI taxonomy): Eukaryota > Metazoa > Arthropoda > Chilopoda > Scutigeromorpha > Scutigeridae > Thereuonema > Thereuonema tuberculata. The sequence continues at coordinate 54,281,059 of JAFIDM010004315.1, read as the reverse complement.
CGTCTACAATTGAAGAAAAAAAAATAAAAATTAAAACAAATAGGTACAGTTCATGTTAGTTTTTCAATTATTAGGGGAAAAAAAAATAACTTCATGAAATTTGACGTTTACGAAAAGCAATTGAAATGACGTTCGTGATGTAATATAATAATTGAAAACATATATGTAATATCGATGCTCTGAAATCCATTAGCAGATCTCTTATTTCAGTAACTTTATGCCAAAAAAGGGTCTGAGAATAAAAGAATGAGAATAGACCTTGAAACATTTGTGAGTGGGTGTATTTTCAATGTATCATGTTGATATTGTGTATCATTAATTTGTACTTTATTTAAACTGTGGTTTTTTTTTTTTGAAGAGTAGTAAGTAACGCTGATACAAACCAAATAGCAATTTAAAAAAGCAGTTAATATCTTGAATTAATATGATATCGAAAAAAATTCAAGCTTTAATTTGCTTATTTCCTTTGTTTTTTTTTTGGAGGGGGCGGAAGATGTTAAAAATAAATAACCATTCTATAGTATCTCATAGTCAAAAGTAAAATTCACAAACCTCAAGTGTGAGTCACTCCAAGATCTTAAAAAGAAACAGACCACTATAATAATTATTTTCAAGATGGTTAACAAAGCTTAAAAAAAAAGAGAAGTTTATTTGCACCTTCATTATTTAATTTCTGATAGTTAATAATTTACCAGTGTAAGATTCGTAAGCTCTATTCATTTAGACTTCAGAATCACTGGGACACTTAAACCGGTCAGTTCCAGTGACAGAAAACAACAGTCTTACAATTCACTATTAAATTTTACTTACAAAGAGCTTTTAGATTTCGGATGTAAGCTTAAAATATATAAGCATTTTCACATCTTGACTGCGATTGATGAAACTTCTAATATGTTAAGGATATAAAATCCCTATTACTAAAATCAAGAAAAATAAGAAGAAAAAAAAAATATTAAGTAGTAACTTTGCTTATAGAAAGTAGAGCAAAATAATTACATACAAATTTAAAAAGTAGAGAGAGAAATCATTTTGTATACATAAAAGTGTAGAATTGTATATTTCAGGGTTTTGATTTTTATTTATTTATTATTTTATTTTATTTATTTATTTATTTTGACATTATGATTGTATTGTTTCTCTTAAAGATCAGCAGTGGCAGTCTTAGTCTAATAGAGCAACTTATCATAAATAGATCTTCAGAAATGTTGATTTTTTATTTCATCTGAATGCCATTTGACCTAAATATTAAAGAAATATAATTTTCCTAAGATGTTTTAATGTTCTTAGGAAATCAGTCGGTCATCAGAAGTCAGTCATCCAAACAAAAAATTGATAAGAATAAACACATTTAATGAAGTCTTTTCCTAATTTTTAATAGAAATTTAAAATCCTTCAAAGTTCATTATTATGACACAGAATAATTTATAATTTTCTTAAAGATATTACCACCTTCTTAAATATCCCTTGCAGAATGTTGCAATAGATCAAACATATTGTCAGAATAGCTGTCTTGTCGTTATTGGTATCTGATAGCAGTGATTCAGTCGTTGTTTTATTGTTTTTGAAGTTGGTAATGAGATCTATCATCACTAAAATAATTCCTTTTTATTTTTATAGGTAGCAGCTAGTAGAGATATTAATAGATCACTATGGGAGAGAAGAGAGGTATGAAGGCCTTAGAGGCCTGGTGCAGGAGGATCACTGACGGCTACCGAGATGTCCGTGTGGAGAATATGACCACAGCATGGAGAGACGGACTTGCGTTTTGTGCCCTCATACATCATTTTAGACCAGATCTCATGTGAGTCTCAGGATTTTAAAGTTTCCGTCCTTATCTCTTTGTTTATTTCTCGTTTTCGAGTGACAAGTGTAATTGTGTCACACTGCAGTTATTTATAAAGCTCTAAGAGATCCGGAATTAAGTTCTTCCTTTCTTTCTGCAGGACGCACATGTTCATTCTGATACTGGTAATATAAATTTTTGTAATTTAAATTGAGAATCACTTTACTACTCACTATTTGATTCTTGGTTTATATGAAAAGTTATTAAATAACTTATCCTTCATGTATCAATAACTTGGTTTTTTGTTTTTGTTTTTTATTCTTCATGTTCTCTATAAGCAATGCTCGAGTTCCTCATTTAGAACTCTCTCCCTCGAAAAGAAATACAGTTACAATAAAAAAAATAACTGCATTGTACATCATTGCACTATCAAGCGAATATTTAGTGTCACAAATACTTTAATTATTGTAATATAATTGTTATTAATCACAATGTTTCCAAAAATCCATTGATATATCTATTTTGATAATGAAAGCATTTATGACTGTAGACATATGTTTTCACAAAATAGAGATAAGAATAAAGATTCTTTTTTTTTTCTTTTCTTTTAATGTGTTTTATGTCTCCTTGACTGGATTTGTAGAAAAGAAATCAAAATGTCGTTAATGGAACAGTTTAGCAGAAAAAGCATGAATTAAGAAAAATTATTATATATTATCCTGATTATGTTTCAGAAAGCTGTCCGGCTTAGCTATTTATGTTTAGTAATATAAGTTAATTTTATTCTTATATTCTTTATGCTCTAAATTTCTAAATTGCAAATGATTAATTGAAATCTTTGCATCGCTAAACTCGAAATTATGCATCATTCGAGTTTGGCCATTCGAGATATATATTAAAGTTGTTAGGCTGTGAAGGTTAAGAGACCTCCCCTCACCCTCCATATCCAGAAGATGGCTGTTTTTTTTTGTTTGGGTGTTAGCAGCTGCCTCAAGCTTTCCAGAACTGAAATTTTGAGACTCCCTTTATTTTTTGGTCTATTTTGAATGGTGTGCCCAATTTTGTCTTCATGAAATGCTTTTTTTTTTGTTTCGTTTAAGCTTTTGTACTAAAGAGCAATTTCAAGTTAATCAACAATAGCTTGAACTTTGAAGTGAAGTTAGAGGATGATTATTGCATTGGAAAGATCATAAATGTGTTCAAATTAAAAATAAACTGATAGAAATGATATTACCCTTAAAAGAGCTTTATCCCACCAGAATAAGGTTTGGTAACATGAAGGAAACACAGCTCGCACTTACATTCAAATCCATTTCCTGGTGTAGAATCTGTAAAAAGCGTACTTCGAGGAATTCTTTGCTTTCGTCGAAAGCTAAACAAAGTTTGATAGAGAAAAGAAGTTAGATGTGACTAATTTCACAGGAAATTGTGCTATTAGTTAAAGCCAATCAGCAATTGGAAGAATGCTTCAATTATTTAAGAAATGCACAAGAAACCTTATTACATCAAGTGCATCCTTATTATTTTAACTATGTCAAGTTGCTTTGAGGTCATTTTAACTCAGACAATTACATGGTAAGGTCCCGTCATTAAAGAGTAGCAGATAAAACTGTTGCCAATTGCTTCAATTAAATGATAACAAGGTTTTCTTTCGTATCTTCCTTTCATTATTATTTTTCTTTTTTCTCTTCAGAAAATAATAATTTAAAGCATCTTAACAGTCAGTAGTTGCCACGCTTTAAGTGAATGATTACCATTTTCATTTTATTATCCTCACTACATTTTTTTTTTTTTTAGAAAAAAATTATTTTTTTTTTTTTTTTGATGCAGAAGTGATGTAATTTAGATTACGTAATTTTGATCTTGCTTTGAACTTGGATGTTATCTGGAGCACATTAACTAGATTCTTATATTTGAAATATTTTTAAACTAGATTAAAGATTTTGATTCCTAAGTATTTAGTTCGAGAAAGCCCACAACATTAGATCTCAAATTGCTTAAAAATTTATACAGTGGGAAGCTTTCAACTCTTTCGGCAAAGTAACATTCATCTTTTAGAAACTTCCACTTATTATATTTCCTAGATAAGCTACTTATAGAATATTGTATTATAAATAGAAATATTCAATGCTCAAACAATTACAAATTTCTCAACTGGTATTTTTATTGTTATTGCAATTGGTATCAATTAATTTAATTTGGTTGGATTTTAATGTCTTCTCCTTTTTTTTTTATCCTCAATAAAGTGGGAAAATATAATAAATATCAATTTCTTTTGTTTCATTTTTCAGAGATTTTGATTCTCTTAATAAAGAAAACATCCTTCACAATAATGAATTGGTAAGTTCTGAGGATTTTTTTGTTTTTTTCTTAAATTTAAGTAAGTACTTATTTTTTCCTTTAATGAAATAACTTGAAAAACACTAGCTATTTTAATCTATTCACTAGCTAAAATAAAAGCAGCAGATCTGAAAAGGCTGAGTTATAAACTGGGGTTCACAGGCTGTCCGTGTTCATTTTAAATGCATTATAGTGAGTAACTAATGTACAGAGTTTGTAGTTTATTCTGTCTGCACAACACATTGAAAACTTCTCGAAAATGGAAGATCATTTTAAGACTGAGTTGATGCAGCAGCAGAAGTGCATATGAGTGAATTATTGAGTTCTGCTGGACTCAAAAAGAATAAGAAGAAAGATGCAAAGAAGATAATGGGAGAAGATAAAACATGGTCAAATAAATGAATAAAAGAGATAACATGCAGAAACTTAGTATGCAATAAACAATGTAAGTTTAATAAAATGGAGTAACATACAAAGATAATGATGAGTAAGTTAAACAAGGAATACTATGGAAATCACACACAATAAAATATTTAAAAAATATTGCAACTAGCAAAAGAGAAATGTATGGTTAGATGATTGCTTAGTCCTTAATAAGAATGCAACATGATTTAATACCAAAATTACTGTCTGGGAGAAATGCAATTGATGGAAGATACTCGAGAGTTCAGATAAGATTGTTTTCCAGTAGCAGCAGACGCACCTATCTGGTCAGCAGAAAAGTGAAGATAAACTTACATCATTGTCCTACTCTTTCAATCAGGGTATCTGCAGACTGAACCAGAGTTTTACTCATCTGGCCAGATTAGATAATTTCTTGGAAACACAAACATCGCACAATGGATTTACACAAATTCCAGTGTTTGCTGAGCACATTCACTTTTTATCCTGAAACAAAGTACGGATAAATTGATCTCGTCCGTTCATTGTCCGTCAAAACATCTAATACTAAATGTGTTAATAACAGGAGTCTCCAACCTAAACGATACTCACATCTCATCGTGTAAGGTAAGAGACTGCATTTTTCGTGTTTACAAGAGTGATAGCCGAAGTGATCTCAGTGTGCATTTTAAATTAATCTTAAGGCAAAAGGGAAGAGGAGGTTTCCACAGAAGATAAAGACTGAAATAATTGGTTATGGATGATAGAAGACAGCAACAATCAGCCAAACACAAGAAGGGTCAAAAAAGTAAGGAATACAAAAAAGAAAGAAGGGGTCAAGTTCTCACGGGAAATCACAGTTGCACAATAAAGCAAAAGGAAGGTTGCCATGGTAACTGGGGGGAAAAAGAAGGGAAAGCAAGAGAAATAGGTCGGAAACTAAAAAAAAAAACTTTTCCTAGTTAAAATAATAAATAGTGAAGGGAATAAAAAAGAATGAGCTAAAAATAGAAATAGATATAAGAAGAAAAAATGGCACAACAAAATATCCGTGACATTAGGCAATGCAAAATAGAGAGTCCATAACATTTGATATAAGATTGGTGATAAGCAGTGGGTCACCTAACAAAGGGTCAATAATCAGTGAACCTAGCAAGTTCAGTAAATAAAATTTTCAAGCTGTTTCTTCTGTGATCTTTTCAGGGATGTATTTTGAAATCTGCTCTCTGTCGAAGTTACTCTAAAACCCAGACAGAATGTGCAGAATCTAACAAGGAAAGTATGTTATTATTGAACGTACAACTACTACAAAAACTTCCTTGGAATTAACATCACATGGGATCTTTGTATTGTCTTATCTTTCCTATTCATCCTTCCTAAATTATGTACTATTCAACAACATTAAACATTCCATTTGTTGGTAGAAATTTCAATTAAAGTAGCATTGAAGGAAATGCCTGCACCCCTAGAGAATATTTTTGTTTGGCAAAGAGACGGCAGTGATATACAGATGTAGGAACAAATTATGCTGATTTTGCTCAGTCTCAATAGTATCTATACTTCTGAAATTGAAGAGGATACAAATAAAAATTCTGAACATTTCCTGGTATTAACACGTGCGAAATTAACATTCGTTAGTTGTGCATTACATCTTGTAGCATTGGCAGTGAGACAGTTAGAAATTATGACAAAACCAATTTGTTTCTCCTTCAAGTTGATAACCACATAAGTTCATTGTAGTTCTCAAAAGGTTGTTAGGATCCTGAAATGTGAAACCTCTATTGCAGATACAGCATCAAATATGCGTCGTAAGAAACAAAGCTCAGCATTGCAACATAGAAGCTTGTAAGATGAAAATGATTTCAAGCATTCCTTCAGAAATTTTTCTTAAAAGCCTTGTTTCTAGCCTCCAGTATTTTATTTGAATTGAGATTATTACTTAATATTAAAAGAGTTTTTTATTTAAAAACTAGGCCATCTCCCGTGTACAGATTGTTCGTTATAGATATTTGAAGAAGAGATTTATTTAGATGGACGTTGGTTGATATAGATGTTAAATGAAGATCATAGCTTATATACGATACTCCTGGCGACGAATTGATTGTGACTATCTTTCGAGTGAAGATAACCAAATTCTGATGACTTGTGAATCTAGACAAATTTTCCTCTTAGGCGGAGACTTAAGACAAATTTTACCTGTAGTCAAGAATGGCCGAGATTACGACATTATTAACAGTTCTTTGAAAAGATCTCATCCTTTCACTCGTTGTCCATTTCGATACTAATTGATTATCGATGATAAAACGATGGTTTATATGAGATAATCCAAGAATAATCGATTCCAATGAAAGGGGTTAAAGCAACATTTTTAAGTTTTGAAGACTCTTTTCAAGCCATCTCTTTTTCAAGCATAATAAAATTGGAATAAGTACAACAAAACAAAATAGTTGGAAGCTTAAACAAATTTCAAAAACACGTGAATCAATAAGTTTAGTTGTTTTTACAAAAATATATTAATAAGGTACAATTCAGTTATTAAAAGTAATAATAAGAAGAAAATAAAATTTAAGATAATCTAACAAAACTCGATTTCAAAGAAAGCAGTTAACGCATTATTTTGAAGTTCAATAACGCTCATTTTGAATTTGTCGACTTCCTCGTGACAATAAAAAATGAAAAACCGTTTTCCATTGTTGCACTAACATTGGGGCACAACAACAACACAACAATTGCGGAGATATAAGTCAAAAAAACAATATGAAAAGAGTTGTGGTCCCTATGGTCTAATGGATAACACATCCGACTTCGGATCAGAAGGTTGCAGGTTCAATTCCCGTCGCGGAAATTTCATTGTAAAAATTATTTCTATTTTCCATTCGCACAGAAAATTGCGCCGGACAGACAGACACACAGACAGACAGAGAAATAAAAGATTTTAGTTATATAGATTCTTCTACAATTCAGTTTTTAGATGAAATTATTGGAAATTGATTTTCAAAATAAATAAATAAGCCGTTCCGGCATGGCCTTGTGGTCTATTCTGCAGCCTCTCACGAGACAGATGCGTTGGAACCTGGGTTCAAATCCTTGCATTGGCATAAACAAATGCTTTTCTTTCTGTATTTATCTGCTTCTTTGCCTGTATCTTCTTTCACTGTCTATGGGTCCACATCCTGTAATGTGTGGTTGGCGTCAGGAAGGGCATCCGACCTTAAAAACTCTGAAAAACTAATCTTGAACAAGCACAACTTGTTCAAACAAAACAATGACCCTACATGCGAAGTGAGAAAAGCTGAAGAAGAAGAGATAAATAAATAATATTTTTTTTTTTTTTCAATTTGATAAAGTTGTAAAACCTTGATAACCCTTTGATTATTGGCAGTTTGGTCGTATAAAATCAAATTTATATTATAAATTTTGATAATAATAGGATAGTGAAACATTTCCTATAATCTTTTTTATTGTTTTGTAATTTCTATTAATAATCTTCCCTAAACAGGCCTTCAGTGTTGCTGAAAAACATCTGGGTATTCCAGCACTGCTGGAAGCTGAAGATATGGTGAAGTACAAAGTACCCGACAAGTTAAGCATTATGACCTACGTGTCACAGTTTTATCAGTACTTCCAAGGAACTCCAGGACAAGAGAGTAAGTTTAGTTTCAATGTACTAAGACCATTGTCATGAAAGCAGGTAATGAAAATAGTTCATATTACGTTAAAAGCATCATAACAGTGCTTATATCATTTCCACCATCGTCTGGAAAATACACCACGAGCAACTAAGAACTCTCAAAACTGAAGAAATAATTACAATTGTTTCTATAAAACTGCACAGATCATTGTTATCAGTCCCATAAAGTTGATTAGCAGAACTTCGTCGAACATTATCAACTGTGTGATTGATTTTCAAACTTTGCTGTCTTAATTTTTTGGCTTAAAATCAACCTGTACTAACCTGTCCATATTAAATAAGACCAAAATTATATGTGCAACTTTACCGATCAGTCACTCTAAAATTGTGAAATTTAAAAATGATTTAAATCTTAAATTTAAGTTATTTTTTTTGCATTTTAATTCTCGGCATAAAAGAAAAAAATGCAGCAAAAACCTTTTCGTCTAAAATTTTAATGAATTCTGCTTAGTCAGTCAAGTTGTTTGCATTCTTCTACAACTTGTTGTAATTTCAAAAGAGAGGAGCTTAAATCAAATCATACATTTCACTGAATGAGAGGGAACAATCCTAATATTAATGTTGCTCAGGAAAAGAATAACCACATTCTATTCAGTAAATTTATTTGTATTTCTTTAATGTGTCTTATTAATTCATTTTAAACATACATGAATTAAGGATAAGGTTTATATCTGAAATATTTATACTATAATTTTAATTTGGTTTAATTAGTTATAAACATATCTTTTTTTTTTTCACTTTTTACTATTACATCCACTCTTTTTCGGATTTCAGATGTTGAAAATCTTTCCTTCTGTCTATTTATATAATTTTCCCAAAAATAAACTTGTTGTTAGTGTTGTTTTTAAGTTTTTTAAAGCCCCGCGAACACCATGCAATTTTTCAGCAATTTAGTCGTCTGATTTTGACGTCATGAGCTGATATAATCAATAAATGGGCTCAAAACTGCTTGTGACTTCAAAATCGGACGACTAAATTGCTGAAAAATTGCATGGTGTTTTCGCGGGGCTTAAGGATTGCACTTTAAAAACTTATAATTTTGCATTTGTCTAATCCTCAAAAAATGTTAAAAACTTTAATTACTTAAAAACACCCATGATTTTGAAGTCATATACATTGAGAAACCTTCAACATAGTCAATTCTCAAAGCTTCTGCAAATAATACAAACTATTTATTTGTTTAATGCATGTGGCATTATATTTAATTATAGATTATACAATTAATTGCACTGTAATTTAATGCACTATTACTTTTATTACATTCAATTGGTTGATTCTTTATAATTTTGTGAGTAGAAATAAGTAATACATAAAGAGTTTGTAATATCGTTCAGTTGATTTTATGTGATTTCTAAGGTTGTTTGTAATATTAAAATTTATTAGAAAAAAAAATGTTTACACTAATGATTTTTAAGCAAGTATTTTGAAAGCAGACTGTATCATCTGTTTATATAATTAAAAAAAAAAAACTATATTGAATAACAGTTTCATGTTGTTCCCTTCAGAATCGATTTGCAAAACACCCAAGCGACCTTTGGAAGATCAGGATAGCAGCACAGCTCTTTCGCCAGATGCTTTGCCACCCAAGGTAACGCTTAAGTATTATTTACATACATATATATTATTCTGTGTGGCTCACAAATTTTTATTTTATGTATTTTTATAATATTTTATTGCAGTTTTTAAACAGATTTCCAGTGATTTTTGAATTTTGATTTTAAAAAAAAATACACAAAAACATAACCTCTAATTAAATGCTATTTATGAGGCAGTGCTATCAGGAATAACAGTATGAAATAAAATATTTATTTAAATATTTTAAATACACAAAAAGTACAAATTCACAAAGGGCTCAACATTGCATGAAAGGTACAGCATTTGCCATTGATACTTTTTTTAACATCCAAGTCTGATGCAAAGAAAAATGTAAAAAACAATCCACATTGAATTGAAACTCTTATAGACTACTTCCTTCAATTCTGTGTCAAGCTTACACTAAACTAACTTAAAAATAATTTATTTATGACAGAATTTCAGAAGAAAATGACAGTAGTTATCATTTCAAATTTGTGGTTAACAATTCCCCAATCATTCAAGCGTTTGATTAAAAACAAAATGCCACTGGTGAATACCTACAGACATTGACAGATAAACTTATTCACTTGCATTTCTTTAAGGCTGAGCATTTTCCTTAACTTCAAGCTACATTTTTTTTTTTTTTTTTTTTGTTGAAGAAAAAAGAATCTTTTGACATTTAAATCAAATTCCTTATGTACAAGAAAACTAAAAACTTACAATTTTCTCTACTGATGTATTGGTGAGTAAACATGATTGGCACAAATTTCAGGGAACCAATTTCTATATCTCATTCATTAATATATATATAAAAAAAAAGTGGGTGGGGAAGAAACATAATGAATATATACAGTGTGGCTGCGAAGTCCCCATACCCCTTATATAGTAATAAATGTAAATATTTAGTATTGAATGTTATTTCAATTGTTGACATTAGAATGTTGGTGGATTACAAACGTGGTTAATCCCACAGCTTGAAGACGCGGGTGTAATGAAATGTGCATGGCTACAGCAGGATGGGCCATATCCTCTTACTCAGTGCAGGTTTGTTCATGAACATTTTCCAGGACGCTGGATTGGTTCGAGTACTCCAGAATCGCCAGCTCCATTGAAATGATAACCACAAAGTCGCCTCATGACGCCTGACAACTCATTGTGAGGAATCATCAAAGTCTGTGTGTCTCAACGTCGTTATGCTACAAATGAAGAATTGCGCAATGCAGTTGAGGACGCATTTCGAACCATCACACCGGACGTGCTCCAAAGAATGTCAAGTAGGACGTGGCGGCATATGAACTTGTGTGTACAGCATGATGGCGAACACTCGGACACATTGGATACTTAATGTGTAAATATTTTCTTCAAATATGACGGCTATTAAAGGGGTACGGGAACTTCCCGGCCACACTACATATAACTTATCCACATAAAAAAATATCACAAATAATTTTTGATTTTTTTTTTTTTTCTTTTTTTCCTTTGGTTTATTTTGTGTGGGTCATTACTGAGTAATATCATTATCAAAAAAGTAAATATTTAATTCTTAACACAGCAGCCTTAAAAATAATAATTTGAATTATTCTTACAGAAGATGCTCGAAGAATCTTATAGCATTTGACTGCAGAACTTACAGTTAAAACATTTCAGCTAAAAATAGTAACACAAGGATCAGTATCAAAGTTTTTAGAATTGTTTGTAAATATGTTAAAACAAACAAAAGACTGTAATATGAAACAGTAAATATGTTCATTGTGAAAGTGAAACTAGAAACAAGTATCTTTGCTGTATTTCTGTATAGGTATTGAACAGTATTCAAGATTAAAGCAACAAATTTGAATTGCTCTTGGCCTATTACAATTTGAAAATCCTTTTACAAGTTAAGCATTTTCCTAAAGAATAAAAATGAAGCTTTAGATTTCCTTTGAAAAATTAGCTAAGATTAATGACTTAGTCAGCAACAGTCTGAGTAGTAAAAGCGACAAGAAAATACGGAGAATTAGGCAGAAGTTCTCTCAAGAAGTAATCTAAGATAGAATATTGAAGAGCAGCCATCTGCAATCATCCTATATACAGGATGGCACTTCATTCAATAACTATAGATGGAAGATCTTATTATTGAGAATAAAATCTGATTGAAATAAAATCTACAGCCTGAGAGACATTAACCAATGGTTAGATCATTGATTTAGCAACTTAATAAAACACTATGTAGTTCTGGATTAATCTTTTGCCCCTTCCTCTGTCCATCCAAAATCTGGGAAATTGGAAGGAGTTTTAACCATCCTTCTCTGTCTCTTTCTTCTTCTATCCTTGTTTCTCCAACTTCCTCTCAACATATTCCGGGTATGGTCTATTCCTAGTCACTCTTATATCATTAGAAATACTCATATTGAAGAACCTTTGTTGGTTTTTTTTTTTGTTGGGTAAATTCTTTCTGGCAATGGCTTGAAGTCAAGTCAGCAACTAAAATGAGACAATCAAGAACAATTGAAGAGATACTGGCAACTTATTTTGGTCAATAAAAATAGTCTACCTTAGTTTAATGTTTTGGGAATAGAGCAATTGTGATCATTGCCTTGTATCATTAAAAAAAAAAGTACTGAAAGCATTTGTAAGTCTAGATCAAATGATCACCAAAACAGTTGACAATCAATCTTCTAAAATAGATAAGGCCTTTTAATGATCAGTAGAGGACTTAAAAGAAAAT
>JAFIDM010004315.1:54241175-54268572 GCA_023159025.1 Thereuonema tuberculata | reverse complement strand
ATTACAACATATTACAAAAGAGACAGCTTTAGGTTAATAGAACTGCTAAGGAACATTTATCACAGCTTCTCAAAAAGCAGCAAAAATAAAATGATAAAACATTACATGGATTTTTGATAAAATTATTAGTTTCAAAAATTTGAGAGACCCCCAATAGAGTCAGCGTTTATTGTGAATTTCTAAAAACATTTTTATTGATCCTTGTGTACTGCTTACAACCATTCAGTATGATGATTTCAAACAGCAGGAGACAAACAAAATTTCTGATTATTCTGTTAGCTGGGCTTTGAATAATGAAACATAGAAAGAAAAAAATTAGATTTTGTACATTTTTGGTGGAAATAGTAAACACAATTTATTGTATACTAGTTAACCCGTGCGAATAATTCACAACAAAAAAAACACCTTTGAGAAATAATAAACAAGTCCAACAGCTGTGGTGCACATTGTCAATAGAGGGCGCCTTCTCCATTTTTATAAAAAGGTGTTTAAAATACAGTTTTTTTTTTAAAGAAAACACTAATTTTCAACAATTTGTTTATTTTTTGTCATTAGCGGCGAACATAATCTTCAAAATGATGTCTCAATCATTGATTTTGATGAAGTATTAAGGGAGATATGGCATACCGGCACAAAAACACCTTTGAGATGTGTAAGGATTCCTGTATCAGGAAGATGAAACATGAAAATTGACAGGGGGGAAAAAAAAGCTATTTATAAAACCTTACAAAAAGAAGTAATTAAATAATATAACTAAAAATGTACCCTCCAAAATAATTTACATCTTTGTACATTTATTTTCTATTTCTGTAAATATTAACTTTGTAACTGAATTGATATATGTATCTACCTCTCTACTCTTATTACTCAGCATAATTATTCCTATAATAACCTATTTGTTAAATTGTCCGAGATGAAATTAACAGACTATTAATGATCTAAGATGACACTGGAATGAATCCTTTACCACTCAATCAAAATATTATCATCAATCATAAAAATACCTGTTCAAATTAAGGATCCCAGTACTTATCATCAGCCGAATGACTGAGGTCCCATTTTTTTTTTAATTTCTCAGCTGATCTTTCATAAGACAACTCTTTATTACAACATTTCTGTTAAAATCATTTACTCTTTTTCCAGTTCTGCACTCATGCAATTAATTTCAATTTTCAGCTTTTTCTTGTCATTCCACCTTTATTATTATTAACATAAATACAAAAGGTACTATTATTTTGTAATGAACACATCCAAAATCAAGACTTGATCTATGTATGTTTTATATGTAATCCTATTTACATCCCATGCAGTATGAGCCCATAGGAATATCATTATTTTTTACGTATATCTTTTAATCTACTTATCCTTTTATGTTTGATATTTATTAACATTTAATGCATGCCAAAAAACTTGTTCTAATAACAAAACTTGTATAGATTGTGTAACCTTCATTCCATAATTATCATATTGTTGCCTGATTACAGAACGACGCAAAGTCCAACTTTTCCAATGTGGACTACATTGGAACAATTACATTAGTTCTGAAATCAGGCTGTGATACTAACTAATCTAAATTGTAGTCTTGTTTCCTGAACAATTATCTAAATAGAATTTTGTCACTTCAGTTATTTTAATTAATATTTTCTGAAATCTTTCAAATTTACTAATATTATAAAACTTGTATGTTGTGAGATGCAGCAGTCTTAAAAAAAAACAATCCAGTTATAGCTAAGAAGTATTTTAAGAATATCATATCAGTTTAAAGAAGTTGTGTTCTTTTAGATTTCTTTTTACTACTGTTGTTTTTGTAATTGGAATCTTCAATTCCATAATAAATCAAAGAGCCAGCCAAAACTAGCCACTGTTTGATAGTCTGTTGACGTATTAAAAGACACGTCTACTGGGCATCCATTATTTTTTATATAAAGCTTGAAAATGATACACATTTCTCGTCTTGTAGATGTGAATTTTGACAGTTTTTTCCTCATCTGCAAAGCTAATAAAGTTCAGAGAACCCAAATTCAAGGAAGGATTTAAAATACAAATGGAATTTCAAGCAGCATGATGCTGTCTTTTGTAATACACATTCTTATGAATAATTTCTTTTTCCAACACAGGTGTTTTCTCGACATACTAGGAAACACTTAAATTGAAGGATAGTTCTTATCTTAGATTCAACAGTCTGTCTATCCTGTGCAAGAATTTACATTCTTGCTCATCGTTTAGACTCCGTAGTGAGCATATCCTTCTAGTTTGCTTCCAGTTCCTCTATTAAATTTATGTTTAATTCCCAAAAGATCATCCTTCAGTATTCAGTTCTGTTTGCTAATTATTTATTATGCGGAAAAAGATTTTCATTGCTTATATTTTTTTTTCATACTTAAGTCATGGAGTCTCCTGGGGAAATCCTTTGAAAAAAAGCTGTGACTTTTGCAACTGCAATGGATGCCCTGTGGTTGCCTTCAAAGTTAGATATAACAGCAACCGTGGACTTCCAGACAGTGGTAGTTGTTGAATAAATCCCTGTGAATTTCTCAAAACTAATTTAATCCAGCAAAATAATGATATCGTTTAATCGTTAAAATTAAAGATTTGGAAAATTCAAGTGATTTTTTTTTAATGCTTAAATGAATTGGCTTTCATAAATCAAACATTATATCTATTTGTCTGCAAAAATTAGTTTCGCCAATCTAAAATGGACTTTGACAGACAACTTTTAAAAGAAAGACTTGATTATTAAGTCTTGGTTATCTAAGGCTCCATTTATGATAAGAAAGATGACTTAAAACAAAACAAAAAAAATCCAGAAATAAAATCTTGATTTACAAGTCATTAATTTGTATTTATACATCCTCTCCATTTGTAGACAAAGCAAAGCAAGTTATTAAGCAGAAAAATTATCAACATTTATACAATTTCAAGAAAACTGAAGCATTATCTATTATGTATTAACCGAATATGTTGTTAGTTTCACATGCTGGGTTTTCTTTTTTTTTAACCTTAGATAGTCAAGACTTAAATGGTAATTAGATCTTAATTGAAATCCTGCTGCATCTACAGTAGAAATGAATAATGTCTTTAACTAATCCTTAATCTGCACTCACAGTTAACTTTTATCTTATCTGTAGTTTTCCATTTCATTACTAACGTTTCTTCTATCCATTATGGACTTGGTCATTTATAACTAGAAGCGGATGGGTTCAGCATGAATTAGTACAGTACGGAAGATAAGCTCAAGCATCACCAGTCATTCCATAGAGTTGCATGTTTTTTTCTTCCATAAAAATTGCATTTGCATGGTTCTTTGCTCCATAAGTTAAGTTGCCCATCTCTTTTAATAATCATTGTGATTCTTTTTCTTTCACACTCGGCATGATGGTGGTAATATTTTGGTGATGGTGTAGTCTTGATCTGCATATTCAAATAATATCATAATTCATATAACATAATTCATTTTCTTTTAACATTAAATTGCATATCTTTTTTTCTATGCTTATTTTATTTTATTTTTTTCCTTGAAGGATTAAAAACTTACTTTGAGTTTTTGTTATTTTTTGTTTCCCAAATGGTTTTTCATGAATTTCTTAAATCCAGCTGCAAAATTATTTTGTTATTGTTGTTGTTTCTTCTATCAAAATTTAATCCTCGTAGAAAGGATTCCATTCAGAGTTGCCATTTCAAAATTTTCATGGCTGAAAATCAAAATTCTTTTGTCATGAAGAACATTTGAGTATCCTGCCTGAGTATTTCAAATAAAAAGAATAGGATATTCATTTGCCAAAATAATAGTTTGCTTGTAGCTTCGTGTAAGTCATTTAAAATTTTGGATGCAATGTCTTACATCAGTCAAAAAATAAAATATCCTTTCCCCCCTCCCCCCACTTTTTTTCCATTTTTTGTTATTTCATATTTTCACTTTTGTAAAAAAAAATACTTCTGCCGTTATTGGCTTTAACAGTGATTTTAAATTTCAAATGAAATTATTTTACTAAGTTGTATTTCTACAATACATCATCATTTGCTGAATTATCATTTCTGAAGTACAAGACAGTTATGTAGACAGTTGGAGCAGTTACCTCAGCTGCCAAAAATCTTAGTTAACGCAACGGTTCAAAAAATTGAACTGATGTAGCAATACCTTCCATGGTGGTTATTGTCTTTTGGGCTGTCATTCTTACCCTTTTTGTCTCTACTTTGAATACACTTATGATTAAATATGACTCAGTATTTAAGAATATTACTGTGATTTGTAGTTTGTTATATATAAAGGCAGTCTATACTCTTTGGAATTATTTATATTTTTTTAATGTTTTCCTGTTTTTGTATTGCTCTTAGCAGTAAAGCTTGATTAATCCTTTTTAGGATTAACAATATGATTAATCCTTTTTAGGATTAGCAATATGATTTATCCTTTTTAGGATTAGCAATCATGAAGGAATTAAACTTCCAATTTTAATGTGTTACAAGCAATAAAGTTAGAGCTTCTAGTGTGTTTCCTTCATAATGTTCTGGTATTTTTTTTGTAACTTTATGCAAATAAATTCATTTAAACATTATCTTATTAAGTTCTTCATAAATTTAAAAGCTAATTGAAAAATCGTTTTTCATTGCATTAAAAGAAGTATTGAAGAAAAGCTCCCATACTAAATAATATATTGATCTATTTATCTAATTCAGCCATTTATGGAGTGAAATTTTGTATTTGATACCATATTTTACTCTCATGACAACAGATACCAAGTTTCGCAGAAGGTTGGTTGTTCTTTTGGGCTCCATTGGAAAGAAATTCAACTTATTATTCAGTATAAAGTATCATAATTGAAGAAAATGAATGCTTAAAAATATTTTTATTTTTGTCTTTACTTAATTTAAAGTTGAATTTTTTCATTTGATTTCATAAATATACATATTTATTTGAATTGCTGGTGTACAGGATGTCTCATTATTTGGGATCTTTTCCGATCTTAAATCATTTCGATTTGGGCAATTCTCATGTATGTGTAGCAATGCTGTTGTGCTTAAATTATTAAAGAAGCACTACTTTTAAAACAGAAACGAACCTTTTTTTGTTTTTCCATGCCCCCGCCCTCCTTTGAAAATTAAAAAAGAAAAAGGCTTAGCGAATCACTTAATTTTCTATTGCTAGCTGGAACATTCAAAAAAATTTTCAAGTTTAGTATCATCTCCACAGTAGTAATACACAAGCTGAGAGTGTTATATATTGAATTACCGATTTCTGACGGATGTAGGTTGGGCAAAACTTAGGCAGTAGAAATAAATAGAAGTGACAGTTTGTCAGCACGGCAGTCCAAGGTACACTGAATGGCATCTTTTCCTATTCCTTTTTTTTTTTTTTTTTTTGCCAAATTTATTTACTAATGCAGATCAAGATATTGTTGCTGCTTCAACTCTCTTTTGCATTTCCCATATTACCATTGGTAATACAACAATGGTGGACACTTGACTTATGCTGTCCAATCTTTCCTCCTAGGGTATAAATGGCCAGTCCATAACTCAGGAAATAGTCTGTTAGAGGTACGTCAACATTCCTTTGCCTAAGGTTCTCTAACTTTGAGAGATACAGAACTTTTTTTTTCCTTTTTATTTTGCATTTCAGTTTTGTTTTTGTTTTTAATTTTTTTAAAAAAAAGTTGTGTATTAAAAAGAAAAGTGTGTTATTTTATTTAAATGTTTTCTTTTTATCATATGAAAGTTAATTAGTTACAGAATACATTCATTTGCTGAAAGCAATAATGCTTCAACACGTAGGTATGAAATATCTCCGAATAAAAAGGTAAAATTATAGAAATGAAGCAAGGGAAAACGTCTGACAAGAAAATCAAACCAGACCGATATTTCAAGCCAATATTGAAAAATATAATCTATTTTGTCTTTCTGTTTGTTATTTTAATAATTAGTATTATGGTTCAAAGTTGTTGTTATTTCTTTTTTTATAGCACAGTAAAATGTTTTAAAACGAGAATTAATCATTAATTGTTTTGAATATGATATTACAATCATTAAATTGTAATGTAATATTCAAAACAAAATGTTACACATTTGATACTGTTTTTGAATTGGGATGCTTAACAGATCTTCCTTTATTAAATATAAGGATTTTTTAATATTATTATTTAATACACTGTTGTTTCTGACTGCCTTTAGTAATAATTATTAAACAGCAAGAATGTATTAATAACCTTGGCAGATATTCTGTAGATTGATTACCTTGTGGCTTGCTCAATCTTCCCTATCAGATTTTGTTCAAAATTTAGCCTTTAGATTAATCAGTAAGAAAAAACCTTATGAAGTAAAAGATGAAATCCATAATCCGCTTCTGTGTTTCTGTAACAGGAGCGTTCTAGGACATCTGCTTTTCTCTGGTCATCACTAGTAAAAGATAACTTTCGTCACAGTAGCATATAATATTTTTAGTGCAATCAAAATTTACAATGAGACTACTAATATCAATGACTCTTATAACTCTCCATCTGAAACCTATACTGTTATTAACCGTGCCCTACTAACTCTATAATAACTCCCTGTATTTTACCTTCATGTTTAAAGATGTAAGTTGGAGAGTTGTAAGAGGTCTTGAAATAAACAATTAAGAATTTCAAGGTACAAATTTCAAAGCTTTGATCTGATCCCATCTAAGAAATGTCGAAATCACAGAACAGCAGCTGTCCTAGACTGCTTTAGAGATTAAAAAAAAAGAATTAAAACACTTTGTATATTTAAAAGTTCAGACATCATTTCAGTTTAGAATAAGTGCAGATATTTAAAGATTATTTGAACTAAGATGTCTTTCATAATTCTAGGCGAGTTATTTCTTGAATAGTGGTCAGATGTTAAATTATTTCCTTTTTTTTTTTTGTGGCATCTTCCTTGTAAATTGGCATATCTGCTACTTTTATAGGAAGAAATCTTCTACGTTTCATCAGTTAGTTCTATTGGAAACACAAGTGTTAAGTATTCTGTAAAAATTTATAATTCATGAAAATATTTCAGTTTTTACCTTCTGCAAGTTTTATTTGTAAGATTTATTGAACTTCTCCTACAAATTTAGCAATTTTAGGTAAGAAATTGCCCAATAAAGATATCTTAATCATTGTGAGAGTGCTTAAAAATATGTACTTTTAGAAATAGGAACAACTTATGAAATTTAAGTGAGAGGTGATTCCACCTTGTTAATTAAAATATCCAAATTCTGTTTCTGTAGAGATTATGTGGCCCTTCCAATATTTTTTTTCAAGGGGAGAACTGTTAACTGAAAATGTAACTTAGGACATTTTCTACCCTGCAAGTTTTTGCCAAAAATTCCTATCTTTTTGTGCCTATATTTTATATCTTTTCTTTGTTTCGAATAATATTCATAATTTAAATTCAATTGAAATCTCATTTCTATTGCATAGATTGTTATTACTTCTGCTTTTCTTTTTGTAAATTTTTGAAAAATTCTGAGTCCATGATTTTAAAATTTTTTTTTTTATTTAGGTTATTGCTCTACGCACACCGCTATCAATACCAGTACGTCATGATGTCTGCCAAGCTTGTCAACATAGAGTGTATATATTAGAAAGACTTATTATAGATAGTAAACTTTTCCATAGAACTTGTTTTAAATGCCATCGCTGCCAAACTGTGCTCAAACCAGGAGCGTACGTGGAGGGTCCCAACCCAGGTTTGTATGAATGTGTCAGCTGCCCAGATGAGGAGGAGGCCGAAAAGGCAGCCTTGGCTTCAATGGCAGCAGCACGCATTGCTCACATTTCTCAAAGTAAAGCAGCCGAGCAATCCCAAAATTCTATTATTGACAAACCACAGACAGTTAAAGCTGAAGATATGAAAATAACCTCTGCTGCCACTAAAGCGAGAAAAGCCTTCATTTTAGATGCATTGAATGACACTACTCCAAATGATCTGTCAGCTGACATCTCCATTCAACAGAAAGCCGATCAGTCCGATGCTACTAGTAAAGCACTAAATAAGCAGTCTTCCTATCTTCTCAGTAAAGACGATCTGGATGGGACCAGCCACAACAAAAAAACTGATATTTATGCCAATGATACTGTAGGTAATGATTCAGTTGTGTCTGCAAATTTAGAAAATGCAAGTCCATATAATTCTAAGAAAGAAAATGAAAAACCAAACAATAATATTCACTCTTTTAAAATGGAGCCACTTTCTCCCCAGAAAGATGAGAATGCCTTAGTGATTAAAAAAAGCGAACCATCAGATGGTGCCTCTGTTGTGACTTCACTTTCACCGCCTGAGTCTGATAGCGCGAATAAGGATTGTGATAAAGGTATGTCAGTTGCAAAACTACCTGAAAAAAGTGATTTCAACGATGCTTTGACAGAAGATAAAGTAAAAGATGAAATGCAGGTAGATGCAGTAGCCAGCGAAACAGAGCTTCCTTCTAAAAATTCAACCATTAATAAAATGAGTCCTTCATCTTCACCTGCCTCTTCTGAAATTCATATTTCTAGTAAATGCTTGAGTAAACCAACTTCAAGGCCTCTCTATTCACCTTCGCCAACTTCCTCTGATAACAAAAAGTTACTAGATATAAATAAATGTCCAACCAGACCTCCAAGACAAAATCCATCTCCTAAAGTTAGAAGAAAGCTACTGGATAACGCTAAAAATTCTGAAAACGTAGCAGTAAAACCAGGAGCTGATTCCAAATTGCCTCCTCCTCAAGAAATAACGATCACTACCAGTATTAAAGCTAGACCTTCAAGTAAAATTGTTACGCCTCCGACATCACCACACAAACAGACGCCTGTGGTGGTGCACGACATGCCCATTATAAAGCCGAAAATTTCCGGAGAATTTCTTCGAATATCACAGATTAAAGGAAGTGATAACGAAGATAAAGTAGACGGCCCCAAAACAGAGAAGGACGAGGTTAAAAGAGAATCTGAGGATTCATCAGATGTGAAGCTTCAGTCCAAAATAAGCTCGACGTCTTCTGGTGAATCAACAGACAAAGAAGAGGCTTTGAAACTTGAACTTACTGAAGATTCAGAATTAGGGAAATCAAACGATTCGCCAGTCAAGAGTCTGGAACCTTCTAAAAGCCCTGTAAGTGCATCTCTAAATCCTTTTGAAGAGGATGATGATGATGAGGTACCCAGTGATGAGTCTAATGGGACAAAATTAGTTGAGAAGGAACCAAAAGCAGAAACAGAAACAAAGAAAAAGATTCCACCCCCTCGGCCACAACCCCCTGTCCAACGCTACACTTCCTTGACACTTCCTTGTAAGCGAAACGAATATCCTGAAGATTTGAATCCTTTTGGTGAAGATGATGATGACAACTCAGAAACGACACCTTCTGTCAGTAAATCAGAGACGCAAGTGAAAAAATCGCTAAATCCCTTTGATTCAGATGAAGATGATGATGATGATAAGAATGCTAGTAACGAGAAAGCCTCAGAGGAACTTTCCGATTCAAAACGACGTATTCCATTTGGAGTTCCCGACACCAAGGAACCGGAGCAGCCCCGCACAAAAATTGTGCCACCTGCCTATATAAATCCTTTTTGGAGCGATGGAGAAGAACACGAATCGGACGAGGAAGTTCAAATGCGGAATACGCCAGCCACATATCCAAGAAATTCTTCCCAGTTGTCTGTGAAACCTGTTCCTCTTCCTCGAAAATCCCTGGAGAATCTGAATATGAACGCATCATCTCCAGATACTTCAAACAGAAATTCAGGGAGAGCTCATTTGCAGGTAATTTTTTTTTTATTAAAACTTAACCTTTTCGCATATTTTTCAATGTTACATTATAACTTGTTATGAAATTAACATTTACACTTACTATATTACAAATTTTACAGTTCTGAAACTGTAAGAATTTGAAATTTAATATGTGTAAATGCAAGTGATCATTATTTACTCATTATTATTATTTTTATTGATTTAATCGTTTATTTATAAAGTATAAATAAATGACCAAAAATGAAAATAAAATTTACAATAATTTAGAATGTAAATTAGCGTAAATCTGAAAAATTCATAAGTACCCTACAAATGTAATACTCCCTCCGCCTGAAAATATGGTATACATTTTAAAATTATTTGTGTTTTAAAATGTATACCATATTTTCGGACGGAGGGAGTAATACAATTTAAGAACTATGTATTTAATAATAATGAGTAAATGATGGTGCTTCTTCAAAAATCTACACCTATGCAGTATTTCAGGAAGCCTAATTGGCCTTTCCTTTCTCAAGCATTTCACAAAACAACTAAAAATAACAATTAAGAAAATAAAACATGTTCCGTTTTATTTTCTTAATTGTTATTTTTAATTGTTTTGTGAAACGCTTGAGAAAGGAAAGGCCGATTAGGCTTTCTGAAATATTGTGTAGGTGTACATTTTGGAAGATATGAAATTAAAGGAGTTTTGTAAATTTAATTTGATGCAGTCGTGATGATGTGCTTCTTGTTTTATTAAGCAGTTATATGTAAGTTCCTTTTTAAATTTGATCAGATAGTCAGAATTTGCTTATGATATTATTTGGATGATATTCAAAGACAAAAGAAGAAAAAACTATCTTAATTCAAAGGAGACATGCAGCGATTTATTTGTTCAGTAAATTCAATTTTATTACAGGAATTGACAAATAATGAAAGATAGGGAAAGCTTAACATAAACATTCTTGGAAAAATGGAAATAATAACAATAGACTGAATTATTAGGTTCCCTAGTATTCAAACGCTTGTTTTGTATTGTCTTTGTATGTTTGTGTCGTCTCCCTGAAGGCTAAGTGTACAAATACTTTTCACCTGTTAGTTCATAAACTCATCTTGAATGACCAATTCA
Source organism: Thereuonema tuberculata (assembly GCA_023159025.1). Lineage (NCBI taxonomy): Eukaryota > Metazoa > Arthropoda > Chilopoda > Scutigeromorpha > Scutigeridae > Thereuonema > Thereuonema tuberculata. The sequence continues at coordinate 54,257,732 of JAFIDM010004315.1, read as the reverse complement.
TTTAGTAAGTGCTTTTTATTGTTGTTATTTCCATTATTATCGTTGCCAAATAAACTGATCAAACCAGTTGGGATTAATTGTGTTCAGTTATTTTAATTGAAATTAATTAAATAAATTTAGAAAAGTTACGCGTGTAAGGGTTTGTAGACATTGCAGTTTGTTACATATATTCTTTGTATTGTTGTTTAATATATGTAATATCAATTGTATAGCATACTTCTTCCATAGTTTTTTTTTTATAAAAAGAAAGATTTAAAATTTAGAAAAAGAAGATGAAATCTAACTGTATAAGCTGCATTCTTCTAAAGAATAAGAAAGTAAATTACTAATCAACTGATAGTCAAGCAGTGAGTTAAGTACCAAAAGCCTTATTTAATCCAGAACCAATGATAAGTGAAAGTTAATCTTTCTTGAGTTTGTCTTCAGTATTGAAGAAGAAAAACCTGTTTAGGACAAAATTGTTGTAAGATTAGAAATGAAAATAAAAAAACTGTAGCAATATTTTATATTTTCCAAGAAAGTTGAAATAATAATAATCAAAAGTAGTTAATGATCACATAAATATTGTATTAATTTAATTTCTTGTGTCTTCATTATCAGATTCCTCTGGAGCATTAAAATTAGCTGCCTGACGACGACAGAGTTGTATCAATTGTTTCTTTTATGTCTTTGAAATAATGAATAGATATAATTGAAATTCGTTATTTTGGTGATTCAACAGAAAGAAAGCAGGCAACAGTTTTATTATTAGCCTCTCAGCAATTCGCCTTTAGAAATCTGAAATGTTCTACAACTTTTATTGAAAACAAGATAAGCTCAAGAAATATAAAATCCATGCACAATGTCAGAAGATGTGACAGAAATTATTTACATTTTTTTAATAATTCTTAAAAGTTAGCCTCTTATTTTGCTGCTGCCCATTTCATGAGATAGCTGTTAGATTTGGGTTACGAATTATCATTATAGCAATATCTTTGATGTTAATTCTGACCCGTGAACTGGTTTCTTGTTCAAGTTGATGTGATTTTATTTTTTGTTGTGGAATATTTTATCTTCAGAATAAATTAATCACTTTTCTTTGTTTCAGGTGAGTAGTGATGTTTCACCGGCTGTCTCGCCACCCGGGAGCTTAAGTAAGGCCAGTGGGAGATATTACTCAAGGGATTCCGGGAGTGATGTCTCTCCCTCAGGTAGTCTTTCTAAAGCTTCTAGCCTTAGAAAGAAAAGGCCTGCTCCCCTGCCGCCTTCTCCATACAAAGGCGACTTGGAGGCAAGCCGGACGAAACCATCACCCGTTAGGAAGCCTCAAGCTTCTCCAAGAGCCCATAAAAAATCTCCTGCACCACCCCCTCCTGTTGCCGCCAACAGAGAAACAGTATCCTTGCAACAGGACAAGGATATCTTAGATACAGGCTTCTCAGAAAAAACTTTAAAAGAATTAGATAACATGAGCATGAAGTCCACTCAGTTCGAAACTTCTACCGAAACAACTCCTGTTTCTTCTCCCAGTAATAGGTTAAGTCCAAAGGACAATATTGAAAAAGACTCTGCTGCAAGATACAGAAACACTTTCGGCTACTGGAAGAAGAAGAAGCCTGCACCTCCAGTTCCACTGCCTCCTAAAAGACAAGTAAGTGTTCCCAGTATTTGGTCAAGTTCATTCTCATAAAGGAATTCTTTCCACGTCATTTCTGATCGTGATATATGAAAAATAATTGGTCTCCTTATATAAAGACTATATGTACAGGGGAGTATCGTAAGGCTTCGGAAACTTGGAACATATTCTGGCTTTGGTTGATCCCATAAAATTGGCCTGAATATAGGACAGTTGTCTTTCCATCTGACTCTTTTATCTCTTAAACCCCAATAACCATGTACTAAGAAAAGGAATCCTCAAGCACTCTGTAATGTTGATATTTGTTTTGGGTTTTAGATTGAAATATAGCCTTTTTCTTTCAGTTGACAAGGAATAAACCGGATGATAGTTGACTTTTGTATAATTGACAAACTAACTTAGTGCAAGCAGGCGTGACACCGACACTTCTTAGTCACATGTTCCTCCTGTACTGGAAAAGCATTCTGGACTATTTTTAAGAGATATTTTATCTTAAGAGAAGCGCAGTTGAAATAAATAACATTTAATCTTGTTTACTACTTTCCTTCTTTCTTAGCTCTAAGCCTAAGCTTCTATATTCAGATCATATGATAGATTATAGTCATCTTTTATTGTAGTGAAAATTTTTGCAAAATTTTCTGCTTTAACTAATTAGGGTTTATTTCCGAAATCTTTCAGCAGACTTATATATAAGATATCGAAAAGGGAAAAAACAAAATGTCTAGCTCTTAGAAATCCTTCCATCTCGATATTAAAAGTTATAACTTTATACTATTAATTCATTTTATGAACAGTTAATGAATTTTTCATGAACTATTCTTTTGTTAGATTCAATTTCAATTCCAGTTTATTTACAATTACCTGAACAAAATTACAGATCAAGAAAATACCTTTAGAAGAAATTCAAAGGGAGTTGGCAGAAATTGAGGAACAACAACTCCGATTAGAAAAGCAAGGAGTAGAAATTGAAAAGACAATTAGAAGTTTTGCAGCAGGTAATATTCTCGAAAGATTGTTGTAATAAAATAATCTGTGTTATTGTTTCCGTCCCCCACTCACAAAAATATATATATTTATTTTTTTTATAAAATTATTAAAAAAAAAAAAAAAAAAAAATCCTTTTTTAGTTTGAAGTAACATCGGTTGAGGAAGAGGATTTGATTCTTCAGCTGTTTGAGTTGGTTAACGAAAAGAATATTCTTTTCAGACGTCAAGCAGAGCTTGTTTATTTGTAAGTAAAATGCTTTAATTACAGGATGCTTCAATATCTACTGTTTTTGCAACTTTAGCATTCTAATAAATTCATTTGTTACTTCAAAAAATGTTGGATATCCAATTTCACAATGCACTCTATATTCTTAGTTATTGTACAGAGTATTATCTTGTTATGTATTTTCCTATTGATTGTTTTATTGTTCACTTAAATTGACAGTTATCTGATCTGAAGTCATTCTTGAATGGTGTTTTCTCAGCTTTTATAGTTTTATTTGTGTAGACATTTCTGTAACTGCATACTACAAAATCAAATTGACTGAAAGTTATCCACAATTAGCAACAGATGGTTACTGTGTATTAGAAATTTACGTACAATTTATATTCTACAAATGAAAGGGATTATTTATTTATCATTAACTATCAGAATTCTGACTTAAAACAATGTGGTTACTTTTCTTAAGATGGTTTTTTGTTCTTTCTTAAGTTTCTTATTCCGTCAATGCGAAGAAAGTTATTTGGAGTGAAATATAAGAGAAAAATAAATATTTTGTTGGCAAGATGAAGCTTTTTAGGCTGTTCTGTCATCACAGATATATCTAATATATGGCACTTAGCAAAAGAATGTAATTTTACAGTTGATTTGCTGTAGAATAAAAACATTTAAAATTATAATAATTTATGAAGCTTTGTAGGGAAATAAAGAACACAATAAAATTGTTAATATACAAATGACTTCCCATTTCTGACTGTGATAGCAGCCAATTTGGCAACTGCAGCGTTACTGATGATCAATAAATGCTATTATGCTGCTACAGTCGTACAAGTGATTTTATTGAAAACTAACTTGTTTAATAGAATGAAATTTAAATTGAGCAACAATGCTGAGAAAATTCAGTATTTCAGTTGATATAAAGTACAGGCACCTCTTGTGCTTAAATAATGTTAAGTTTATGATCACTGTGTGTTTAATTCAGATACAGGCCTGTTATTATAAAAATTGAAAAAGCACATTTTGTTTTGCTTCCAAAAGAAAAATGCAGATAAGCTAGAAAGTAATATCAAGTGAATTAATTTTCTATGTATAAATTACGTTACAAGTGATGCAACCAGCAAATGTCATGGTTTTCCATAAACATATTTATTTTTCTTTGTATCTCAACATGTAATGCATTGTTGTTAGAAGGGGAGGCAAGCGATTTTCAAATAGTCATCTCTCTCTGAACAAATATATATACCTTGTTTAATTACGTAATTTACATATAAGTAAAAAAAAAAGCAAATTTTTAAGTAAAAGAACATTCTGGGACAAGTTGAATTGTATTATGAAAATAAGTAGTCTATAATGAACTGACTTTTAATAATTTTTTATTAAGGAAACGCCAACAAAGACTGGAGGAAGAGCATGCAGAGTTAGAATTTAGAATACGGTGCTTAATGAATAAACCAGGTAAACCACAGTCCATTTTGTTGGTGAAAGAACTTAGTTTAATGTTTGAGCACCTTGAAATCAATAGATGTCTTAAGACGATAGTTATCTTCTCTTTCGATGGCATTCTTTTTTTTTTTTTTTAATAACAAAGACTCACAATGTTGTAGTCAATTTTCTGTTAAGTTTCAGCTTCCTGATTCTCTTTGTTCATTAAAAATTCTGTACAATTTCAGATAGTATGAAAACTGAGGAGGAACGGCAACAGGAAGAAGAGTTAATTTCACATTTAATGGTTGTAGTTGAACAACGTAATGAAATTATCGAGAGCATGGAGATTGATAGAATAAGGTTTGAGCATTCCTAGTTGTGTTCTGTGTTGTGTTTTTCATTTCGTACAAACTAAATCTGTAATTGTTTCTATCTTTTTTTTATATATCATGTTAACCCTTATACTTGACTTTTTTGTTTTTCCTTTTTTTCTTGAAACAAACATTTTTGGTCTTCTGCATTGTTCGGCAAAACATGTGGTCACTGTCTGAAAAATCACTAACACCTTACACTGTCCTCTTAACACAGTACAATAACTATCTAATTTTCTATCCTGTGCCTTGTGCAATATACTGTACATTCCATGGTCTCCACACAGGTGCTTGCACTCTTTTAACACTGGACTTACTTTCTTCACTACAATTGAATTACATTTGGGATATTTTCTATTGGTTGTTAAAAAGAAACTAATCGAGACAAACATTCAAATGTTACGATCCAAACTCACAAATCTTTCTGGGAAAGTTAAACGTCTTCTCGCTAAACTAATATACTTAGAAACTTAAGTTTAATTCTGAAATCTTAAGTCAGTTTTTATTGTTGTTATTCTGCATCCAGTATTCTTACACATTAGATATTTAACGTAAAAGTTTCAGTTATATTTTTACTGCTGATGTTATTTGAGTTCAAGAAGAAAAGTATCGTTGAAAGATGTTCTTCCACTTGTAATAAAAAGCAAAAAAATCTTTTAATGCCTCGTTCGTTTGAAGTTTTGAAAGTAATACTAATAAAAAAATAATAGTATTATGTATAAGTTAATGTTTTAAAGTCATTTTAAGTAAATATAATATTTTGTTGATAAAAAGCCTGTAAGTATCCATTCCTCTGCATTAGTAATTTTTATCTAAACCGTGGGAGCAGATATTGGCCAAGAGAAAATCTATTTCCAGCATTTCCACAAAAATACAATTTCAAAGGGAAAGTTGGTAAAAACCATAAATAGAAGAACTAGAAAATGTTTTATCCTTCATTCAAATCAGCATTCTTTGTCTTTAGGGAAGTAATTTTTTTAATTTATTAGGGAAGAATTTTGATACCTTTTTTTTCCCCATGACATTGATGATTAGTTTGGATAAAGGTTGAGTGTGGAAGATGCGTCTTGTCGCGCATGACCTTGCGTCTAGGAACATCCCCTCCACTCCCTAGATCCATGGGCCTTGTTTTTCAATGGGGACGGATGCATCTCAACTGCGTTTGGTGATGAAAGTTGTGCTGCGTCCGTTTGCTTCTAGGGACAGGGAAGCATTGGAAGCAGGAGAGAACCATCATCATTACATCTGAACTAGTTTCACTTGCTTTCTGTAGCAAAAATATCGAAATAAATAGCGTTCTGAACTACTCTGTGGAAACAAATAGATGCAAACATTTTCGCAATTTATTTTTGTATTTGTTATGTTATGTGGCGAGTGTGGGTGGCAGGGAAGCCGAGCACCTCGACCGTTGGTCTATTGTGCTATCCCACGGAAATAAGGACAGATGGAGAGAAAGAGTGAGAAAGTATGGTGGGAGAAGTGCAGGGGGAAACGGGAGAACCCCGAGAAAACCTGCCCAGTGCGAATCGTCCACCATCCGAAACCCACATGAGAGTTGCATTTGTTATAGTAATTTACAAAAATAAGGGAATTCAATTTAATAAAGCTAAATTCATTTTTCATAAAGGTACAAAATTATTGACATCAAATAATTTTACTGTATTTTTTTTGGTTTTTTCTTTTTATAGAATCAAAAATTGCGTTTAATAAGGCCAATTTAACTAGCATAGTGACATTTGACCCAGAAATGGATATTTTAATGTTTTAATGAATAAAAGCTGTATTCATAATGGCTATAAATCGTTTTCGAAGTGTATCCCCAATTTGGAATTTTCCAGATAGCACGCTATGGCTGAAAATCCAAGAAAATCTCCTTTCCCTTTTGATGTGCCCCATAACGGATTACAGTCATTAAGTTATTAAAAGATTTTATCTGTTAGCGTAATTTAAGAATTAAAAAAATACAGAAATGACGATTCAATAGATTTTTCAAGCCAACTGAGAGTTGAATATATTTTTATTTTTGTTTATTGTATTTTTTTAATCGTATTAATACATATATTTTGATATCTTTTTTGAATCATGTCACATTCATGATATAGCAAACTAACATTTGACTCAGAAATGGATATTTTTCATGTTTTAATGAATAAAAGCTATATCCATATTGGCTATAAATCTTTTTCGAGGTGTATCCTGAAATTGATATCTTCCAGATATCACGCTGTGTTTGAATTTTAAAGAAAATCTGCTTTTCTTTCCTTGCCTGGCAACTGATTATAGCCATTGGTATTAAAAGATTATAGGTCAATTAACATTTCTCTTTCTGATTGCTCTTGTAAAAGATCCATTACGGCCACAGAAAAGGAATCCATTGACAAAGTGTGTGGAGTTGTGTGAGGAATGATACATCTGAAATGGTCTCTATGACAACACCCATTCCTTCCAGGAATGTACTGCTTTGTTGAATGGCCTGGGGCAATGCACTGCACCCCCAGCTTAACCAAAGAAAAAAAAAATCTCCAAAGTTCATTTCCCAATCAGAAATGAAGACATGCACATATTAGGACATAATTTCTGGATATAACAAAAGCTTTTGTCAAGAAGATTTTAAGAAGAAATACTGTACAGGCATATCCCGATATTAAGACATGTTAAGCTTTAGACCATTGTTGTAAAGCAAAAATTGTTGGATTGGGAAGAACTGTTTCCACATACACTTATCAATGCATGTGCAATTGTCATATATGTACAGTGAAAGTCAAAGATATCGAACTAAGTCTGTCATAGGATCACAAAGAGCTTTTTAGTTTTATATTTTAATCATAAAAAAAAAATAAATTAAAGTTATAATCAGTTTAAAATTTACTTGCGTTAAGAGATGTAGCGTGTTCTACGTCTATAAGCAAACTGACACCATCTGGATGCTGAAGTGGTAGAGTGTCACATCACAAAAGTTTTATATCAGCAAATTGGCTGTCGCAAAATCAGGAAATTGTGTCAATTGAAAAGTGTTTTAAGCTTTGGAAAATGAATTATCGCAAAGTGAGGTATTACTGTATATTAATCATGTCATATTTATCTAGCAATAACTTAGAAAACCTTTTGAATATCTATGTTTATAAAATACTTACAATATTCAATGGTAAACAAAAAAATAGTTTCTAAAAAAAAGGAAAATATTTTGAGATTGTTTTAATTACATTTTAATATTTATACAAGGTTATATCACATATTTATATAAGACAATGCCATTGCTACATATATTGTATTGATCATTTCTCATTTTTGATATCTTAGTGTATGTGTTCGCTTGCTTTGCAGTTATTTTTAGAAGGAATACTGTAATAGCGTTGTTTCTAACTGGAAAGAAAAAAATTCCGTTTAAAACTTTAGCTCATTCTGATTCTCTCTCTTAAGAGTATTTAGACAAGGATTAAGCAAGCAAACTTTGTATATGTCAAAAAAGTTTTATTGTTTATAATATATAAAGTAACTTGCATAATAGTTCATTTATTCTCAAGGAAGTTTCTTCGTTTGCGAAGTAAATACAGTAGATCGTATTCTATTAGAAAGAAAGTTCAGCAATAAAACATTGCCTTCGTTTATTTATTATAATTTCACAAATATTTCCAATTAACAGTGAAGTAAAGAGATTCTTGTTAAATTTGTGAAAGATCTTACTTCTAGAACACTTAAAAATGTCATTTAATTTTTATTACTAACTCATTGACACATACTTTTTAATGTCAGAAAGGTTAGAATCTTTTTTATCTAAGAATTATTTTTTGCTGATTTTTGTAAATACTTTAAAATTCAAAGAAGGATAAGGATATATTTGAAGGATAAGGTTTTCTTATCTCAGTTTCGTCTTCGTAATTCTTGACTTTTTGTATATTCAATTATTGAAAACTTACAAACTCTGCTGCATAAGTATTTCGCTTCCAAGCAAAGTGAGAATCAATTATTCTAAAAGTTGAGGAAAATCCATGTCCATAGTTAATTTTTATAGCATTTAATAAAAAGATAATTTTCTGCAGGCATAAATGTCAGAAGTTGACAGCAAAATTAATTTTCTAAATACACGGGGAAAAGCTGCTCAGAGAACTCAAAGGGATTAGGTTTGCCTTATCCAGGATTCATATTTTATAATCTTTTAAAGGTCACTTGGATAATTCAAGTGGATGTTCAGTTTTACTTTTGTTGTTGTCTATTCTCATGAAACTGAGACATTGCCTGTAATAGTAATTACTGAACACGTAATTTGCATTTATTACCTTTGTTTGTAGGAAAGTTTTGTAATTTTAGATCATCTAGGATGAATTCAAACTAAATGATTACTTTTCGTTTAGTGAAAGGCAAGGCTACTAAACATTCTGTTAATAATGCAATGTAATCTGTTTTTATGTCCTATCTTGCATAATGTGAATAATCAGGTAAGTTAGAAAGTAAATTTGTATTAGACCACTATTAGTTGTAGCTCCAAGTAGAAGTGCTAGGAAGTGTTTTGTCCTGTCAGTTCATTGTCTTTATCATTTATTTTTCTGATGAACGTTGGTTGCATTAGAAAGTACCTTTTTTCAGCAACTCAACTGAAAACTTGTTTATTTTTTTAGGGAAGCTCAAGAGGATCAAAGTATTCAAGAAAAATTAGCTGGACAGAAAGGTAAATATGAGTTAAAAGTTCTTAATATATATACAAAGTATGTTTATCTTAAGATAATCGTCTACATTCGTGTGATAGTTTATGATGAGACTGACAACTTACAATATACTAAATTTCCTAATTAAACAAGGTAGGGATAGCGATTACTAAACCAATCACAATGCAACGTCTTCTGATACATATAAGACAATATAATTGATATTGCTTTAATTTCCTTATTATTATAAATGTAATTGTTACAAATGCAAAAGCACAATTGTTGCAATTATTGTAGAGCTGTATTATAAATGTGATTGTTGCACATGCAAAAGACGCAGTTGTTGTGATTGTTGCTAATGATATTTTAATGATACTTGTCCACAGACAGACAAAAAGGGAATATAAGTCTTCTGGTCTTTATCAGAAGACTAAAATTAGCACTTAAATACTAGTATCTATCTCGTATCATGAATTTGTAACACTGAGATCTATTCAACAGATACTTCGGTTGACATGATGAAAATGTATTGAATATATGCTCTATGAAATGTCACTAAATGATAAAACTTTAGTAATGAAAGGAAAGAAAATATTTAGAACTTACAAGATTCTCTGAATTTTTTAATAGAGCAGTATTTTCATGGATTTAGTTAGGACTCCAACCTTCCTACAGTTATCTGTCTTTTGCAGGAGAATTTGGAGTCTTTTATATTAATTTCATTTATGGAAAAGAGGAAAGTAGATATATAAATATAAAATTAAGCAGAGATATTTAAGTGCTTGTTGTAAATATCCTGTATAAATAAGATAATAACTTTTCCTTAAAATATCTTAAAATTGATGATTTTTATTTAATGTATCATAATGTATCAAATAATGTATCACATCATTTATCATCATTTAGGATATGTTAAGGCCCAGATGCCAGAATGCTTTCTTATGAAGATATTCTGCATTGATAGTGGGAGAGAACGACAGAAATATCTTTCATCTGTGGCTACACCTTTAAGCAGGGCGAAAACGATGCAGCATGTTGGGCGCCGCCATGCAAACACCACACGAAGCAGAGGACAAATTGCAATTACGTCATATGACAATACGTCACGGAAATTGCTTTGCTGGTCTGCAACACAGGAACTGCAATTATCGCCAACGAAACAGAAATATTGCGATATTATTATTAGCAGATCTGTAATCGCAGGGGAAGGCAATAATGCGATACACGAAGAACAATAATTCACAGCCAATATTATTACAACAGGAATTGCCAACAATGACGTCCCGTGGCTGTGTTCGGAAATTGGCAAACTGGCAGCAATTGTTGCTTTGCCTGTTGCTGTGAATTTTTCCTTCGCCGCTGAAAATGCACGTCACGACTGACGTGTTCCCACCCTTCCCTGTAATTGGTGCCGTTGTGAATTACTTCATCGGCATCGGGTTGTAATCCCACAATGCAATTCGATCATCGCCGACGCTGTGAAAAATTGCAAATATCGAGGTTTATCACACGCTCTGTAAAATTCTACTGCATGAAATTAATGCATTTACATATAAACCTTATTTCTGCATGAATAAATGTCGGAAATCTTTGGTATTCTTTGTGTAATCGCTGTCCCTCAATCTGAAGCGACGGCAGTATGTTTGGGCGCCATGTTTCACATGGGCGTGACATGTTCCAATGCTGCGCTATGATTGGGTGCTGTACATGCAGCTTTTGGAGGTTGCATCCTCTCGTCTTGACAACATTTGCTGCATACAACTCCCCTTACAACTGTGCTCAAGCAGCTTGAAAAGCGCTCAAACAGCCAAGTTGCACATACAACTTTTCACAAAGCTGTATCCTGTTCGCCCTGCTTTAGATCACTGCAAATTGATGACTTGTCGCAGCTGTTCAAGTCAAAAATAAGATCCTAATAAGTTTGTAAAGTGTTGAAAATATTTATAAATTGCAGGCATTGTATGGTACTGTGTGTAGAATAATTTGATAATGAATATCGAATAGACAAAACTTATAAAAACTCGATTTAATAGACTTTTTAAAAGCAAGTGAAATTATTGTCACAGAAAAGTATTTGAAAGAAAAGATGTATATTAGGGTCGTCAGGTAGGAATTTGTTAGAAGAATTTTAAAAGCAATAGCATGAATAATAAAGTTAAAATATGGTAAGCAAAAGTTTAAATAAGTTTTATTTTTTTTCTAACAACATGTCTTAAACGAGACTAAGTCTCTAATAGTTTTTTTGTGTCTTTCTAGTGTCGTCCACAAGAGCATCATTAAGTTCACAAGGTTCCGCAACGTCATTGGAGAAGATTCACAAGAAAGACAAGAAGAGTAAGAAGGACAAGAAGGAGAAGATAAAAATAAAAGGCAAAAGCAAAGAGAAAGAAAAGAGCAAGTGTAAAGATGAAGATAAAGATTTGGATGAAGTGGAAGTGGCGTTAAAAGAAAAGGAGAAGAAAGACAAAAAGAGAAAGTGGTTTTAATATATATATATATGCAAAAGTAAGGACTGTTCTCAAAATACAGCACAAAAGAAAAAATAAAAGAAATCTTTTTATAGATTACTATTTTAATAAAAGAAGACACAGTATTTTTTTCTCCTGTTTTGTGTGTTGTCTTGTTACTGAAATACTTTATCATAGGCAATAATACAGTTTATAATTGTACAAACAATTCTTCATATGTACATAAATATGTATGTATATAAATATTTTGTATGTCTATCATTATTGGAGTGTTACAGAGTTTAATTCCATGTTACAGCATTTTTTAATAGAGTATTTTTTAGAAACATTGGATCCCTAAACACATAGCAAATTGTTTCAATAATATTCTGGCGAAATATAAAAGATAAAAACAGATTTTCTTATTCTCAGTATTATTTTTGTTTTCTGTTCACTGTACTTGCAATAGTTGGTTGCGTCGTACATTTTTCTTCTTATTTTTTAATGGTTCCTTTAGCAATTATTGCCCTTTGATATTCCTTAGCTTTGCAGTCGTTCACTTACGCAATTGCACAAACTTTTTGATTAACATTTTAATAAACTTTCCTAATACTCAGGTCATTGGATAGAAAAAAACAAAAACAAACTGAAATAGAAACACAAGTATAACGTTTATCTAAATGTCCGTTTTTATAATAAAAAACATTTTTTCGAATAGTCCAAAATAGTTCAGGATTAAAAAAGTAATAAGAAAGTTTAATAGGAAATTATCATAATGATATTTCTTTCTTTGATACTAAGTAATCTCTTTAAATATTAGTCTAAGGACAGACTTTATAGTTGTTTATTTGTTTTTTCTCTTAAATATCCGTAAAGCAATTGTGAATATTATAAGAAAGATTTTAATTGTTTTCCTTAAATAGTTGAGATTACATTTGTTAGGAGGTTTTATCCAAGACATTTGGAAGCTCTGCTTAGAACCCTTATTATTAAAGCATAATAGATTTTAACCCTTGTAGTTAAAACGTTGAGATTCTTTTTATTGTCATTTTCCTATTCAACATCATTTTTTTTCTAACTAGTTATCACTGGTAACCGAAAAAAATCAGTTTCGTTATTTCAGTTGTGTTATTAGTATAAATAATTTGCAGCATAATTTAGTGTTTGTAAATTGGAGAAAGGGACACTGCTGTAGGACCTCAAGCAGCTGTTGGCACTCATTGAAGCCAGTACCAACTGTCTTCTAAAAGACGTTTTTTACTAACATTACAATTAAAGGTGACGAAAGTGAGATCTTGATTTGTTGATTTTATGTTCGGTCATTTGTGAATCAATTTCTCCCTTTCTTTATTATTATTTTTCAAAGTGATCTCCACCCATGATTTCAAATGAGAAGATATCCGATTACATGTTCCTAAATTGTTAAGATTAACATTACAAGATATTCAGATTTTTATACCAGTGTTAAATAAATTTTTACTAAAGTGAGCCTTTCCTGTTTAAATATGTCAAGACTCTTTCTAAATGCATTACGTGCTTTGATTTGCTTTCATTTTCCTTCATTTTGAAGGCAGGTAATTAAAGGCTAGGATTTGCTTTGCCATTTATCGCTTTTGTAACTGGTGAACAATTCACTTGCATAAAACAGAACCACATTGACAACAAAAACCAGTTGTAATATTTGCATAATTCAATGTAGGTAGTTTGATAAATTTTTAATTGATTTTTTTATATTAAATGGCTTTGTTTTTCCGCAGTTATTACTTTCAATCTTAATCCGATTCAGTGATATTTTAAGTTTAAAATTAATTCTCTTCTGTGTAACAATTTAGAGTGATAAAATAATCGAAGATATAAATAAATTAGAAATTAAAAATTCAGTTAATAGGAAAATAGAAATTATTAATAAGTAATTTAATAACTCCTTCTAAATCTGCACAAATCTGCAGTTCTATCTTTATCTTGCATGATAAGTGTTTTAAGAGATTCAATGATAAAAATAACCATATTTAAATGATACTCGAATCTAAAGATAGAGGAAGTAAAAAAATCATATAGAAATTTAAAAAAATACACGTTATTGAAAATATTAAAGAAATATAGTACAATTTGATTTTAATTAATAGATATAATACCGCTAAAATATAGAAACAGTAGCAGAATTTGTGTGGCTGCATTTACTGTTCTGTGTCATCAGTAAATTATTTTATTTTTTTTTAAGCTTTACAGTTGTTTGTGAATTACATTGATGAAATTGCTCGTTTCGTGTATATGTGATGTTTGTTTTCTGTAATTCAGTTGGAAACAGATCGCTTCGGTTCTTTAACAACTTCTCTTACATTTTATTTTAATTCAGAAAGGTATTTTGTTATAGAGAACAAGATAGTCTTTCCTTTTTATTTCTTTCACCAGAAATAATACCATTCTAGTGGCTGATGACTTTGTAATAGACCTTAAATTGTTATAAACTGTTCGTTAACTGACAACTTCCTTTGCCATAAAATGCTGGATTAAAAGGATTTGTCTGATATTCATTTGTTTTTTCAACTGAATGATGTTATCACAAGTTCTTTGGTCGAGAGGTGAAACAAATAGAAATAAAGCAACTTTTATACAAAATTCTATTAAAAACAGTTGTAATTAGTGTGTTCATAATCATGGAGTAGGAAACTTTGTAATCCAATTTAACAATAAGTTTTAAATTCAGTCCTAAGAATTACACTGATTCAAAGTGCTTTTGGGGCAAAACTGATTTCAGCAAAAAATTCTGAAATGATAATTGAATGTTCATTAGAGAGAGGCTCTTATAATAAATTTGTTCGTATTTTTACAATAGAAATTAAGTGCTGTGAGGTTTAACAAAGAAAAAGTGTAAATTATTAAAAGGATAAATAATTTTAGCTATGAAGATTAAATAATCAAAAAAATTCTCTTTAAAAAAAAAACGAAACCAGATACTTGTTTTAAAGTCAAATAATGGAGCTTTGACTGAAGAAAATTGGTCGAATTATTATACAATTTCATTTCCAAAAGTAATGTTAAATTTTGATATTTAATTTTTTTTAAAAACAAAGCACTTGATAATGACGTTACTAATATTCAAAGGACTTGAATCTAAGACACTAATAGATGTTTTTTTGATCAACCATGAGATTTCTTTCAAGTTTCTGTTCCTAAATGTCTAAAGTGTAATTTTCATTTTTAAAATAAAAAAATACTACAAATTTTTACAGTTCAGAAAAACTGATAAAAATCTATATTTACTCTGAATAGTTCTATTAATCTCTTCAATCTTTTTAGACTTAAAAATAGTCAGAATAAAAATAAAAAAAAAAGCAACAAGATTTCATATTACAAATCTTTTGTTATTTTTTTTTTTTTTTCATATCTTTTCTAAAACTGAAATCTTTATGTTGATTATATCTGTGAAGAAGATTATATCTTTTGATTTTTTGGAAATGATTTTATATATTTTAAATTAACTTCAGGTGAAGGTAAATTGAGTCAACTATTTGTTAAGTGCATTAAAAACAAATACATAAAGACACACACAAAACAAATATTATGAGTAAATGTTTCTTGTACCTTTTGTACAAACATGGACTTTTTAATTCTTGCCAAATCCATAACATGCCAGGTTAAATAGAATTCATGCTGCAGTTGATTCGTAGGGAATTCTACTTGATGGAGGACTCTTTAGAGACGATACTTTTGAAAATAAAAAGATTATTTGTTATTGTTATATTGATCTACATTACAATTTTTAAACATACTCAGAATCAACATCAAATATAGCATAACGAAATTTACATCTTGCACTTTCTGCCATAACTTTATTAGCATAAAACAGGTTTTTTCACAATCTGGTATCCTTCTACCAAAAAATTCAAAATTAGAATATGAACTAGGAGCCATAAATTTATTTCATTTAAATAATAATAATAGTTTGCATTGCTTCATTAAATAATCAAGATGGTATTTGGAGAAGACATTGGTTTATTTTTTTTATTTTTATAAGATGGGCCTCAAAAAAAGTTTCTTTAGCTGGGAAGACTGGGATAATTAATGGAACTATTCAGGTAAATACGTAATTTACTGAGAGGTAGAAATTTACAAAAATGAGATTAGGAAAGTTACATTTCATAGGAATAAACGCCAGTTGTTGTGAATCTTGAATTTAACAGTTGTAAATTGTAGTTTTTCAGAAATAGGAAATATATGTACATATTTTTGAAACAAATGGAAACATATATTTTTTACAATCTTCACGTAATCTTGCACAAAAAAGCAAGTTGGCAGCTCTATTTGTATATATATATATTGTTCTTCACGTAGCAAAATAAAATTTACTACCCATATTATTATGTTCGTTAATATTTCATATTTAGAGTAAAATCCAGTACCAAAGTTCAACTACTTAAAAATTCACATGTTGTACATCATGTTTTTATTATACAAATCATTATTTTATGATCATAAAAGAAACATTTATATATTTTACAGGTAAAAAGGTTCAGTCATAGTTAATGAGAGATTTCCGTTTTCTTGACTTAACAGTCTGTACTTGTAATTTGACAATTTAATTTAAAATCATCATTGTTATTAACTAAACGATCTAAAAATAAAACTCAAGCGGCTTAATTTGTAAATTAGTTGTGTATTTTGTACTTTTTTTAATTAAAATTCTAATTTTCAATCATACCGATTTTTGGAATAAAAAAAATAAAAATACTATTATTTATACTGATTAAAATATATTTAGTTGTCATAAATGTTATTTTGACTTGCGTTAGATGTATGTATGTATATATATCTCATTTAATTACTTTCCTTAAGAAAAATAAAAAAA
>JAFIDM010004315.1:54181318-54231175 GCA_023159025.1 Thereuonema tuberculata | reverse complement strand
TTTTTTTGTTTTTGTTTAAATTATATCTACTGAATAAAAAAAAAAATGATTTTTTTATTTTTATTTTCTGGGAAAAAAAAAATTAAATCCACATTAGTAACTCATGTTTTCTGAATCCAGTTAATGTTAATACAATTCGGCTATCAATTCTGTTTGGTTTTTTTGATTGAGCAAAAAATGTTAATCAGACATTAATAGGATCACTAAGCAATTAATACCCTTTGTTATAGAAGTCGATGGAAATTCCGTTTCAGTTCCAATGCTTTTCTATGGGAATTTCTGTTAATTTTTGATGGAAAGAATTTAAAATATCAAAGTTAGTTTAAGTTTGTTTCTTATCCTTAATTGTGCAGGTCAAGTTTCAAGAAGACTCATCCAGGAATTCCAAAATTATTAAAGACACAACATTCAGATGAGCCTCACTTCTCTAGGAAAGCAGAATAAAAATGAGAAAGATTAATTAAAGAGTATCGGAGTATCGGAAACAGTATCGGATAACTCTGTTGTTTCATTTTCAGCTAACAGTATGTGTTGAGCCATTCAGGCACAGCCTTGTGGTCAAAGGGACGGCCTGCCACAACACTGCTGTGCTTGAGACTGGGTTTGAATACAGGTATGGATGTTTCCTTCCTTTCTTGTGTATTTGTCTGGTTTCTTTTAGCTGGCAGTAGCTTTAAAATGCCTTTGAGAAGTGGCATACCCATTGTAGCCTTTATGAAATATTGAGTTGAAATATTCCTTCTACCAAGAAAAAAAACAAAAAAAACACTATATAGTAGACGCGACGAGTTTTTAAACTCCCAGAATGCAATGCAGATTATAGATTGTCCTTTCATGGAATTTCGCTAACATTCAAATAGAAGAGGTCACTTCTCTTCTATTTGAATGTTAGCGAATGGCCAAGAAAGGACAATCTATAATCTGCGTTGCATTCTGGGAATTTCAAAACTCGTCGCGGCTACTATAAAAGGCTGAAGAATAAGAAGTACATGTTGAATGCTGATTAGGATAGTTTCACTGTTTGCAAAAAGTTTGAATTTAAAATGCAAATTCAAATACTAATGTTAATAATGCTGCACTGGATAGTTATAATCTGTTGTTATAAGTCAAATTCTTATATTTAGAAATCGAAACAGTTAAAATCTGCTGTAGTTATAATTAACAAATACACAGGTAATCACTTGTAAAATAATGGAAATTGATTAAATGATTGTTTCTAAGTCAAATCATATCTTTGCAGGACTCGCATACTTCTTGTGATCACTTGAAATTATCTTTTCTAAATCAAATAAAAGCTGTTTATTTACCACTTCTTCTTCCAATGCCTTGTTGCTTTGTCTTTCTTGCTTGAACTTGTCAATTTCTTCATTTATGTCATCTACATTAAATTTCTTGCTTTTTAAGAAGGTCCGTGTTTTCTCTATTTGGTATCTGTGTTTGACAAAGGGAAAAAAAATGAAATAAAAACAATGTAAGCCTACTTTTTAATCACAGAAAGTAGAGCCTACTTTGTTTGTGATCTACACTGAAAACTCGAACAAATTCAAATTAATATATCAAGTAACGTTAAACTTTGTATAGACTTTTGTACCGAAAATAAACTTTGTACCCAAATTAAGACATCAGGTTTCTTAAAATTTCTTATAACTTTGAATTTATTTATTTTTACCTACCTTTAACATAGTGCTTGCAGAAAATAAAAAAAAAAAAATTATCATTCTGGAAAACTTATCCTTTAAGTTAGATTACATTTAAAATATCCTCTAGACATCTATGTGGCTCTTAGGCAAAGGTCCCGGAAAACTTATCCTTTAAGTTAGATTACATTTAAAATATCCTCTACACATCTAATGTGGCTCTTAGGGTAAGGCCCCGACATTCCATGACTAATACGATTACATTGAGCCTGGCACCGGCCTTTTAAGTTAATGTAGATCATGGAACATAGTAATTGATTCCTCTGAGAACTTAATAAAGCAGACATTGTGTTTATTGTGGTTTTCTAGATTTCTATGTGCATAGCTTAGCTCAGTGGTCTCAAATTCATTTCATTTTGAGGGCCATACTTTCGTATATCAGTTTTATAATGGACTAAAAGTGTGGGATATTCATTACAACTATATGAATCAAATTTACCAAAGTAATTATGTAGTTTTTTTGAATTTGATTTGTGTAGTCGTCTAACTGATACAATAAACTGCTATTAGTTTTCTTTTTTAAAATACTAAAAAAAAAAAAAAAAAAAAAAATCAATAAATGTAAAATGAAATTCATCTAATCATTTTCTAAAAATATTATTAAATTCAATGCAGAACTTATTGTAAAAATACTTTAACGTGCACAATAATGTTTAACAAAAAAGAAACCCTCTAGTGCACATAACTAGACTTTAGCACACAGTGAGCCATCATCGATGGGAATGTGGGGCAGCTTATGAGGAATCATCAGTCAGATTCACCCTCAATGATAGGCTCCGACTGTGCGAAAGGTTATGGATACCACTTCCACTCCCGGCAGTGGCATCCAACAAATAAACTTGCCATCCTTGTCCTTACATCCATGAGGACATTTAATTTCCTTTGAGTCTTATGGATGTAAGGACAAGGATTTCTGAGGCTGTTAATTTCACACCTTAATTTTTATAGTTGTTGTTTTTGTTGGATGCCACTGTCAGGGGATGGAAGTGATATCTATAATCTTTCACACAGTCTGAGCTTATCATCAAGGGTAAATCCAGCTGATAATTCCTAATAAGGATGAAACAGCTGTCCTGGATTCCTATCGATGATGGCTCAGTGAGTGCAAAAGCCTAGTTATGTGCAGTAGAGGGTTGCTTTTTTATCAATATCGAAAACTTTTTTTTCTTTTTTTTTTCCTACTTATATGCTGGACTGAATGATAAAACAGAACATCAACTTCTGAAATTGAACTAAAAGAAAAATGAAGTGCAACCTACCTTAAATTGAAAATAAATTGTGAAATAAGTGGTGGATCACGCAACAAAACTACTTCATATTTTGTTGAAGTATTGTTGAATTTGAAATCACAAAGATAGATAGATTTAAGTACTATGCTTAGCATCTTTTTCTCGTGTGTTTTAAAGTCTGACGTTATATGAGAAGGCTTAAGTGAGTTGATGAAATAAAGAAAAGAAAATAGAAATAAATCACACGTAATAAAAATGGAGTAATAGGAGGTAACCGATGGTTTCTTGTGTTGTCCTGTGTGCTTGTGCTATCCATGATGATGGAGGTCACAAGTAGGCCAAAACTGTCAGTGAACTTCCCATTTTTATTTTTATTTCTATTTTCTTTTCTGTTTATTTCCAAAAACTTTACAATATCCTCTCTTCTTATTTTGATCCTTACCATTCACATAGAACATATGAATCCTTAGTGTTACAGAATAGCCTCTATTTAAATAAGCATTAGTACTATAGAACAACTTTATCTACTCACTTGACTAGTTCTCTGATGGCTTCCTGTTCTTCTTTATCAACAAATTCTTTAATGGCTTCTCCCATACCTCTTTCTGAAAGAACATTCATCTGATCCTTTTCACCAACTTTCTCAAAGTATTCTTTCACAAGGTCAATAGCACTAATGCGGTTGGTAGCTAATTCTTCCTGTTGTGAAATAATAAAAATTAACATCAGATTTTACTACTTGCATTCATGAAGACAAAAAACAATTGATCTCCGTAATATGCAATTACTCAAGAAGAATCCTCCTCAAATGCCTTTCTTAAAGGCTAATTTCTCACCATTTGCTCTATATTTAGAAACAAGTGAAGGATACAAACAAAATTTACAAAACTGAGTTCTTGGACTGAGTATTAAGTGAACCATTAGTAAACAATAGAAAGTTGTTTTGAGCCAATAGAGCATTTATGAAAAAAAAAGAAAACGACAAAAGTTGATTTCCATTGAAACACAATTACATATCAGTGTTTGATACATTCCAATTTCTTCCTTTTAATTTAAAAAGAAAAAAAACTTCATTGTTATTATCAAAGTAGTAAGGATAATTAGTGATTATTTCTGTGATTGCATGCTTCATTATCAATAACAAATAAGGCAATAGTAACAACATTACAGTACAATTTTGATAATCAGACAGATATGGGAACAACAGGTTGTCAGATTACCAAGGATTCCGGATTACCAAGGGTGCCTTTAAACAATGCTAAATAACCCATGATCAGAAGGACAAATAAAAAAAATTAAATGTTGTACACATTATTATATTTACCCTCAGTAAATTAAAAAAACTACATTATGAAGATATTATGACATTGTTTTATAATATATACATATTTAAAATAATTCCTGCTTTTTATTCACTCATACTTCACCGATTTTGATGATTGTTTTTTTTATTTAAGAGATAATTTTGAGTTCTAAGTCACTATGAAGCTAAATATTTGATTTACACTTTTATTTTGAAATATGACAGTTGAAATATGCCTTCGCAAGCTTGTCGGACTACCAAACGTGTCGGACTGGCAAATGTCGGATTATCAAGATTGGCCTATATTCATTAATCATCGAAAGAATAAGTATATAACAATGTAATATCAGTTAACAAAATCCAAGACAAGCTTTGAGACAATTAAACCTAAAATTGCAGAAGGGATCACGAAGGCAGACAATGTAGAAATGAAGAATACGATTACATTGCTACCAAAATTCAGCAAAAGTTTGGGAAATATTACAGATAATGATGAAATCAACCTACGTTGTTCATTAATAAAGATATCAAGATTATTAAAAGGTTAGAGGATCCCATTACACATGCTCTGTAGATACATTTAGGGTGCTGTGGCATCCCAATGATTTGCAACCAACAGAATGAAGCTGAGTTCAAGTGGATACAAGTATTTATATTAATTGTCTTCGTTAACCATTACACAAATACGTCTTAAGTAATTAGCAACTAGAAGAAACAAGTTAAATAAATGAATATTTACTTCTTAAAATTTATTCATTCCTTTCTGAAACTTTAAAGCAAACAATTTCATATTTCAATGAAGGAACTGAGGCCCTTTTCTTTATGTTTTTGCAGTTTTTATCAAATTCTTACCATGAAAGTTTTCAGCAATGATGTAAGAAAATTTTATTTTCTAAATAAACCATTAAAGATTCAGGTAAATTTGTAATTATCTGGAATAACCTTGAGGAAGAATAGGTAAGTTAGCCTAGATCTTGATGTTGATTTAATTTTAATACTTGTAACATATGGATTGTGTAAAAATAAATTTAACAATGTAACTTTACTATTTTTAAAGTTTTTAAAAAGAGTAAAATCTTCTAAGGTAACTTCTCAAAAGAATGTAACAAATAATTGAAAAAGAGGTAATCGAAAACAATTTAGAATACATAAGCAATATATTTTTTCTATTTCCTCTTGAAGGGATCTTTTTCATAAGAGATTGAGTTATAAATGGATTATAATTAATGCTCACTATCCATTACGTAGTGCGAACAGAGAATGCAGTACTGGGGGTCAATTTTGAGAAAGGGGATGGATGGAAACCAAAATACAGTAGAGTCCCGATTATCCGAGTTAATGTGGACCAAGACTAACTCGGATAACCGAAAAACTCGGTTAAACCGAAAATTGTAAATAAAATAAATCGCCCAGGTTTAAATGTATATTTTAAAAAATACGAAAGTTATACACATTCACCACATACAATTGAAAGAGTCCTTTTACTTCTATAAGTCTTTACTTCTTAATTGTTTTTTGTTTTACTTTACTTTGGCGTTTTTCTGCAGCAATGTTTCGGCATTTTTTTAAGGATAACCCAGGATTGTTGGTGTCGAAACCATTCTGCTATTCCAGGCAGGAGGTCATATGACTAGACGGACGAAGATTAATTTGCGAAAAAAAAATCCTAGAAAAATTTGATAGATCGGTTAAAGCGGAAACTCGGATAATCGGGGTTTTACTGTAATATGACAATATTTTAAAGTTTGACCACAAATAAGGAATGTACAAAACTTTAAAGAAGTCGGTTTAATCATTTAATGGAGAGATTTCAGGGTTATTGTTGAGAATAGAACCAAAATAAATGAACTTATGTTTTAGTAGGATCAGAAATAAGATACATTTTATACAAATTTTGTGCAAATCTATCCAATCATTATAACACAATGTACTTACAAACAGATAATTGAAAGAAAAAATGTTCAATAGAGTTCAAATGCTTCAGCACCATAATATGGTGATGAAGCATTTGAACTCTATTGAACATTTTTTCTTTATATTATATACCAAGGTTTGCAGATAATACTAGGATATTTTTTTTTTGCAACACTGCCAACTGAAATTTATAACAATGTATATATTAAGTAAAGCTTGAATCTTACATTAAGAATTTGATCCAATGTAGCTTTATCTATGTCTCCATCTTGAACTTTTTTTTTCTTCTCCCGATGAAGCGTCACAATTTCATTTGGATTAGCAACTTTATTGACAAATATCTGTGCAAATCGATGAACACTAAACATCTCCTGAGAGTCAGTGTATTCAACTTTGAGACGAACAATAGGATGCTTTGGCTGCTTTGGATTACCTACAAAACAAAAAGGAAAACTCAATACAAAATACTGAATAGAAAATCATGTGATTATCTGTGATAAGTGATCCAATTTGCTGCTAAATAATTGAATCTGTTAATATGCAAGGAAAAACTTGAAGCAAAATCTGCTTTCAAAGCTAATACAAAAAAAATAAATAAAATAAAATTACGAAAAACTAATAAATAAAGAATTAGTAATATTTATTATTAAACATCATCCACCTACCAGAAATAAATGTCGCAAAAACTTATGTTTTTTTCGTTAAGAATTTGTGATTGTTAAGAATGTATGATTATTATATTGTAGAATATGATCCCTTCTTAATATGTATTAACGTTTTCTAATTGTTAGCATCATATTTTAAGGTCATTGTCATAAAAAGAATCTCACTTATTTATTATTAAATTGTGGCTTGAAAAAGAGGAGACGGTGAATTATCTCCTTGAAAATTCGTTTTTTCTGGTAATAAATAGTGACATTTATTTTTTTGTGACATTTATTTTTGGTAGATGGATGATGTTTAATAATATTTATTAGATAAGAGAAGATTTAAGGAAGAAGTAAGGGTTGTTTATATATAGTAAATTAGTAATATTGTAATTTACATTACAAAAGTAATGTAAATTTTATCAAAAGCATAATTATATATATGTTCTCATAAAACTTAAAAATGAGGATTCTTTATAACAGTGTACACATATATGTAGTTAAAGTATGCTAGAACTGTAGTGGTATACATCACCTTCATTGGTTAGTATTTGACAAAAAAAAGTCAATTATATCATTTGTCTTATTTTATTTTTTTTATATTTTAAATATAAATAATAATAACAAACATTGATTATAAGTATACAGATAATGTTTGAAGAAAAAATGCTGATCATAAGTTAATTAGAATGCTAGCTAACACTAGTTTATAAATTGTGTTCCACAATTAACATCATATTTACTGTGTGTGTGTATATATATATATAGGGTTTTGAGTAAATTTTTGACAAATTTTTAATTTTTTATTCACAAGACATACGTAATTCAAAGTTTAATATTTAGTTTTCACTGAACTATTGATTAATAGTATTGTTTATTAAACACATTTATTTAATTAGTGGAAAATTGTCCAATTGGAGTGAATTTTCCTCCAATGGCTACAGAAAACAATTTAGAATAATAAAATGAATTAATTAATTTTCATCTAGGTTCATTTAGATCAGAAATCCAATTCAAAGGATTAATTCATCAAAGGATTAATTACAAAATTTAAGTTCTATGTCCTCAATAATACCGCCATCCTTGATTTGATAATTCACTGAAATATAATGTGTTACCGTGGACTAACGGTATGTCACTGGCGTGCAAATCCAAGGGTCCAGAGTTTGAATCCCATGCAAATCCTATGCATCATTTTTTAATTTATTACTTAATCCTTTTTCAACACCCACAAGCTAAGAGATTATAACACTAATAAATTATATTCATTACCTGAATGCTCCAGTTGTGCCTTGTCCAATATGTCTTCCACCTTAGCTACACAATATTCCATAACTTTGTCCGATATTTCAATGTCATCAAGATTTAAGCTGGTCTCTCTTAAAACTATGTTCTCCAAATACATTTGCCTCACCGTCTCCAATTCAATTTTGATGAGTCTCATTTCTTTATCATGAATCTCAAGCAACCCAATGTGTTTCTTCACAGCTTCTCCTGGACATATCGATGTTGCAACAGAACTGCCTGCATCGTACAAAAAATAAAAATACTAATAAAAAAAGCAATCTAGAAATAAACAATGCTATGGTTTAAAACTGTACTTATCTATTTAAAGGTTAAAGAACCCGTTAGAACAGGTTATGAAAGCCGACAGGAATGAGAAATTACATGCTGTCATTTATGTTCTACTAAGTAAAAATTTGAATATTAAATTGATACAACTAGCAAATGTTGACAATCATCAAGTTAAACATTTCCCTCCCCAGCATGTTATTAGTATTGAAGCTGCTAGGATCAATGTGTAAAGAAAACAAATATTAATTCCTAAAATCAAAATGTTAAAATAGTAGTATGATTGTGACTGACAATCAACAGTCAACCTGTTAGTGGAATTTCAAATTACCACTACACCACCTTACTATGCATATTTACAAGCATTACAAGCACTTTGTTGTTACAAACATCATTGATTGCTAGCATGTATTTTTAGCTTTTGTTATTATTTATGGTTATTTTGGATTGTTTGTGACTACACAGCGTGATTCAAAATTCCATGTACAAACATTAAAGGTAGATCAGGAATACAAAAATAAACGTATTCATAGTGGAATGTATGTCTGCAAATGCCATCCAAATGTGCTAGAAGGTAGAGTAAAGTTCAGAAATAAAAGACAACAAGTAAGGTAGACAACATGTTTATTAGCCCTATGTTTACAATATGACAGTAAGGTGTACACGTACAGATTCACAGTAGGTACTCAAAAGTTCATTCCACCAACAGTAATACACGCCTCACAATGCCGATGCATGGAGTGCCAATGAACGTATGCAAAAAATGCAAGGCCTTTCGCAAACACATCCAGCTGCCACAGCGACTCTTGCGACGAAGTCAGTATAAGAGGCAATAAGAGTCTTGCAGACGATGCCTTTCAGGTAATCTCAGAAGAAGAAATCAATGCAGGACAACTCACTCTGCCCAACTAATGTGCTGCCAAACAGCACCCCCTCTCACATTTTCGGGTGGCATTTGCGGACATACATTCCACTACGTACATGGTTTGTTTTGTATTCCTGACTCACCTTCAAAGTTAATACAGGGAATTTTGAATCACCCTGTATATGACAAAGTTGTAAGTTATATTTATAACTTGTAATGTTTACATTTTCATTAATTAAAATTTCACTTGCTTTCATTTATTGTACAGTACTATAGACAGTTTGTAGGTACTCCACACTAAATTAGAAGTATTTCTTTCTTTTCAAGCAAATCTCCATTTCATTATATAATAATAAGTCTATACAGTTTGAATTAATTTAGTGTGATCTTTAATTAAGTGTCTTGTTTTAGTTTTTTAAATCGGAAGTTTTGTACACATTTTTTATTATTCCTAGATGCAATGGATTACTTAAGAACTCCACATTCTTAATATAGAAAGATATTTCCACTTATATCTTTCACAATGTCTTACCTGGCTGACAGATAAAGAACTGCTTTGTACCATGTGGCTCAGGAGTTATTCTGCATTCATGTTCATGGCCCCAAACAATTAGATCTAAGAAATCATCTAAAAAATTTTCAGGAATGTAGTTGGTTTGACCATGACGTGCTCGATTCTGATGAAGAACGAATATACTAAACCAGTCTTCAGTATCTTCCTTAGGCCGCAGCATTTTCACCTATCGAAAGATATATTATAATGAAAATTATACAAACGCCATAGAACTATCACTTTTTTGAAAATGTAAAATTTTAAATATACCAGAGTAAATATTGAAGTAAAGAATACTTTTCCTTTTCAGAAGTAACCAGATATTATATGGCACTGCCTTAAAATTAATCCTCTCTCCCATTTATATGTTATAAAATAGATAATAAAATTCTACAATTTGCAGGACATGTTTATGGTGGCAAATAAAGATTTCACATGTCACTTTAAACATGAAACAAATGTTGTCAATTAAAGCTCGACAATTGCAGGTCCTGCAAAAACTGTATCTATCTACACAAGACTTACAGTTCAGTTCATGAAAGAAAAGCTTTTGATGACGTAATTTCCTTATAGATTATAGGACGTAACAGCACCATCTATTGCTAAAATCCATAACTGAATCATATGAACGTTATGAAAACATTCTGGTTTTTGTAGTTTCTACAGTTACGAATACATAATAATAATTACAACTGAAATAATTACAAACTTTCCACACTATTCCCCCTGCTTGGCTATGCAAAGTTTGTCCTTTCTTGGTCATGCTTATGCGATCACAAAACGACGCCATCTTGGACTGACTGCTTGTAGTTCCAGTTGATGACATCACAACTGGTGACATTTGTTCCAGACAAAATCGATTGCTACGTAATGACCATATATGGCAAACCCTTATTTTTTGAAACTACTATAGATTACAGGTTGTGGAAGTGGGCACCAGCAATAGAAGAGGACGACGTTATCACAGAGAAATAATGTTGTGACAATTACAGAAAGAAAGAGTTTAAGATGAATCAACAAGAATTAGGGAGAACAAAATTTTATCTTTGAAATTCTACCACATCAAGTGTCGTAGAAAATTCTGTTTCAAATAGCATCAGGTGTATGGATTAATGTAGCCCAACACCTCTGCTTCATTGCGCTACTCTTTATATTTAGTTGTGATACCATATATCTAACAGCTCTGCTATTTACCAGATCAAAAAATATTAGATAAAAATAAAATAAAATAAAAAAAAAAATCCAAAAATGCCCAGGGCTGCATCTCTTCTCATAATCAAATTGAAGTTTTTAAGATAAGACAGTTCTAAGAACACAGATATCTTGATAGTGCTGCATTTACAGAATGTTAGTGTAGTCCTGGGAGTAATAAAGGTTTGGGCTTTTTTGGGTGATTCTATTTTTTTGATCTGGTGAAAAGCAAAATTGTGCACATTCTCATGCTTTCTTTAAGATACATGTAATCCATTAAGTTCTGGAATTGTCTGGATAGAAGTAGAGTCAACTAACAACAGCAACTCTAATACAGTATAATGAATCATTCTTTCTCCAGACGTTTCTCAGCATAATGTCATAAGTGTTTGTGCTATTCTCCATTTGTATGATATTGGAATGTAGCCAGTATTTCGAACTGCAGAACATACTGATCTCCTTCACATCATTAAACATGTTTTCAGTTACTATTTCCTCATTATTTGCTAATTCACTTTACTTTTATAAAATTTCTTTCAATATAAACTATTCTAAAGATTTCTAATTACCTTATTTTCTCTGAACAGTCGGTGTAATCTTTCATCTCTGATCGATCCAAGTCCATATAAAGCTAATTTTGTTGTGCCTTTTTGTAACAGCAGAGGCGATACTACAATGTCTTGCAAATTCACAGATTTCCCAAAATAATTAACCAAACCAGAATCACTTAATAAGTCGAGTGCACACAGCTGCCCAACTCCTGTTGGATCGTCATGGTTCCCATGAATAGAAAACACCGGAATGGAAACATTGAGGTTGGGGTCTTCGTAATTTACAACAGGGAAACTGCTATGCCTAAAATTCTCAGACTGATCACTGAGAAATTCAAATTTCACTGGCTTATCACCGAAACAGTAGTCACGAAACAAGTGCATGCAGTCGTGCAGGGCACGTCGAGAAGGCTTATTTTCATGAAACAAGTCTCCTCCAAGTAGAATGAAATCGACATCTCTATCTCGAGCACAGGCCAAGATCTCTTCAAATGTTACAAAGGAATCATTTCCTAAAAATGAAAAGGAAAAGATGATTAATTTAAAGATTCAGTGGACTTAAGAAGTCTGCTTTTGACTAAATTTAAAGCACTTTTTCTTAAAAGCAGTAGGTGACACATTTCAAATTTATTTGATTTTCCTCCCTGAGAGCAAATCACTGATAAATAAAAAAGACGAAGTTAAAGGCAGTTATACAAAACTAATCATACTGAAGGACTTTACATGAATAGTTAAAAAGATACTTATAATAATGGTTATAGAAGAATGAATTAATATGTTACCTCTTAAGGGATCTTTCTCAGCATATCCTAAGTGAATATCACTAGCAATAAGAATTCGAAATGTATTCTCTTCTGAACGATCTTCCATTTTTCAGTTAATGTTGCCTGTAATTTACAGAATTTTGTGTTTTCAATTAGTCATATCCAAAATACATTGTTAAATTAATTTAAATAGGGGTGAGGGAACTAAGTGACTTAAAGAGCAATTTGATAGCTTCAGGCATTGTTTTGATCATACACTTTTATTCAGTTTTCTTTACACAAGAGGTGTCTGCCTGAAATAAAAAGTAAGGCGACGGAATCCAAGAAAACGACATGTTTTGGATCCCGATGAGAGATATGTGTGTTTTTGCAGTATTTGTGATGTTATTAAGTTCGAAAGCTGACGTCATGTTGTGTCCATTGTAATGAAATATAAAAACAACCAATTACTATGAAAACAAAAAAAAAAAAAAAATATTTAAAAAAATCATAATTGTTTCACGTACAATTGGTGAAATTAGCAGAACCCAATAAAATGTAAAAAAAAACAAATAAATAAATAAATAAATAAAATTGGCTGAATAAAATTTTATTGAAATGAACACTGTATTTAATATTGCTAGTTCTCTCATTACATACTGGCAGTGGTTTCACATACTGGCAGTGATTTCATTTTATTTTATTTTATTTTTTTTTCTTAGGTTTCATTTAAATAAGAAAAAAATTCAGGAGGAAAATGACTGATATATTTAATATTTTTTGTTTATAAACTACGGTAACAGAAAAATCGCTTTCGTTGAAAACTTCAAAAAAATCATATTTCGAAATTGAAATTAAGATCATATAATAATGATCAAATAATGAATGGAGTTTTGTCGTAATTGGAGTGTGTAATAATCGAATGGAGTAATTTATTTTCGTATTACTCACTGTAGTTCATCTCGAGATTTCTATCAAAGATTAACAATACGACATTCTTAAGCTTTTGTTTCAATTAGATAATCGAAATAAAGGTTGTTTAATACAAATTTAATCTATAAAATTTAGTATGACGGATGATTCCATAGATGTAAAGTTTTCATTTAACTATAGTTGATCATCCAACAAGTCAAAAACACCATTTAGCTACAGAAGTAAATTAGTTACTTTAATTATTTGATTGAAGTTAATCCAGCTAGCATGTGAAATCCCTGGAATGATCGAGTAACGTAAGCAAGTCTTAATTTAGAGTTTTATTCTTATTTCTGACGTTACTTCCAAAGTTTCTACGCCCACACCGAAATCAAGCCAACTTCATACAATTTGCGCGGCAAACTGCAACTAATTTAGCCAATCAGACGAGAGTGAAATAAGACATTTCCGTTTCCGGCTCTAATTTCCGGTAGTAGGCTAGTAATATTCTTGTTAAACTCATATAATTTATTTATATATTTTTTTTTATTTATTTGTTTATTTATTTATTTGTTCTGTTTTCGCGTTTCAAAAATCGTATCCAACATCTTTATTTGAAGCTTCTGATCAATAATAATATTTTTCTCTCTCTCCTTTTTTTTTTTAAAAAAAAATTAATTTGTCTTTGAAACTTTTCAACTTTATTATTAAAAGATTTAGTTTAATAGTATTTTTTTTTTTTTCAATTTTTCTATTTAAAATAAAACAAGCAAACTCTAATCCTGTATTTCAACCCCTAAAATCGCAGAATCGTTAAGTTTCTTTAAAATATCAGCCAGTAATTCCGATATTTTTTTTTTAATTTGAATTTAATTTGAATATATTCTCTTAAAATCACAAAAATATTTAGTATATTTACAATAATATCAATTTTCTCTCTTCCCCCTTTTTCTTATTATATAAATCTACCCAAAAGACATACTGTAAAATACTAAACAAAAAAAAAAAAAAAAAAGATTAAATAAAACAAGAAATGAAATTCAACACAAATCTAACCAAATTGCATTTCTGGTTCGATTATCGATTAAAAAAAAAAAATACAAAATATTCTAATTAATTAAACCCCTGTGCGGGCTACCGCCTTGACAAGGGGGGCTGAGGACGCCCCTTTTTAATAATTCCGATATTTACTCTCTATTTTTTAAACTGACCTATTTATTCCGTGAATACCTCAGTTTCACGTATATTAAAGGTATACCAAAGCTATAGATTTAGGTATATCCCAAGGTTAATACAGTAAGGTTGACTCCATAGAGAAAAACGCTGTCATTAACTGAAGAATGTGACGTCACTTTGGCAAACGGGCGAATTCCCTGGCTCGATATGGAACTACTAATTCCAACTGGAATTAAAATTTTCGACTTTAAAATAACTGTATATCCCATGGGTATATCCCATGATGGCTCAGGAAGTTTAATGACCCGGGTCTGAGATGAGGTAGGGTAAAAAATATACCAAATAATACAATATAGACAAGTTGTAATTGGCGTGTAAATTTTCGAATACCCGTATGCTAAGATTCAAAGATAGTTGTTCTGAAAAGAGAATGATAATCCAAACTTATCAGAAAATTCTAAGCTATTCGTTATTTATAGCGATAAACGCGTTTTCAAGAGATTGAAATACTTTACTATATAATGTGCGGGATCCTTATGGATCTAATTTCTACATAAATAAATCGGTAGCCAACAGTGAGTATCATTTATCTACCATTAAAATTTCAGCACTCTGAGATAAAAAGTTTTAGTTCTGGTTATTATTAAATTTATCTGAAGTAACTTGAGTTCTTTTTTTTTTACTCGTAGCTTCTTAACTATAGGATCTATTTGTTTCGAAATCAACAGGAGTCTTCTTTTTTAGTAACCTTTACTTGTCTCTAAAATCGAAGCTTCCTAGGATATATACGTTTTGAGTTATCTTGATCCCATACAGAAGGACATGCGTTTTACGCAAACCCAAGCCCACTAAAGAAATATAAAGACAATGGTTCATATATCAAGAAGTTTGCTTTATTTCAACAAAACAAGATAATTAATACTTTTAGACAGTGTCAAAAGCAAAGCGGCCCCATAATATCCACAATTGTATAAACAAAATAATTAAAAGCAAGAGCATATCAGTGCAAGACCGTTCCTTTATGTTTTACAGGCAAGCTGTAACCTAGGGGCCGCTAATACAATGCTTAGTGCATCATTTGGAGATGTTAAAGAATTTATGAAACAATACGTTTGTAAATATTAACAATGATGTCCTGTTGGCAATTGTTAGTATTGTTATGTATGAAGCATCAGTATTATTACTGTGTTAATTGTTATCATTATTACTAATACTGCTATGGAAAACGTTAATTGGGGGTTCAGGGAGTGGTCCTACAGGTCTGATTTTTTTTTACGTGGTCACCTACTTTTTGATGTTGAAAACAATGGTGAAGGTTTCATTCTAATATCTTTAACCGTTTGGCCGCTACAGAGTGTGACATACAGACAACACAAAAGCAATAGCGGTTCCCTATGTTAACTGTACATAGGGACGGCTAAAAAGCAACTTTTTTTAATTTCTTTATATTAATTTATCTACGTAAATAAAAATGTAAATGTTCGTTTGTTCAAAATCTTAAATCTCCGAAAGTTCTTCACCGATTGACACAACGTTGCATTCAAATACGCGCGTGTTTTTATATACCTATTATATAGATGTGACAGGTAAAAACCTGCTTTTTTTGAAAACAGCGCCATCTGTTGGACGTAAAAGCAACAAACGCAATAATAAACATTGCTCATGCCGGACAGCGTACTAGTATATTAATATAAATTAAACGCAGTCATATGGCGGAATAATTGCAGAGGCTACCCCAAAATGTGCATAAATATATAATCATCATCATTTTCAACCATTTCCAATTGACTGCGGTATGGTTTCTTCAAATTTTCCAGTTCTTTTGGTCGAAAGCTTGCCTCTTGCAATAGAATCCGCTTAATTTCATACACCCATCTAATTTGTGGACAGTTTCTCTACCTCATTTCATTCCTCGAAATTAAGTCCAGAATTTCTGTTAACATCTATTATCATTAGGTCTTGCTACATGGATAGCCCATTTCATTTGAGGTTCTTTATCGTAATAATAATATCAGACACTCTGGTTTGCTATCTCACCCATTCACTTCCTTTGAGGTATCGTCGCATACAATCCGAACACGCATCTTTTGAACTATCTTGCAGTCTCTGAATTGTATAGTTTTTAGAAAGAGTTTTAGAAAATTGCTAAATCACTCCATATGTTAAAACTGATAAATGTACATTGATTAAAGACTCCTCACTTTAAGCAAAGCCTTTGTTCCTTTCACCGTGCGACTGATATCCTTGAAGGTGTGTGTTCGAATCCCGTCGTTGTTTGGATGAGTGTCTGATATATGCTTCTCTTCATTGTTCCTGCCATGTTACAGCCTATGCAGATTTAAATTTAATTTAATGTTTTTCAGAAAATGGAAAAATTCTAATATTTACCTGCGCTTTCTTATTTTTATGAGCTAAAAAAATTCATAGAGGCCGCATGTAGCGGCACATGAATTTTCTCGTCATTTGTCCTTTCGGCGAGTTTTTATTATTTGTTTTAACTTTTGCGGGTTCCACATTTCTTCCGACTTTTTCTCATATAGGCCCGTGTACCGAGACCTGGTTGTGTACTGATGACTACTCCTAACTGATGATCGCCATATTAGCGTGAAACAGCTGTACTCGGATGTCATTTTGTATACAACCTGGTCTTACCCATTTTTATTTCTATTCTTTTTATTGACTAGATATTCTAATTTTAAAGTATATTTTTTTTAGTAGCTTTCCAGACTTAAAATAACAAAAAGCAAGGAAAAGAGAAAAAAATTGAGGACGATATTTTAAAGAAAATATTTTTTTTAAGTTCGTTCTTGAATAATATCTTAATTTAGTTCTGCCTTTTTTTGTATGTGTGCGTGTGACTGATCATTATAGAAATTGGTTAAAAATATCACATATCCTATTAATATTTTCACATTTTTATAAATATCTGAAAGTTAATTCTACAGGAATCGTCACATTCATCAAAAATTCCCCTACACCACGCATAACCTTTTAAAAGTCGTTTAGGCCTAACGTACATCAGCTCAGTTCAAAACCACTTCAATTAATATTCTGGCAACTTAGAAAGCTTCGTTTATCATTTAAAAGCTTCCTTTATCATCAAAAGCAGGAGTTGATGTTTGTTCACTTGTCATTAAGGCTTCAAAAAGGCTTTTTCTTTTCAGAAACCTTAAAACTGAAACAGCGCGATTCCATTTCGTGCCTCTGGAAACAACTAATCGATAGTTATTAAAATATTTTTTTCCTCTCCTTATTTTTCTGCGAGGGGGAAAAAAATATCGATTTTTCAGCCAGTTATCCCATGAAAGTGAGGTTCATCCAATCAGTCTGTGTGCCTTCCTGTGTCCCGTAATAACTTTTGAACAGTTGAATGAATCTTCTTGGAACTTGGCGTGCCTATTTTCGGGTCGGAGACGATGGAATTTTTGTATTGAAATTTTCCCCCGTCTAGGTTCTTGCCGAGAAAGTATCGCATAAAAATGACCAAAATTCACTTATGAAAAAAAGCATTAGTAACGGAGTAACGCTATTTAACGAGGGTGTAAATCCGTTAACATTTTGGCAAATGTTAGGTCTCCGAGACGCGTTTGCGGGTTGTGAGAAAGCGGTCGCGGTCACGGGTGGTGAGAAAATTATTCAGAATTCAAGATCACGTGGTCCCGGTTTGCTAGTACATCTTTATAAAAATAAAGAAAGAAAAAATTTTAAGGAACACATTTAGAAGGAGATTTCTTGTTAAATTTGCAAAATGTTTTCATTTGTGTATTTTCTGTTGAAGTAAGCATCAAATGATCAATGTCATTCCTAGATTTCTGTTATGACAGTTCATTTATGAGGGTTGAAATAGTTATTCTTGTGTATATTCCCACCGTCCTTTGCTCTACTATTCGACACCCAAGATAAAACCCGTATTATACGGTAATTTTTCGAAGGGGCATATATGTTACAGTTGGCCAAACCAGAGGATGACTTTGACCTTGAACGAGACCCATGATCTCTTAATCATTCCAGGACTAAGAGAGAGAAGATTAAAAATGGCGACTCTCCGACACAGAAAACCGTTGGAAGCAAAACAACGGAAGTTATTGCTAACGTTACTTCTTATTTCGAAAAGGCCTTATGACATACTTACTTATGGCACATCAGAGAAATTGTTTTCCATCCCAGTGCCGTGAGTAAAAGACGAGACGTGAGTAAAAGAATCCCATCTTCGTCTTCGTGTTGTCGATCTCAGGGATTCAATTTCGTCAAAAAACCAAATGGAAAAGGTAGGAGACTGATTTTGAACGATTGAAACGAACGAATGAATAAAAATTAAATTTTTCAAAGTATATTTGATGAGAAATCAGAATAGTTCAAGAAAATAAATATCGCCTTTTTTCCGTAAACTTCAAACTCCCTAAATGTTCACTTTCCCGCCATAAACACAGACATATACAATCGATTCAAATTCTACTATTGCGACATCTGGTGGCCACGGTCGTTCTCTGGTTTGGCGGGCTGTAGTCCGTAAGTATTTTATCATATTTAATCGTAGAATTTTTTGATTAGATATTCAACATAAAAAAAAATAACCTTCACTATAAAAATAAATATCCTTCTACCTACATTGTAATCTAATTACTAAAAAAAAAGCAGGTTTTTTTCATGATTGGAAATCCACGTTAGATAAATATTCAAACTATGAATTAAACCAAACAATTATCAAGTAAAATTGATAATTAAGAAATAAATTTTATATTTGAATTTATAATGATAATTTGGTATCCGCCCAAGTTTTAAGGAATTATAATGATACATTACATTCATTCACAGTAGTTTACAGCAGTTCAAATTTTGAACAATAGATGTCACGGAGATACCTGGAATGATTAATCTATTACTAATTTAGTGTAAGTGCATAATTATAGCATGAATTATAATAAAGTTTTAACATAAAAATTTACTATATTACTTCATCCAAATTCACTTTACAGTCTCGAAATTCACGGAGCATTAATTCACTTTGCACATTGATGTTTGAAAACTACAGCTCTATTCGTGATAAGTACAGATTACATATCATAGTTTTAAAACCTCTTAATTTCTGCCAGAACTTTAATATAAAAATTTAAAAATATAATTGGAGATTCAGACAACTTAGATTAACTTATTTATTTATTTATTTTTTCAAAAGATAGGAAATGCTACACCGCTTCTAACAACAGATATATAATTTAAAAAGAAAACAAAACAAAACAAACAACAACACGAAACTTTTGTTTGTATTAATTAACTTTTTTGTTTGTATTAATTATAAGAATATTCAAGACTTTTTTAAAAAAACAAAAACAAAAAACAAAACCCTCAAGATTTTATGGAAAACAATTCAGGAATTTCTCATTAATTCTTAAACCCGTAGTTATTGCGATATTTAAGCCTATTATAAAAGTTGCCTTTTGTTTTGACTTCGTTTTTAATAATACCTTGTCGTAGATTTCTTATCATTTACTGCAATCAACTTATTATTAATTAATTACGTTTTATCAATTTTATGAAAAGGATTAATGTCGGCCTAATTAAAATACAATCTCTCGAAAAAAAATTAAAAACAAAAGAACAATAAGGAATTGCGACTCTGTTAACTCTTCACTGCCATATTGTTTACATGTTCAGATAACGAGCAACTGCAAACTTATCAATAATTGATAAGTGTATTTTTGAGAGATCTTTGTTGAATTTATCAATAATTCAACTTATTTGAAAGCCTTGCTATTTAGCATCTCAACTGAAAACATGTCTTCTTTTATTTATAAAACACTTGACCTGAAAAATGTAGTGAAAACGAGGGGAAAACAACAACTATATTTCATAATTTATTTCGGAGTTGCGTGTTTAATAACATTGTCGAGATTAGTGAGAGACCCACAGAATCGAAGATTTCTATTTTTAGATATCGTAAATATTGATTATAATTAAAAACGGGATTGAAGTAGCGTTCCAGGAAGTCAGACC
Source organism: Thereuonema tuberculata (assembly GCA_023159025.1). Taxonomy (NCBI): domain Eukaryota; kingdom Metazoa; phylum Arthropoda; class Chilopoda; order Scutigeromorpha; family Scutigeridae; genus Thereuonema; species Thereuonema tuberculata. The sequence goes on along the minus strand of JAFIDM010004315.1, from coordinate 54,210,828 downwards.
CAAATAGCCCATTATGTGAAATTAATTTCATCTATCTTTCAATAAAGTTGAAACGGAGTTTCACTTTGAATTATGAATGGCCTGACTCCAAGTTCGTAAAGAGCATAACACTTAAAAATAACCTTTCACGGAAGCTCACAAAGGGTGTTGTATATTTGATCTAAATTTATAATATCCCATACTAAATAACGACGAGGAACAGTGCTTCAACAAAACAGTTCTAAACCCTAAGTCACAGAAGGTATATTTGTCTGTTCTTCTATCCGAGTGACTCATCACGATACACCAAAAATTAGACAACTGATGCTGAAAGTTTAGTAATATAGGTTACTTAAAATGTAATCCCCTCTTTCTTTGCTTATTTGTCTGTCCTGTTGAAAGGAGCTAAGGGGTCCCAAATCGCCAAGATACGAGGAAGCTTCAAGCTTAACTTGGAAGCATTAGGCCTACTATTACGTAAAAGGTACATTTAGTTCAAAGAAAATAAAAAACGCACATAACTAAACAAAAATTCACTGAGCTATTTTTTGTTTTTGGACAGTACTGTTTCGAGGTTTGTTGACCTCTCATCAGTCCGTTACGCCCAGTATATCTAGCTCAGTGAAATAGGACAATATACAAAACGGGCAAACATACAAGACAGTGACGCCTCAATTAAAAAAAATATCAAAACAAAATCAAGAATAAAAGAGGGTAAGTAATTAATCCCCGCTAGCATTCAGCTTAGCATTAAAGAATTAATTTATTAAAAGGTTATTATTACAAATTAAATTTAACGTGCGTTACAGCAATTTTTATATTAAAAGAAAACAAAAAACCCACATTTTTTTTCTTTTAATGTAAAAATTGTTATAGCGCACATTAAATTTCATTTGTAGGTACTTTTTAGTATTTAGTATAAGATTAGTTTAACTGAACTGCTAGTCAAAAAAACAAAAAAAAAACAAACAAAAAAATATGCTTCACGTGTCCGGAAAATCGAAAAAAAAATTTCTCTGATACTACAGATTATATATCGCACAAATCGTTGAAAAAAGATAATGGTTCTGCTTCTATTTTAGAAGCAGACAAATTATAATTATCGTAAAACGTTTACATTGTAATCACATAACATTTTTTTTTTCACTGATAATTTTTTTTTCACTAAAAATTTACTACATGCTTCAGAACTTTACAAATGAATGGATTAGAAATTCATTAATAAAAGTAATATAAATAAATCTTTTTCACTGAAATTAAGATGTAATACAATGTTATGATTTAATATGTAAAATATCTCGCCTGTCAATTTTAAATTAAAAAAAAAATTGAAAGTAATTGGCTGTGATCAAGATAATTTGATAACTATCTATCCTAGAAGGCTGAAATTCATTGTAGATTGCTCAAGGAAAGATATCTGTTGATTTTATTGTATATTGTTCTAGAATACATCGTTAAAAATACCAAAAACCAAAACAAAAAAACAAAAAAAAAAAACATATACAGTGCAACTTGGATAATTCGAAGCTGAAGGGACCACTACAAAACTTCGAATTATCCAAGTTTTCGAATTAAACAAGTTACATCTTTTAACTTTAAATTTCAGGTCCATTGAATGCTTGAAAAGATTATTCTGTCAATAAGTAAATATTTATTCAGAAAGATCATGGTATGAAAGACTTAAACACTATATGTATATAAACAAAATAAGATTTATATTATGTAAGCTACAGTACATATTACATTCAATACAGAAAATTATAGTTTTTCTAAAAATTGTGCAATCTCTGATTGTTTTGTAGAATTCAGTCGCTTAAGGTTAGCAAAATCATCAAGCATGTTTAGCGAACGGAAAACAGCTTCACTTACGTTGGTTTGTCCTTCAATGTACCGACGAAATTCGGCGCTATCCCGTACTCGCGAATTCCTTTTCACCTCGCGAATGACGGTGACCTTTTCAGCGAACGTTAAATTCTTGTACACGCGTGGTTTACTGAAAGACATGGTGCCACTGACAGCAGGAAGCTCGAATGGCTTCTGAAGCGTCACGTGTCGAATGGCGTCACATGTCGAAGGTGGCGGAAAGGGATTTCAGTGGTCACGTATCGAATTTCTTAACGATGAAACGCCGAAAAGTCGTTATGGTTCGAAATTTTTTATAAAAAACTTCGAATTAAGGAAGTTGAACTTCGAATTATCCACGATTTTTGAACATTGATTTAATAAGAAATTCAAGGGACTAAGAGAAATCTTCGAATTAACCACGATTTCGAATTAAAGATGTTCGAATTATCCAAGTTGCACTGTATTTATATTCTAAATATCCATGAATATAAGTAGTACAAATTTTCCATTTTTTGAAAACAAACACTGACTTCATTTCTCATTAATTTCTTAAATGATTTAAACCCGATTCGTTTAATTACACCAAACCACGTGCTGATTAAAAGGATTTAATATTCATTGTTTAAGGCAATGAGATGTTAACAGAAGTAGGATAGAAATTCATTGTTTACATTCCAATGCTTTTCTTTGGGAATTTTTTGTTTCCTTTTCGCGCTAAGCACCCATTTGGAAAAGATTTCAAAAATAAAAGTTAGATCCACGATTATGCATACCATGTTTCAGGAAGATTCTTTCAGAGGTTCAAAACTTATTGAAGGGTGGAGACACAGACTGACTGATCTGTTGAACATCAATTTCTTATTGGAAGAAAGGGTATAAATCAGTGTTTCCCAACCTTTTTTGTCCTATGCCCCACCTAAAGTATCTAAAGTATGCTATGCCCCACCAAATTAAATGTAACCTTCACAACCAAAAAAAAAACAATTTCCAATTTTCCAATTGCCCCCTCCTTAACAATCAAATTGCCCCCCCACATCAAATCGCCCCACGTTGGGAAGCAGGGGTATAAGTAGGGTGACCAGACGTCCCGATTTTTTAAAATTTGTCCCGCGTCCCGCGGTATTTTAAAAAAGTCCCGATTTTTTTTTTGGTTATTGAATTTCTTTTTTAGTTTGATTGTCGAACTGGAGATTCCTTTTCTTTTTTTTTTCTTTCCGGCCCCCCCCCCCCCCCCCCCGGTCAATGGTGTCCTGCTTTGCCAATGTAAAAATCTGGTCACCTTGGTATAAACCGACAAAATAGGCCTACTTTTACCGTTGAACTATTTACTTAGAATGCTCAAACTTTAAGTACTTTAATTGATAAATATTAATGAATGTGAATTTCGTATTAAAGTAGGTAGAATTTTTAGACTCAGAAGTATCTATAGTCTTACCAGTATAACCTTAACTGTGACCTTGAACGATTTAGTTCATCATTCAATCATTTCAGGAACTAGTGTTCGTCTTCCGGTTTCCATCGTCAGGACCAAGATAGGACAAGGGGAAGTTTTAAGAAGTCAAACAAAAGAAGTTATTGTTGTTAATGTAAAATCATATTTTGAAAAAGAGAATTCGGAGAAGGGAGTATTACTGTCATTCGAAAAACTGATTTAGAAAAAATATCAGAAAAATATATTCTTCTTTTTCAACATTGAACCACTGATTCAGGGCATCCTCAACATTAAGGATCTTTACCTTGACGTTTACGTTTTTGGGATGCTCCCTGTTTTCTATTGCGTGTCCATTCTTCTCATAGTTGGTTGTATCAGAAGTGTTGGTGTATTGTAGATTTCGCCACTCCAACTATCTCCGATAAATGACGATCACTGGTATGGGACGAAATGGTCTTTTGATTTGTGCAATAAACGGCGATTTTTTTCGGCCAGTGACAGTAGTTAGGTGGCAATTTGTTGAGGATCCAAAATTTGAAAAATTTAAAAAAAGAAACAATTTTTAAAACTCACAACACTGTAAAAGTACAGTACTCTTCATTTGCCGATTCAAAATTAGCTCAGTATAATTAACGCTAATACACGTGCACATAACTGACGCTACTTAATCACCTGTCCCAAATATTGTCCCAATCGGAATATTGTCCCAATTAAGCGAAAAAACTAGGGCTAATTTTCTGTTCTTAGAGCTTTGTCCCAAATAAACGGCTGTCCAGATTAACCGGTGGCCCAAATAACCGGAATCCACTGTATTTATAATCGTAATTACGAAGAAGTCGGTAGAATATAATTTAAAGTAAGTGTGATGTATAGGCAGGCATAGGAATATCCCACGGGAGCCTAAGATGGCTGGAGGTAAGGCTCATACTGTGACGACAGTAGGTTTTTAATTGGTCGAGTTAGTCACGTGGTATTCGGCAGCCATTTGCAGGCTATCCTTCAGTTATTATAGGCGCGTAAGTATATCTCCAAAAGTACAGTAGAGCCCCGATTATCCGCGGAATTGGGTGGCAAAGGCTTCGCGGATAACGAAAATCGCGGATAACCCGAAAAAAGACTAAAAATGAGGTGTAATCACGAAAAAAAATATTTCACCATTAAAAACTACGTTTTATTGTACAAAAAACGTAAGATGTAAAACTTTTAAAATATGTACAGTACAGCAGAAACCTTTGCTCTACGTTTGTATCCACAAATTCCGAGAAGGCCTAAAGGATCACGATGCACAATAAACCTGTCAGTAATTTTCGACCTTCGCACTGTAGGGCCTATTGTATTTTCCTTGTTGTTGGCTTGGATTAAAATTGTTTTTTTTTTTTTTTGAGGTTCGTAATTAAAAAAAATTTTCGCGGCACTCGCGGTTAATCGGGGCTCTACTGTACATTTTGTGAAAGTATGTTTCATTGTAAAAATTATTCAACTGCTATTTTTAAGGTAATTCTTAAAGTTGTATGCAATAGAAAGTTAACTTAATGCTGGTTAGTTTTAAAATGTTATTTATTTTAAAAAAATTTAAAAATTAAAAATTAAAAAAAAAAAAAAAATAGTTAAAAAAAAAAAAAACAATGTTAAAATTTTGTAATTTTTTTAACATTTTTCTTAAGTTAAATCAAAATTTAAAATTTTTCAAGTTCTTCCCAAATAGCATTAATAAATAGAAACTGAAAATTTCAATTTGATGTATTATTCCTCTTATACCAACTGTTTATATTTTTGCAATCCTAACTGTCAACAATATCTGTTTTAATTGTTTTTTAATTTTTAAAATGTGGCATTCCAAAGTTATTTTTCTATTTTTGCAATGAAAATGCATTTATTATTTATTTTTGCTTTCTGACAACTGTTGATACGGAAAGCCGGGTTTAACAGTGTGATCTGTAATTGAATTTTCTTCCTTTCAATCGTTCATTGATTTAATATTTTTGTAATTGATTTGAATAAACTGAAATACCTACTGTTCGTTTTCAAAAGCCAGACCCGCCACTCGCGGACGATTCTAATCCGCAGAGGAGTGATACGCTGAGATGGGTACTTTCCTAAGACCTTTTTTTTTTAGTAGCACGCACGTGTATTTTCGGATGCTTACTGATTAGAATCTTTCATCAGTTCTTTGCTTTCTATTTCGTTTTTGAATTCGATTGAAAATTTCTATATTTATTCTTCACATGAACACAAAAACTAACACTGATAAAAAGTAAACATCCCCTCTTTATTTCTCCTCACCCCTATTTTGATGAAATCGAAGGAGACCTGACGCATGCGCAAAAGCGCTGAAGGTTCTCATAAACAAAAACAGATAGAAAGAGCCTGTAATGCTTTATTTCAGTGGAATACATATGAGAGAGAGAGAAAAGTTAGAACCAAATAAATAATACATCGGAAGCACAGTGGTGCCTCAAAGGATAAAATAAACAATGAAAAACTCACTAAAGTAGCCCGCACACGAGGGAGCTTTTGGCCGAGTTGCATGTGCAACTTGATGCCTAGAGCGGTTTTTTGAGCTGCGTGGGCCAAGTTGCATGGAAGTTGCATGGAAAAAAAGCTTCACAGAACGGCGGTGCACCACGGAAAGTTGCATGGAATTACCCAATCACAGTGCAGCATTTTTATACGTCAGGCGTGACGTCATGCTCAAGTAAGAAACATGGCGTCGAAACATTTTTCCTTCACTTCAGATGGGCGAATCGCGAATACAGCAAAAATATCAGATTATTTCGAGTTTCTTTCACACATAAATACAGTTTATATGTAAATGCAGTAATTTAATGCGGCAGAATGTATCAGAACGTTTCAAAAACCTAGTTTTTTTGAATATTTCACATCGCAAGCAGAGTTTCGCTCATTCACCATTTCCGGAAACTGCCACATGACGTCATTGTTTCAGTGAGCAATGGATTATTATTGGCTGTTGGTCGTTGTTATTCGTGAATCGCATTATTGCCATCAACTGCGATTACATACCGGCTAATAATATTATAAAAATATTTCTCATATGTTTAAAATAAATCACAAATATTTAGTTTTGGAACGATATCACAGCAGTATCCTTGACGTCATGTCCAGTGATGTCATTCAAATTCGTAGTGTGCTTCGTTTGTTGTACGCACGGCGGCGCTAACAATGTTGCATCGTTTGCGCACTGATAGTTGCATGCAGCTTTTTCTGTGCACCTCAATTTCCTCGAGTTGCACAGAAAAAGCTCCCTCGTGTGCGGGTAGCTTTAGTGAGAAAATTCATGTGCCAGCATTGCGCAGGCCTCAATGAATTGTTTTTTAATGCATAAAAATTCAAACTGCGCATTTGAATTATTAATAATAACAATGGATGAGACCAAATTATTTATAAGTGATATCCTGGAACAGCTGTTTCACGATCGCCAACGAGCGTGAAACAGCTGTTCCAGGATGTCACTTGTTATTACAAATAAATAATTCTAGATTACAATCCTCTATCATAACTTCTAAATCAGATGTTTCTAAAACGACTTAAAGCCTACTTGCCTTACAATGTAATTCTTTTACGTTTTTTCAATGTCGTGAAGAAAAGATAGTAACGAAAGGCCTATTTAAGATAGTAACGAAAAGCCTATTTGCTAAATGGAAACAGTGCAAATTTGCCATTTTCTGAAAAAATTAATTTAATTCGCATTTCTTAAGTAAGGATTAATACAGAGGATTAAGACAGATAAAATTAAATAAGTTATGATAACCTTATGATAAGCCTTCCTTCCACAAACGATATTGCTCGATATAACGACCACGGTTATGGACAATCGTCTGACATCGTAGTTTCCCATTTCTGGAAAGGTATTCCTGTGGGATTGTGTTCCACACATCTAAACAGACTTTCCAGCCAGTTTACAAGGTGTGCGACGTGCAGTCCCAGATTTAAGAAGCCGTCCATTGGGGAGGCAGGAGATAACGGGTATGCACGTAAAGAGTATGACATGAATCCCGGTCTCAGGCGCCTTTCGTTAGTCGTACTGGGACAGAGGAATGTGTAGTAAGGCTGGATGCCTTGTCCATATGAATGCTCACCAACGGAGCGTCGTTGTCATAAAGCTGTGGGACATGGTGGTCGTAGATTGGCTCATCATAATCTCGTGGAAGTAGGCAGCATTTCATTGGCAATAGCGGCTGCTCTGAGCTCTGCTTAGGGGAAGATATCGCCTCATTTCAGTTGAAAATTTTGCTTAGTTCTCTGAAAAATGCTGAAAAAAATGATAAATCCAGAGGAAGAGGGATTTTTCGTAGGATTAACAAATATCAATCCAGAATGATTTAAAAAAGGGGGAAATATGAACATAACGAAAAAAAAATCTTAAATTCATTTGCAGCCGTATCCTTTCTTCAACGTTTTTTTATTACTGATGGCCTTGTAATTTCAGTCCATGGCGGAACGAAGGCGTCCCCAATAACTGAGGGACTCTGGTTATAATCACCCCTACTGACCAGGTGACTGGGTGATGAGAAAGGGGACAGAAAAGAAGCAGACAAAAACAGGAAAGAAAGCAAACAGCCAAGCCGCTGCCGGGATTCGAACCCAGGTGCCGACATATCGGCCTCATGGCAGACCGCCGTCTGATCTCATAGACCACGCCGGCACGGCAATCTTCAACTACTTTCTCTTAATTTAAAACCATGAATTATAATCAATTTGTGCAGACGAAGTATATTGAAAAACACATTCTTTAATTTTCAATTGCTCAAACCTGAGAATATTGGACAATTTATTGGAAATGTTTTTCGGATCAATGCGTAATTATATAAATTATAAGGATAGTTTTTTTAAGAAAAAGAAATAAAAATCTAAATGTTGTATAATAAAAGCCATATAATTCTTAGAAAGTATTATAAAACAATGGTATCAGAAATATTAATATATAATATAGAAAATTAAAAATAAAAGAAAGGGATGCTTCTGTGTTTACTGTTAACGAAAATATTGTTAAAAAGTACGAAATTTCACTAATTTTGATGATAAAAATATAAATTAAGTTGAAAAGGTTACGCAGAAATAGAGATAAGTTATAGTTTCTGATAACTGTATTAAGAATTATGGATTACTTGATCAATTTATGTTTGAAAACTGCGTTTGGAAGAATTATTATCCAAATAGAACTCCAAGGAAACTGTATATTTTTAGATATGAAATTCTGCACAATAAGGTCTGAACTCACTAATATCCAAAGGTAAGGATTTTTTTTAAATAATTTTTAGCATTGTAGACGACAAAAATTATTGATCTTTCATTAATCTATATTACTAAAATCTTTATTTCTCTGTCTGTCTGTCCGGCACAATTGTTAATTATTAGTTTCCCTTGCTGAGAAAGTCAGATTATAAAATTTTCTTTTTTTTTTTTCGCCTTGCATGGGACTCGAACCGAGGACCTTCGTTCTCGCAGTCAGGAACGCTAACCATTGGACTACTGCTGGTCCCCCAATATCCAATCCTACTTTTATTCTGTTTTTTCATGCGCTATCAAATAATGAGTTCATTCAAAAAGGAATAAAATATCACTTTTTGCCATAACCGCTGGGAATCGATTCTTCTTGGATTATCTCATACTTACCAGGGGGAGACAGGGGGGTGGCCTAGTTAATGATTAAAAAAAAAAGACTTTTAAAAGAAATTTGTAAACATGAATTTTGTTTAAAGTAATTCATTCTTTCTGAATCAGTTGATTGGAAAGATATTTATACTATTCAGTCCTCACATTATCATTTTTTTTTTTAACTTCTGAACATAAATAAATTATTGTCACTGAAAAACTCCTTAAGAAATACATTATAGCCTTAGTTGGCCGCCGAAGTTTTTAGCCTGTTAATGACGGATGGAATGGAGTTAATCCCTATTGTCGCCACTGTGAGTTAGACAAGTCACTGTAGGCTCCCAACGTTTCAGTGACCCGGGACTGAGATGAGGTCGAGTGGTCAGCCCAACGCTCACCCCCGGGAAAGCAAACCTGGTACCCATTCTACAGAGGGCTTGGTGGACCTTAGGACTCTGCTGGAGCGGAATTCAGCGAGGAAAAATCCTCGATTTCCATCAGGTAAGGGGATTGAACTCAGCTTCTTAAACCGCAGCTCCGGACCCCTTGGCTACCGGTCCCACAAATAAGTGAAGTATTAAAAACAAACAAATAAAAATGAAATCAAAGGACATGAAATTAAAAAATGAAATAATTAATTATCAATAATTAATAAGTAAACCAACTCAAATATCAAATATATACACCGCAATATTCTATAAAATTAGTCAACTTCTTTATTTTCCTAAGAAATTTTAACATGCCTGTAATAAATTAATCAATAAACCAAAAAGGCACCAAAGTAAACAAAAGATTTCGCCTCTGAACAATAGTGGAAGTGTGGGATGGCCGTTTCGTCCTCTTTATGGACTCATCAGCCACACAAATCCTCTATAAAGTTCCAGAAACTATACGCAAACCCTTTCTCTATGTTTATTTCAGTAGAATGCATTCAGTGGGAAATTAATAAGCTAAATAAATTTTGAATGTATTCTAATTGACATTATAAGTCATTGAAATAAATATGTAAAATTATTAGAAATTTAGCATTGTCTCCGAAGTTGACGTATGCGTCCACCGTAATGCTTTCAGGTTAAGTTCGGTACATCTATTAATCTCACATCTGCTACTACAGTCGGACCTCTATTTAACGAAGTCGCTAAATCCCCCCAAAAAATTCATTATATGGAAAATTCGTTAAATAGAGATTCACCTTTTAAAATTTCTTTAAACTAAATAAAACAGATTTAAAATACATAAACAATAAATATTATTAAAAAACATAATAATTTTAATGACATAAAGCATACATTAATTACCACATGCGTACTTAAAGTTTAATAATAAAGTCTGTTAATTTTATCCGAGTTTTTTTTTTTGTTTTTGAAAAAGTGTTTTCGCTCATAGTATTTCTCGCATCTTAAATGCACCAAAAAAACCCTTCAGGCGTATTTTCTTCAAATTGTAATCCGCGTCGGATTGTTTCAAATGATTTTAGCATTTCATCATACGAAGGTTTTTTTTTTTTATTTCTGCATTATGATCATTTCCATTTTCATCATCTTCATCGCAATTCATAGCTGTATTGTTTTTATTTTTCACACTGACAAAATATCCGATTCAGTTAGTGTTTCCGAGGTCTCAACTTCAAAATCAAGTGAAAGATAATCATCAATCAGCACATCATCGTTAATTTCTTCTTTTTCCCTCAGCTGCATCCACATTTCTTTCATTTCCTCTAAGGGAATATTAATAATAAAAACATTTCAAGGAGAAAAAAAAAATAGATACCACGAAAAAGTTCGTTAAATAGAAAATGCATTTCGCTATTTGGAGGTTATTTTACGAAGAAATTAGCAAAATGTTCTTGGTTCCAAAGAAAAGTTCGCAAAATAGAGAAATTCGCAAAATAGATGTTCCTTAAATAGAGGTCCGACTGTATTTGCTAGAATGCTCCAGAATCTGCAGTATATGCGTATTATGAGTACATGAAACTTGCGTCATTCTATTATAAGCGTCAACGAACGTTGAATACTCAAATGTATTTCACTTTTTCATAAAAAACAATGGATTTATTTTTCCTTGAATTATTAGAGACATACAACCAATTTTCACGAATATAAACGTTGGCAAATAGTTAACAATAAATACAGTATTTTTTTTTAAACCAAATGTTACAAACGAAGACAGATAGTAATTAGGTTGTTTACAGAAATATAATCCACGAGTTCTGAGAGGGGAACATAATTACGGAACATAAAATCGATCTCCTTTTAGTTGTTTATGTTCCTGACTTTCCTTCTTTCCAATTCTGGAACGCTGTATGTGGCTGATCGCTGACTTCCATTTTACAACATTATTTTTACAAATCTGGATCTTCTTTTGCGTAATACCGAACTAACAAACGTGAGTTATTTATTTATTTATTTACAACGATTATTGCGTTTTAAAGTCAATGTATTTCGGCAGTTTTTTTTTTTTTTTTTTTTTTTGGCCGTAGCCCCGTACTTATTGATCCTTCAAATTTCAACAGGAATTTTCTTGTTACAACCTAAATCTAGGCCTACTTCTAAATTTCAGTTTCCTAGGTTATTGACAGGGCCGTAACTAGGCAGGGGCAACAGGAGCACATGCCCAGGTTCAGACGGAAGGGGGGGGGGGCAGAAAGATCGAAGAAATTCGCATTAACTTATATTAAAAAAAAATGTACGCCTTTTAACAAACTTTTTGGTAACCTGTCCGAAAATAGTAGCTCACCTCCCCCCTCCCTACTACTGTCCTGCCTCGTATAAAATTAGTGTAGGGGGGGCCCAGTGATGAAGTTTTGTCCAGGGGCCCAAAAAAGCTAATTACGGCCCTGGTTATTGGGATCAGTTTTTGAGTTTCTAATGTAGTGCAAAGCTAGTAGGCGGGCCTATAGGTTTTGCCATTCAGAATAAAGAATAGTAGTGAACAACTTTTTTTTATTAACCTTTCTTTAACGTGCGGAGTGAACTATCTAGGAACACAATTGACACGCACAAATTTACGCAAAGGATTCGCACCCCGAGCTGTCATCGTGAAGAGACTGGGACGGACCGTTTCGCACTTGTTATGTGCTCATCAGCCAGCCAAACTCCACCGATAACATGCTCAGGAGGTGCGAAACTTTAGCTATCCCGGCTCTTGCTCCCAAGAGCGGGACCACTCCCCAAAGAAATACAAAATAAAAATTAATAAAACGAGAAAATACAATACTTCCTTGGCCTGCAACTCGCAAAGCACAAAAGGAATTTAATAGCAGCATTAAATAAGAAATACACTGTAAATAGAAATTATTAACCTTTCTTTAACGTGCGGAGTGAACTATCTAGGAACACAATTAGTGAACAACCTTCGCTAAACAAAAAATAGATATGGTTTTATAAATCTCTATATATTATTTCTCAAAGGTGTTTTTTTGTCGGTTCACCATATCTCCCTTAATACTTCATCAAAATCAATGATTGAGACATCATTTTGAAGATTACGTTCACCGCTAATGACGAAAAATAAACAAATTGTTTAAAATTAATGTTTTCGTTAAAAAACTTTATTTTAATAACCTTTTTATAAAAACGTAGAAGGCGCCATCTATTTACCATCTGTTTAACTAACATGCACGGCAGCTGTTGGAGTTGTTTTTTATTTTTCAAAGGTGTTTTTTTTGTCGGTACGCCATATGACAACGTTTCTCATCAGAAGTAAGTACCGCATATTATTATTTATCTATTGTTTTTTATTATTTAAACAAATTACTTATTTCCATATTATTATATTACCATTCGGTGACTGATCAAGATACCATGAATTATTCGCACGGGTCAACTAGTAAATTAAATTATTTTCATACATGTTTATAGGAAAAAACAAATCAAAACAATCTTTTATTTGTTTGACTAATACGATATATAATAAACATTTTTTTTTTCAACAACTGTTGAGTTTAATTCTGTTTTTTCCTGACTATGTCAACAATGCAATGATTCACTGCTTTTCTGAATTGCCAAAAGAGCTCTCGTCGATTGTTGCTGTCATTGTTACTTCCTGCACCAGAGTGTTCTTGAATCACTTGAGAAGGAGACGTACAGGTAAATAGGTGGACAAGGTATAGTGATTTGTTTATTTGTTCGTGAATACGTGAATTGCTTTAACTGTCAATGACAATCCGCCGATGATTAATAGCTTCCTGCCTCTCTCCAGTTCCGTTTGGTGAAGCGTCATTGACGAAAAAAAAAACAAACAAAAAAAAAAACATGAATTGCTGACTTATTTCGCATGGATGTTTCCTCGTTATATCACAGTTTCCTTGTCATAGTAAACAAGGTTATGATATTGGTTCAGTAAACAAACTGACAAAATAATGAAAGTGTAATGTAATACTTATTGGTACCAAAAGGTGGCGCAACACGTCGTTCTCAAAATACGCTGATTTCAGCATGTATCATTAACCCTTACAAAACTGTTATTTAGAAAATAGGGTTTCGTGTAAATTAGAGGATATTTTATGATGATTATAATTATTATTTTGTTCATTTATTGCAGAGGAAGACAGCAAATAATAAACATGTCCTCTAAATCAGTTTTACTATTCTACTAAGGCTATTACCCACATTTTTAACATTTGTAAACAATGGGTGAGACAAACTGTTTACCAAGTGCATCCTTGAACAGCTGTTTCAAGCTCTTTGGCGATCATCAGCCATGAGCAGTCACTAGTAAACAACGAGGTCTCAGTAATGAGTCTAATATGAATAATTGTCGGAAGCGCAGTGGTGCCTCAAAAGAAAAAAATGAACAATAAAATAACTCACTAATGAAAAATTAGTGAGAAAACTTCATGTGCCAGCATTCCGCCCGCCGCGATGCTTTTTTTTAAAGCATAAAAAATTCAATGCGCATATTGAATTTTTTATGCTTTAAAAAACAAGGTAGTGACAGCGATTAGTAAACCAATCGCAATGCTTCGCAACGGCTTCTGATACGTATAAGAAAATATAATAATAATATCTAAAAGTTAAACTGTAACAAGCTTCCAGAACTTGTTGAATTTATGTTGAATTATTGCTTTAATTTCCTTATTATTATAAATGTGATTGATGCGAATGCAAAAGGCGCAATTCTTGCGATATTGTGATTGTTGCTAATAGTAATTTAATGATACTTGTCTTAATGATACTTGTTGAAGGTATAAAAGTGATTGTTGCGATTGTTGCTAATGATAATTTAATGATATTTTAACTAATCCTTATCAGAAGCCTAAAATCATGGCGGCGGGCGGATTAGCTGGCACTTGAATGTTCTCACTAATTTTTCGTTAGTGAGTTTTTTATTGTTCATTCTTCTTTTGAGGCATCCCTCCGCTTCGACGATTATTCTAACATTTTTATTTAATATCTATTGAAAAGAAAAAAAAAAGGGTTAGAACAAATACAGTGGAACCCCGCCATTCGTCCGCCTCGCTATTCGTACAACTTTTTCAAGTAAAATTGAACTCGCCATTCGTACGCTTGCTCGCGATTCGGACAGCGTGACCATGTTACTGGCCGCCCCACGCGGTCGCTTCAGTTCAGTCTCGTGCTAGCTTCCGTACGCTACGCATCATCCACGCAAGCTTCATGAAACTTTGTGATATTTTATTGTTATTTTTTATTATTTTTATTGAAAATAGTGCAGCCATGGGTCCAAAAAAGATTACTGATTCAACTAAGCCTAAAAGGAAAGCAGTGAGAACGACAATTGAATTGAAAAAAGAACTCGTTGCGAAGTTTGAAAGTGGAACTCGTGTCTCTGACTTGGCAACTCAGTATGGCATGGCGAAATCAACCATATCGTCTATATTGAAAAAGAAAGACATAATAAGAGAGGCCTATATATTTATTGTTTTCATAATTTTTATGTATTTTATGCTTAAAATATTATTACAAAGATTTAAATAAGGAATCATCTCTGGGTTCTGGAACGGATTAATCCCATTTACACTATATCTTATGTGAAAAAATGATTCGCCATTCGTACAAATCGCCATTCGAACTGCCTCCTGGAACGGATTGTGTACGAATAGCGGGGTTCCACTGTAAGTTTAAAAAGTTAATTTTTATTTATTAATGTTCACGACCATCCGTGTATGATCATGATAGCTCAAAGACTACATAGCCTTGTGAACTGAAATGTTAAAATTTCGTGTTTCAGTTTACAAGAAAGTTCCGTATTTATTTTAAACAGAAATTTCTTAAAAAAAAAAAAATGTTCAATTAGTTATAAAGAAGGACCGTGTGGTTTTGATAAAACTCGAACAACATGTTAGTGTACGAACAACTTACATTTATTTATTTATTTATTTATTTATTTATTTATTTATTTATTTATTTATTTAATAAGTAAGATTCAGCGGATGAAAGCTCAATTACAGTATCTGAATAAAAAAGAGAAATATATGTAAATAAGAAATAATAAACTAAATGTGTTTATTATAAAGGTGGTAGACGTTGTATTTAGAGTCTGACACTGGTGGTTATTCTGATTCAAATGGAGTTTCTGTGACGATTGTAAAAAAAAAAAAAAAATGATCTATTTCTATTACGCGAGTGATAATGACATTGAAATTAATTTCCGCTACCGGAGAGCAAGATTGGCTTTTATTATTAAAAGTATTATATGGGAAAATCATTGATGCTTTACATCTTCTAATAATTAATGGATCAAAAGAAAAGATTCAGGAGCTACAGAAAATAATGGAAACACTTGCTGTTTGTACAAAACTCTATTAATTCATACGAAGTTGGTCCACTGTGAGCAGGGCCTGCACAAGATGATCAATTGGTCCCTCAGCAACGGGACCCAGCCGTCAAAAGGGCCCGGGCTGAGGTCTTAACCAAAAAAAAATATATGAATTAGCCTATCACTTCTAGACTTTTTTTTGTAATTAAGTCTACATTTTATATTAAGTACTTTTTTGCTTTAACCATTTGCATTACATTGTTTGCATAGAGCGAATTTTTTCTAAACTTTTGCATAGAGCTGTAAAAAATAAATGTTAAATTAATTTACTTTCAAAATAAAATTAATAACTGTGGGATATTTGAAAGGGACAAATTTGAAATCGTGTGGTGTTTTCGCGATATTGTTGGCTAAGGATCTATGATTTTGCCAAAACGTTGGGGGGGGGGGGGGCATTACTGCATTCGGTATCTGGGCCCTGAATTTGATGTGGGGGCTTAATCGTGAACATTCTGGATAGCAGAAATCCGACGTCGAATAGATGCTTACAGATTTCGCGCATACGATAATGTATTTTGTATCATTGTAAAATTTCTACCAAGTCTGCGAGTGAAAAAGATGGAGAAAACCGTGCTTTCTTCTAAAGCTCAAGCAATTCTCATAAGGTACTGTAATGTTCAGATCCGTAACTAAGTACAGTAGGTTAGTTGCTTTACTTCATCCTCGTGCTTTTCAAACCAACTTGTGCTTTTTGCAGCGTGGGTTGGCAAATTATTCGCCTGTTACAGGCATCCTTGAAGATTGTTGTACAGTTAGAACCAAACGGTATCCTTTTGCAGGACGTCCCGACACATAAACTTTCTCTGCTGTAGGAGACAAACTGAAAGACTTCGTTGAACCAAATGAAATGCTCTCAGTCATTTAAGGCTCTATAGTTTTGATGGTCTCTTCACCATAGTATGCGTTTTTTGGCAATAATGTCTGTAACGAATGATTTGCCATAAATATTTAATCTGAGAAGTTCCCGACAAAGTGTTCTGTTTGAAATGGAATCTTCTCAACCGATATTTAACTCTCTGTCATGATTTTATGTTTTCGGCATTTATCTTGATGATCTTGGTAACTGAGATAAAATCCACTGTCAAAGTGGTGCTGAAACCCTATTAAATATAGTCTATAAATTGTTTATTTATTTATTTATTTATTTATTTTTTTGCAGACGAATTTCCTTACTGTCCGTTTTCGTTTACGAGAGCCTTCAACACTTTTGCGCATGCGTCAGATCTCCTTCGATTTCATGAAAATAGATGTGAGGAGAAACAAAGAGGGGATGTTTACTTTTTATCAGTGTTAGTTTACTAGTAGCTGCGTTCTATTTGCGCTTTTCGGGAAAGAATTATGGAAAGAATAAATACTATTGCAAAAATTCTCCTCGTTATTTTTTTCTAAAAAGCGAAAATGTCCAAAAGAATTTCTTAGGAAAATATCCATCTCAGCGTATCACCCCGCTGCGGAGTAAAATCGTCCCGCAGTGGTAGCTCTGCCATTCATAAACGGACTGTAATGACGTTACGTACCTTTCTCCTTTTAACTAAAATCGTTTGAAATTTCCGATCATGCGATTGATCGAAACGAAATTCGAAAACGAAAATGAAATACAGAAAATTCTGTAGCTAAAGAAACGAAGAATAAATTGGCATCGAAACTGTGAACGAAGTTAGAGACTGCGATTATTTTTGTGGTATCACAGCGAATTTCAGCAATTTCTCAGTGAAATAGATCTTATCTAAATTTCCACTTGCAGAAATCAACGTCCTTGCTTTAGATCTGTCCTGTTTCCTTCGATAAGATACAGAGGGCGCCATATTTAGTATCATTGCGAATAATATCCTTGTTGTTTTAAACTTTTCTTCTCTGATACGTTTCATGACATATCTAATTCAAAGGCGTGACCAGGAATTTTGAATGGGGAAGTTATATTCGTCGTAGCCGTTCAGCAACAAAAAAGAAAGTTATGTCCTTTTTCTGGATGAGGGAAGGATATCAAATAAAACGATATCTTTCCAACTAAACAAACAAAATAAAAAGATCTAAAATATTGAATTTTTACAACCCATACCAATCCAGTCCCCATTCAATACTATAATGACCTAAATAATATAATTTCATACGTCCGTCCGTCACAGTAATTGAAGTCAGTGGGCTTCCTTTTCTCAGCCTTTATACACACTTTTATTTCCGGAGATACAGCCGTCCGAGCGTTGGGCTGACCACCCAATCTCATCTCAGTCCTGGGTAATGGTAATATAGGGTTTTACGGGAGTCTTACCTTCAGCGCCCCCCAAAGGCCATCGTGGGTCCTAGTGGGATACATCTACTTACTATACACGGCGGGCGGACGGAACATAGCGTCTTCCCGATAAAATGTCAATGGACCGTTGCTAGCGTTTTAGCGAACAGTTACAGTGAAATCGGTGTTTATCGTAGTTTTTCTTTGAGGAAAAAAACCCAAAAAATAATAAAAAATTATCAGAAAGCATTTTTAAGACTTCAAGAAAGTCCATCTTAGGGCCCCCCCCCTTATTTTTGAATTTTTAAGAGAAACATTAAGGCGAAAAATGGTTTTTGCATAATTTTTAGGGTCGGACTGCCATAGGCCACATTGCATCCGATGTCTAGAGCTTCTGATTGGATCTCTCAAAAGCCACTTATGTTGGCGAATGTAAAATTATGTATTCGTCTGTAATCCTACTAGAAACTGAGTTTTAGTACTAATAAAACGCTAATAGTCAAGTCCATTCGAAAGTTTTTTTTTTATTTTTATTATTAATATTCAGTTTTTCTTTAGTCGATTTTGCCTAATAGTCCAGGGAAATTAGACAAAAAAGTGGCCGAACCCGGACATTTGAAACCTCAAGCTGAAAATTGGTAGAAATGTTGAGAATAGTGTTCTGATTGATATCCCAAAATTCCCAAAAAATCCATCTTGGGGAAAATCCGCCATTTTGAAAAAACCGCCCCCACCGTGGATATTTCGAGTTTTAAGCATAGCGACTGAACCGAGTGTCTGATTGTATTCGTTTTTGCGTCAAATTACGTAATTCAGGCTGCGTTCTCTTCCTAAACACTAAAATTAATAATTATGGACCAATTGTGGTTCTTGAGAAATAATAATAATTATGAAAATGCGACAAACGAAAATTGATCTAAAATTATAATAAATGTTATTATAATATTAAAAAAATAATCAAAGAAGACTTCCTAACACAAGGCGTGAAATATAGGCATAAGCAGCAATAGAAATACGTTATTAAGGGTAAAAGTTAGGTAGCTTGTGTCGTGTTATCACTGGAGCTCGACTGCCTGTTCACTAATCTGCCTGGCCAAAATCTTTGACGGTAATGCATGATCTGAAGAAATATAACCTATATTAGCGTCAATTTAAGACAAGTAAAACAGTATTCTTTAAATTTTGTAGGTATTTAACGTTTCTACGACAACATGTCTGCCAAAGGTTCAACGTCGTCATCGCTATTTGAGTCAGAGCAGTCCATACGATTTGTGCAGCCATGTCCTGGGCAGTAGCCGCACATACTTGTGCAAGGAAAACCGTTTCTTCTGCACCTGCATCTCTTCTCGCAACCACAGTTACAGTTGCCGAATATGATATTCAGTACCCGCTCCGGTATTGGTTCTTCTTTAGTTGGAATGGGTGTCAGCTGAACTTCATGAGCCATCCATCCCCACTCTGCTTCCGGTAGGCGATTCCCCATCCAAACTGGAACCTAGAATGAAACAAACTAAAAATTGAACAGCCTGTTTAAAAAGCTGTCGTTGTTGATAACAACCCTCCTAACTGCAGTTTTAAAACAAAAAAAAAAAAAAAAGATGCGCCAATGAGCAAGTTTTAAATTAGCCGAGTTTGCGCAGGGCTCAACTCGCACAGTGTTTGGCTATCACGTAGTTCTCTGCTTGTAAGAATTGTGGGAGACGGTGTATGCGAAGAACACGGTGACCGAGATGGTAAACGGCCATGCCTACGCTGTAGCTGTCCGCGCACATCTTCTGATGCAGCTGTCGTTGGCGATATTCAGGATATACAAGACACAGACTCTCTTCTCAGCGATCGCTTGAAACGAACACACTCAGACAACACTCTGGAACGACTTCGGTGGATGACGTTTTGTCGTCAGAGTACATCGCCCAGCCAGCAGAGTTGTTCGAAGCAAAGCTGAAAGCCCTCTTTTCATCTGGACGGCTCACTGCGAAGCTATGGGTGCGATTCTTTTAAGATGGTTGGCATCATGCGTCTGTTTGTCAGAACTGAACGTTCTGGAGTTTGGGTTCTTCACTTGCTGTGTGTCCAAAGAATGATTCCGTATTTTCACTCTGCGGGACATCTTAGCTCGAGGATGTTATGACTCCCTTGGAGTTCCGACAATTTGTCAAGGAAGGTTGCTTCACTGTCAGGAGATCTGCAAAGTTCTGGTCAGGCATATGGATCGATATGACCATAGAGCAAGTGTTGATGAGAAACATGAAGACGGCGGGTGGGCTCACACAAGGACGTGGATTGACGGATAACGTCATTGCTCGATGGGCTTGCGCCATGCCTTTATCTGCAAATGTAATAGACGCCATTGAAAGGTTTTGTGGAGTCTTCAGCGAAACCTCCGACCAACATGTGGAGCTAAGAGAGTCTCGGCAAGTGAGAGATAAGGCAGATGTTCGCAAGATGGTAGACTGGCTCCAGTTCCACCATCCTTTCAACGACTCAACAAACCTTCTAGTTTCCTTGTCTACCGGTGTAGTAGCCGACGATACAGTTAACTGTGATGAGGCTCTATCCCGTGATTTGCAAGCACTGAAATCAATAACAGGTCAACGATTCAATAAAGTCCACTTAAAACGAAACAACAGAGTCACGACTTTCGACACTGCGTCTAAAACGACCAAGATCAAAAACACTGTCGTCGAAATCAACCCTAACCAACTTTTTCACCGATTGCTGTGTGTTGTGCGTGACGATGTTGATCTCGAGGAGTACCTGACATATGAACTTGCAGCAAGGCCTCCAGCGCTGTTTGACGGGACGTTGATGCGGAAAGGCACTAAGTCTGGATTGGTCGACGTTTTACAAGAGATAGCGCCGCCCAAAACAAACTTTCCAGTGAATGCAGAGTTTGTGGTAGATGGCGGGTTCCTCCTGCACCGGGTTGCATGGGCGCGTCCAGCGAATTTCAGCCACATCTGCCTCCAGTATGTGAAGTACGTGAAAAATCACTTCGGCCAGGATGCTACCGTGGTCTTCGACGGTTACGAATCTCCAAGCACCAAGGACGAAGAACATACCAAACGAAACGCCAGGGGAGCATCGGCAGAGGTTTTATTCGACGATGCTTCGCCCTCGAAATCACCACAGTCAGCGTTTTTGGCAAATGTTAAAAACAAGGTGCGATTCATCGCTTTGCTATCAAGGCACCTCATGGAAGCTGGGGTCAAGATCATTCAAGCCCCGGGTGACGCGGATACTGTCATAGTAAAGACTGCTGTGCAAGCTGCTAACAATGGTGCGACGTCAGTTATAGTAGGCGAGGACACCGATCTTCTCGTCCTGATGGCAGCTACATCCCGCCCTGGAAACAACGTCCAAATGCTGATGCCGGGAAAAAAGGATGCAGAAGCCCGGGTCTTCAGAAGTGAAGACCTAATCGCGGCTCTTGGAGATCTCCGTAACCACCTCCTGTTTTTCCATGCAGCAACTGGATGTGATACCACTTCTGCTCCGTTCCGAAAAGGCAAAAAGGGATCTTTCAAGAAGTTCAAGCGAGACGCTTGTTTAAGGGAGACAGTGTCGGTCTTCAACATATCGGATGCTACGCACCAGGATATTGCGGCTGCAGGTGAACGTTTTCTTCTTGCATTATATGACTGTGACGATGAAGACAACTTAAATAGCGCCAGACATCGGCTCTACCGGAGGACAGTTGCCAAACAGTCCGTCAAAGCAACGTTTGACATAGCTACACTTCCCCCTACATCTGCAGCGGCCAAACAACATTCACACCGAGTTTACCACCAGGTAACTTACTTACTTTCATTTGTCTTACTTTCATTTGATTGCAATCGGAGGCTTGAAACTACTATTGCCTTATAAATTCTAGGTTCAGGTTTGGATGGGGAATCGCCTGCCAGAGGCACAGTGGGGATGGATGAATCATGCAGGTCAGCTGAAACCCATTCCAACTAAAGAAGAACCAGCACCGGAGCGGGTACTGAACATCATATCCTGCAACTGTAACTGTGGTTGCGAGAAGAGATGCGGTTGCAGACGAAACGGTTTTCCTTGCACAAGTATGTGCGGCTACTGCGCAGGACATGGCTGCACAAATCATATGGACTACTCTGACTCGGATATCGATGACGACGTTGAACCTTTGGCAGACGTGTTGTCATAGAAACGTTAACTACCGCCAAAATTTAAAGAACACTTTTTACTTGTCTTACATTGACGCTAACATAGGTTTTGTCCAGTTAGTGAACAGGCAGTCGAGCTTCAGTGGTCACACGAAACAAGCTAGCTAACTCTTACCCTTAATAATGTATTTCTATTGCTGCATATGCCTGTATTTCACGCCTTGTGTTATGAAGTCTTCTTTGATTAATTTTTTTTTTATTAATTTAATTTTGTTGTAATTACAATAACATTTATTATAATTTTAGCAAAATTTTCGTTTGTCGCATTTACATATTTATTATTATTTCTCAAGAACCACAATTGGTCTATAATTATTACTTTTTTGTGTTTCGGAAGGTAATGCAGCCTGAATTACGTAATTTGACGCAAAAACGAATACATTCAGACGCTCGGTTCAGTCGCTATGCTCAAAACTCGAAATATCCAAGATGGCGGCGGTTTTTTCAAAATGGCGGATTTTCCCCAAGATGGATTTTTGGGGAATTTTGAGATATCACTCAGAACACTATTCTCTACATTTCTACCAATTTTCAGCTTGAGGTTTCAAATGTCCGGGTCAATGTCTAATTTCCCTGGACTATAATATCAAATACGGGAACAATATCAAATACTCCAACAGGACAAACGAAATTATTTTATACTACACTTCTCACTACTAGAAAAAAATTACCTTCTAACGAAATTACCATAAATCTTCAACTAGAGTATTACCTAGAAGTAGGCCTACGCATGACAACAGTCGAGGACATAGTTCCAAGGAAAGGGTTGGCTGTACAGCAAAACAGCACACACAGCCAAGCCAAAGATGTAATTTGGAATGTTTTCAGTGTTTCAAGAAGCAAAAGGATGATGGAGTTTTTCGAGAGTGCATCAGATGCAATGAACATATCTGTTTTCACTGCCAGGAAGTTTATGCCGGGAAGAAAGCAGCAGATAACGATGCGAGGTCGGCTAGCAATTCTTTTGGTACTCCAGCAAAAAACCGTTGCCGTTCGGCACCAGTGTTTGATAAGGATGAGTTGGATTTATCTGTTGTCAGAGCTAACATCAGTGGCGTAACTAGAACTTTTGCCGCCCGGGGCGGTCTCCAATTTGCCGCCCTTTCTAAGTCATGAAATGGTGGTTTTTACAAATTAATAAACATAAATAAATAATTGTAATTGAGGCAAACTATAGGTTGTAACTTTTTACCGTTGGATGCCATATTTAAATTACAAAATATATAGATTACCTAATTTACCAAAAAAAATTACCATTAAAAATTTTTTATTTTATATTTATAAATAAATAATTTCATTTCTTTTGGATAAACAAACAAATTGTACACAAATGTGTATGTAAACATATTTATATATTTACTCTTCTAACTTTCATAGTAGAAAAATCGTGTATAATGCTCTCAAAATTTATAATATTTGTAATTTCTTGTTCTGTGGACAATATTGCAAGATTTTGTAGTCTTAAATCACTCATTGTGGAACGAAGATAATTTTTTATCAACTTCAATTTGGAGAAACTCCTTTCGCAACTAGCGATACTGATTGCAATAATTTATTGTTAAAAAAAATTCTTGGCAAAATTACAATGTTGGGTCCAGAATTTTCCAGTTTATACTGTTGAATAAATTTGAGTATATCAATAGGGCCTTCCCCCCCCCCCCCCGTTTTTCCAACGTTTTGCCTCTTCTTATAGTGCAGGTACAGCCATAAAAACCTGGATCCTTTTTCTTTCAATTTGGAACTGTTCTTTATCAATGTCAATAAAGTCATTTATTTGACATTCAAATTCTTCATTTAGTAGGTTACATCGTATTATACACGAAGGACATGCAACTGATCAAAGCGTTCTTTTATTTCCTTTATAATTCTATCCATAGATAAAAACATTTCTCTTCATACTTCTTGTTCTAAGGATAGCCCCAGTCTCGTGAATTTCCCCTACTCATATTTTTTCTCCTTCTAACTCGACGTTCAGTCGATATCTCCAACTCTTCACAAATTGTTTTGGCTGCTATAACTGCGTTTTGTATTAGCGCATCTCTTTGTTCCATGAAATGGGTTTGCAAAGAATTTAGTTTTATATGGCATTGATGAACATTTATATGGCATTGATGAACATAACCCTTTTATTTGCAGGTGTTTTTGCGCGTCATTAACTTCCAAAAGGATGGGTTCCCATAAATTGAAATAACAGAAAAGAAAAAGGATTGTATTGAATTGAGTAATATTCCAGCATCTGATCTCGTTTTACTATTTTCATCTTCAGATGTCAATTTTTCCAAGGAGCTTAAAATGTAAAAAAATGCTTTTTTACTGTAGTTACTGCTTCTGCTCTAGCGCTCCAGCGAGTTTCTACACTGCATTTAACACCTTGACCAGTAACAGAAACTAAAAACATCCCATCGACGAGTGGAAGAAGAAGAAAATGAAAACAACTGCTCGATAGTTCCAAAAAATGTTAAGGAATCGATAGCAGTAGAAGCAGCGTGTAAACATGCCAGGTTTATAGAATGATTTGTACTTGCTACAAATTCTGCATTTGGATTTATTAGTTTCATGCGAGTTTGAACACCGCTGTGCTTTCCTGCCATGACGGCAGCATTATCGTAAGCCAGTCCTCTGCAATTTTTAATATCTAAACCGTCATTTTATAATTTCGTTAAAATCATATTTGTGATTTCCTCAGCAGTTCTTCCTTTAGTTTCTACAAAGTCAATAAACGATTCTACAACTTTAACTTCGCTGCCATCAATAACTACATATCTAATAATTTGACTGGTTTGATATTTGTGGGAAATAATTGGAGTGCTGTCAAATATCATACAAAAGTATTTTATAATTGATTTTCTCACTGCGCCTCCCAATAGCTCTACGAATTCATTCTGAATCTTCGGCGACAAACAGGAGATACTATATTTATTACCCATCTTAATTTTTACTACATGTTCAGTACATACTACTTAGCCAACAAGTCAACTCTAGAAAATTTCCTCTATTTTCCATTGAATTGATGTCTTCCTGATGAACACTTTCACGATCACCTCGAAACACCAAATTTTGTTTTGCTAAGAATCTAATAATATCAACTATTCTTGTAAGAATTTCCTTCCATTTTTTTATTTTTCTTATCAATATTCTATTGTTGTAGTTTATCAAAAGTTGCGCCATGTCTAAGTCTTAATTCTAATTCCTTCCATTGGGAAAACGATCGAGTGTGCAATGGGCTCAACTCGTGTTGACTTATTTTGGGATTAAGTTTCCACCATTTGTTAAAACCATTTTACATGGCTTTCCACATGCAAAAATGTTAACTACACTATTCATTTCTAAAGCTAATGACGCTGGGAAATAAAGGGTTAATAGAGAAATTTGAATATTTTTATATTCTTGTCGTAAATCTTAATAATTTTCAGTAAAATAGACGAATTTAAATTATTTAAACATTTCTTCAATTGGATAAGCGTAATATGAGGAAAAATATTCGAAATCATATAGTAATTCATAATTCGTAGAAATTATGAATTACGAAGTAATAGTAAACTTATGAATAGTAAACTAATTATCCTAAACTTCTGAAGTGAACAAGTCGTTTTTTTACAACAAAAACTAAACATAAAAAATGCCGCCCCAAAATATGTGCCGCCCGGTGCGGACCGCACCCACCGCCCCCCTCTAGTTACGCCACTGGCTAACATCACTGAAATTTCCGAGAAAGTCATTATTTAACAACTGATTTGATTCGTTCGAAAACCAATTGGATTTACCGGAGTAAAACAAAATTGCATCATATTCTGTATTCGAAGTTTCCAATGAAGTAGTAACATCCTTTTTCATTTTACGCTGGCTTCAGAATACTTTTTATTATTAATATTACAATCAATTGATAAAACGCTCTTTTCACAGCAAACAAATTTTTCTGGTTTGTTTAGTTATAATTAAACAGAAAAATACATTTCTAAGTCTGTCCCTAACCCCCAACTCACCAAAATAAATAAAAACTAATGGTAAATAAATAAATAAATATGTTATCTTCAATCTAAAAAAAATAAATCTTTTCAACTACATGCGTTTAAGCAATAAATTCATTGCGTATCATTTTTTTTTTTTGTTTAATTGCAATATTAAATTTATTAAATTAATTTCCTTCGTCAATGGTCGTATTCCGTATCCGACAATCGTTACCGTCACCAATCAGAATGTTTCTTTTGTTACAAGGGGAACCAATCACAACGCAGCTGCGCGCTTTGGCGGACAATTCTCATTGTGTCTTCATTCCAAGATGACTTCCAATTTCAAGAAGGCGCTTATTTCGTTTAGTTCAAAACTATCCAGAGCTTTATGCTGTTGGTTCCAAAAATTACAAAATGAAAACAGTTGAGTTATGGGAAATGTTCATTTCCTGTTCCTGTTTAACAACGGGAAGACGGGGAACACAATGCGCTTTAAAAATGGTAAGCCGTGACGTTTCGCTGTCGATACGGAATACGTTGCCAATGCGTTTAAGCCTTTACGATATGATTAAAAATAGTAAACGATGGTTTTAAATCACGCTTTTAACAGCATGATATCCCCAACGTTTACAGCGTTTTGTTAGCTGATGTATTGTTTTGTTGATGTGCAAACAATGTGAACCCATCTGCGGAATACGGAAATCTTCAAGCTTGTTCAAGATTCCCGTATAGTGACGGAATACGTGCGTTTGACGTCACGAATCGACGGACAAGACTCCCGTATCATACGGAATGATGTCATTTCACCGATTTACGGATAAATGGTTCCCAATGCGCGTTCGGCTTAACTATCGCACCTCTGCTAAAGCGCTCTATTTTTATGGATTTACAGCTCTCGTGTCTCGTCCACAACGAAACGTTGGAACAGCCATTATTTTATGATATTTAAGAATCACTTCATTTATAACCAGGGCTGTGGAGTCGGAATCGGAGTCGTGAAATATAGGGTGTCTCAAAAAAATGTACTAACACTTTGATGTATTAACTATCGAAGTGTTAGTACATTATTTTGAGACACCCTGTAGACAGTTTGTTTTTGGAGCCAACAACGAGTCAGCTCTTCTAGGAATGCAGTTTTATTAGTAGAAAAACTAATTTACATTATGTTCTTTACGGGAGAGAAAGTGTTTAATAATCCTTTGAAGCTTATTGTTTGTTCAGCAAACAGAATTTATCATTTGAAAAGAGTATCTTATAGAGTTGGTCTTTTAATGCTTCAGACGGCTTCAAACATACATAAAATGCACATTCGTAAATCAGTACTTAAATAAGAAAAAAACCCTGAATACGTAACTACGTCACTAATGCAATTACGGAGAAGTGCGTTTAGCCCTTAAGGATTGTAGAACGTGTTAATTACGTAAGTCGAAAATCGTTTGTGAACTTTGTAATTGTGTTAATTTCTCTTAGGAAATAATTTTAGCTCAATAAATAAAAACACAATATTTGGTCAAACTTCTACAAAAACTTTAATATTTCTGTCCTCGCGGTGCTGGCGTGGCCGTGCGGTCTCGGCGGCGGTCTGCCGTGGTGGCCAGTGCGCCAGTATCTGGGTTCGAATCCCGGCAGTGGCTTAGCTGTTTCAATTTCCTTTCCTGTGCTGTTCGCCTCTTCTTCGCTTTCTCTTCGGTCTGACGTCGTTCCTTAATGGCGTCCTGGGGCAGGCAACAGGAAACCACCCCAGTATCTTTCCCCAGGCATTTCTGGGAATTCCATCCGAATTCCGTAGAATTGGACCTGTCTCCGGACAGAATACTATGGATGGATGGATGGATTTCTGTCCTCTTACCAAGAACTTTCATCAGGAAAAATACATATAAAAGATATAAACAAAATATTTTCCATCCATAGCAACAAATTTGAATAAACAATCATAAACTATCAAATGATAAAATAGTGAGAAACCTACAACCCCAAAACTATTATTATGAAAACATATACATCAATTATCAAACTAATTGTCAAACATCAATAAAACAATTGTCAAACATTAACTAAGCCCTAATATTGTTTCAACAATCTTGTTACAATCCATAAATTTTTTAAAGAGTCCAAATGAAATCTCGATAACTTTCAAAGTTTTCTCTTTATTGAAACAATTACACCAATTAATAAAACATGATTCAATTAAGAATCTCTCCTCTTCATCATTAGATTTGTAAATAACATTTACAATTGGATCAGGATTATGGTTGAATTTTAAAGAGTGATCTGCCCAATCAGATAAGCCTTTATTTTTTCTTCTGAACGCCCTAACGTGCTCGTCCATAAGTTCCTTTAACGATCTACCAGTGCTTTCGACGTGTATGATTTAGAAGTTATTATCAATTTATAGCTCAATATGGTAATTGTTCCCCGTTGTTACTGTGATGAGCGATTTTCGTACAACATACAACTTATTGTATAAGTATGCAATAATACAATGTACAAATTATAACATACATAAAGTTGTTTTTTCTTTTAATTAAAAAGAATTGTGTTTTGGTATTTTTTTCTTATGTACTTATTCTAGTAATATATTTTTCAAAATAATCGTAAAAATCTTTATTCGTCGGGCCCAGTTTCGAATTCAGTGTTTATCCATGTAGTGCATTATACAAAGGACAACGATGTAAGTTATTTAATATACCTTACCGTCACTCTATTCTATTCACCAAAGAACAGGGGAGGGCAAGGTCAGGGTAACCCAAAAATCAGCCTAGGAACCCGGAAGATAGTTAATCCGCTACTGCTTTTTGAATCGGGAAGTTTTTCGTGACGTCACTGTCACGTGATGTAGGTTAAACCTCCTTCTAGTATGTACTTCGTGAAATCATTCCCTTTATTTTCAAATTCCTCCAAAATAACTTTCTTGTTTAATTAAAAATAAGATGTAATTTCAAGATTTCCTTAGAAGAACTTAGAGCCTACATTCGTTAAAACTATTTCTTAATTTGTTTTTCGAAATCGCGACTACAATAAAAATAAAAAGCTTTATTAATTTTCAAGTTGAAATATCTACTGAATATAAATTACAAATTTTTCCATCCCTGATCAAAGTAAAAATAAATAAATAAATAAATACGTCGGATCCAAATCATTTGCAGTGGATTAGCTAAGATTTTGTATATTCATTGTTTAAGAAAATGAAATATTAAAAGAAATAGGATAAAAAATTCATTGTTTACATTCCAATGCTTCTTCTGTGGGAATTTTCGTCGCCTTCTCAACGCTAATTTCTCAACTAGGACCCATTTGATAAAGATTTCAAATATACAGTGCAACTTGGATAATTCGAAGCTGAAGGGACCACTACAAAACTTCGAATTATCCAAAACTTCGAATTAAACAAGTTACATCTTTTAACTTTAATTTCAGGTCCACTGAATGCTTGAAAAGATTATTCTGTCAATAAGTAAATATTTATTCAGAAAGATCATGGTATGAAAGACTTAAAC
>JAFIDM010004315.1:54160195-54181218 GCA_023159025.1 Thereuonema tuberculata | reverse complement strand
TTATATTAAGTAAGCTACAGTACATATTACATTCAATACAGAAAATTTTAGTTTTTCAAAAAATTGTGCAATGTCTGATTGTTTTGTAGAATTCAGTCGCTTAAGGTTAGCAAAATCATCACGCATGTTTAGTGAACGGTAAACAGCTTCACTTACGTTGGTCTGTCCTTCAATGTACCGACGAAATTCGGCGCTATCCCGTACTCGTTGTCGATTTGGCATTTCTTCTTCACACCCTTTTCCACCTCGCGAATGACGGCGACCTTTTCAGCGAAAGTTAAATTCTTGTACACGCGTGGTTTACTGAAAGACATGGTGACACTGACAGCAGGAAGCTCGAATGGCGTCTGAAGCGTCACGTGTCGAACAGTGGCGGGAAGGGATTTCAGTGGTCACGTGTAGAATTTCTTAACGATGAAACGCCGAAAAGTCGTTATGGTTCGAAATTTTTTATAAAAAACTTCGAATTAAGGAAGTTGAACTTCGAATTATCCACGGTTTTTTAACATTGATTTAATAAGAAATTCAAGGAGAAATTCAAGAGAGATCTTCGAATTAACCATGATTTCTAATTAAAGACGTTCGAATTAACCAAGTTCCACTGTACCTACAAAGTTTCAACAAGACCCCTCCAACAGTTCAAAAGTTATTAGCGGATGATACACACTAGTAGACTCACTGATTTGGTGAATTTCCCATTCCTTTTTGGGAAGTTCATTAAAAGTGAGTTGTTTTTTATATTATGATATCCGTATATAGTGGAGTTTTAATAATGAATAATTCATTTTGGTTTTGAGAGTTTCAAGGAAAAGTGTTGTCGTTGGCTATCAGAGCTGCGGGAAATACGTTCATTTTTCCGCAAGCATTCTGTGAATTTCTTTTTTTTTCCTGTAATAGTAACAAACAAATCAATTAAACACACAATAAATAAAGGAGTATAATAACACATATTATTGGAACGTGACAATATTGTGAAAAACACAAAAACAAAAAACAATCTTGTTTTTATCGTGATATTTTTTATTGTGATATGTATTTTACGTGTGTCAATAATAGTAATTATAATTCAAGTTGAAATAAAATTCAATAAACACACGTTTTTTAATAATAACAATGGATGAGACCAAATTATTTACAAGTGATATCCTGGAACAGCTGTTTCACGCTCGTTGGCATGCGCAGTAAATAATTCAAATGCGCAGTTTGAATTTTTATGCATTAAAAAAATTAATCGTGGCCTGCGCAATGCTGGCACATGAATTTTCTCACTAGTGGTTCATTGGTGAGTTTTTTATTGTTTATTTTATCCTTTGAGGCACCACTGCGCTTCCGATATATCACACATTTAAGTTTGAAAAAATATATATTAAAATAATTTTGTATACATTACATTGCGGGAACAATTGTGTTTGGGAAACAAGTGTGTTTGTTGTAAACTAAAAATCACTTCATTCAGGCTGACGAAAAATGCAAGGGCTTGAAAACCGTGTTCCGCAATATAATATATACAGAATTCCTTTAATATATATTTTTTCCAACTTAAAAAAATGTGTGTTTATTGAATTTTAATTAATTTCTTGATTGAAATCAGCTATTCTGTTTATTTCAAATTACAAAAATGAAAACTCCAATAAGGAAAACTAACAACTGTATATTTTTGGTTATCTCCAGTCACATAATTATTATTATTATTATGTGACTGGAAATTATTTTGCTATTTTGATACTAAAAATTCAAGGTTATAAATCTTTGTTTTCATTTCTTCTGCGTTCAGCTTCTGTAAGTGATTGTTGCAATTTTTTTGTGGCATTTATTTCTTATTTAAATTCAACTTACATAATAAGGTGACCAATCGTCCTCCTTTAGGTCTGTCCCCCCCTTGAGAAGTGTCCTCCTAAATGTCCTCCTTTTGTAAATTATGTCCTCCTTTTTGATGTTTGAAGAGGAAAATGTCCTACTTTTTGAAATGTAAAGTTTCAAAGCTGTTTTTTTTTGTTTGTTTTGGTTGAACAGATAGGTTTATACCCCTGAAACCCCTGATTAAATTTTTTTTTCTTTCAATTATATGCGTCCTCCTTTTCATTTCAGAAAAAATGATCACCTTATACATAATACAGTCGAACCTGTCTTTCTCGAATCTCACGGGAAAGGAAAAAAAATCGAGATAAAGAGGTTTCGAGTTATAGAGGTTTTAAATGCGGTCAATTAAAAAACGTTTTAATTGCTTTTGTTGTAGAAAAATACAATGGTATGATCGCAGATTAATTACACATACATCATAACGTTTTTTTTAACATACATACGTACCTTTAATAATAAAAATAGTCTTTCAATGATTTTTGACGATTAACATTCTTTGTTTCTATTAGCCTTCTAAGGTTAGCAAGAGCTGCAAATCCCTCGTGACCGACATTTTCCTGAGATTCAACCTGTTGTTGAAGAAGGGTGGTCTTTGGGCAACGATTTTTGTAATTTACACTATCCGAAATTCGAGATACAGAGGTTTTGAAGGGAATTTTTTCGAGATAGACATGGAAAATACATTGAATTTAGATTGTAAATGTATGGAATTTCAGAAATTTCGAGATATAGAGGTTTTCGAGATAAACAGGTTCGACTGTAAATATAAACTAATAGCAAGAAATTTAAAAAAAATTAAAGGTTTTTTTTTTCCCTTTAAAATGCTGTTTTTTTTTTTGCTTTATGTTTTAATCTACAGTAATTTTGTTCAAAAATGAGACTCAGTCGGTCTGTATGTATATAGGTTCACCTCAATAACTTTCGAACTGCTGTATGAATCTTCTTGAAACCTGGCGTTCACATTTAAGAACAAAAGACGTTCGTACTTTTATATTGTAAGTTTTTTTTTCGTGTGGGTGGTTGTCGAGAAATTATAGCGAAAAGGAGACAAAAATTCCTAAAAAAAAAAATCAGTGAAAGAGAAACAGTGGGTTTTTATCGACGTCTTAAATACCTGCTCCACTTACTAAACCTCTTAATATCTACGCGAGCTTTAATATGCCTACTTGAATTTGGACAACTTAAGCGAGTATTTGAGAATTTAATTCAATTAGCTAAAAAGAAAAAGAAAAAAAAGAAAATAGAGAACAAGATTTATGTAGGTTGCTTTGAGATGGTGTCTTTATGTTGGTAGAGTGAATGGTAAGTGTGGCAGGCAGGAAGAAAGAATAGCGAAAGCAGCTGTACGGTTATCTGAAAATATATGGGTTTTGCCGTAAATGTAAAAGAAGAACATGTATGAATACGTGCGATGTAATGTTTGCGTCAAAGAAAGTTTATTAAACAAAAAACAAACTATTTATAGCTTTTGTGAATGAGGGTTTTTTTTTCCTTCATTTTTTCCCCAGTGCCTCCCATCCTGTCACGTGGATATCGGCATCGATGTCCACAGAAAAGTTTTCCAGGAGAGGATAAATATTGTGGCAGTGTAAATAAAAAATTGTAAAAATTGTACTTTGTATTATGATATTATAAAATAAATTTAAGTAAACTAAAGTAATAAGTTATAGTTTAAAATTTACCATTTTTTTTCTATTTTTAGTCCTTTTGCGAGAAACCAATTTCCATAAATTATATGAAATTGAAATGGGACAAATACCTTCCTCTTGCCATTATATGCGGAAGCTAATGGATGTGGCCGTCGTGTTGTTCAAAAATAGACAGTTTTCCAAAAAAGTAACAAAAACATTTATTATTTTATTTCTTTTTTATTTTATTTCATTTTATTTCATTTTATTTATTTATTTATTTATTTATTTATTCATTACTAAACGAGTATCGTCGCTTCGCTCCGGAACCCCTGCATATTGAGCATTAAAAAAAAAACTTTATTTATTTATCAAATTAATATCGAGATCGGAGAATATACGACTTCCCAGCCCGTTATAGCTTCTCCGCTTAACTCAGATGTATTGCGGGTTGGTGCCAGACACCTGGGGTTGTCAAAGAAAGCATAGGTATATAAAAACACGCGCGTATTCGAATGTAACGTTGTGTCAAAATTTCAAAGCAATCAGTGAAGAACTTTCGGAGATTTAAGATTTTGAACAAACGAACATTTACATTTTTATTTATATATAGATTATTTTTTTATTTTATTTTTACAATTGGTACACCGTACGGTATCTATGGGTACTTGGATGGACATCACTGCTCTATAAAATCTCCTCATTAAATCCTGGTACACGAACACATTCTTTCTGGCATTGAAGAATTCAGGGCCAAGCGTTTTTATCAAGAAAACGTCTTGCATTGTACCCCCATTGGTTTTAACAATTTTTCAGACATTACTAAAAAGTCACTTCAGTTATTTGTCCAACTTCTAAATCTAACCCAACGGAAGAGCTAAGATGAGTTAATCAGTGAATATTCATAATTTAAATTTCACTGACTTATGAGACCAGATGCGAAATAATGTCAGTATTCATTCGTGTTGTCTATTTAAAATATCATTCGACTTCGCCAGACGATATCTTTCGATTGCAAAGTATCGTGATTATGAAAAAATTCTTAAAAAGAAATGTAAAATTACTGCTACCACATATACCTTCAATATCAGAAATAGGGCAACTTATGTTGCTCAACTACACCTAAGCTCGAGCCGGTTCCTACTCGATCTCGAACTCAAATGCACTTGTACCAAAATTGTCTATCGTTTGTTATGTCGCTGCATGGAGTTATAAAGGTTTTTTATTGAGAGAGCAGGCTGATCAAGACCGAAGGCAGATCATCCAACGAATGAAATAGTATCCAAAATTTCGGAGTGAGTTCGGGAAAAGTACCTTGAAACGAACATCCACTCAAAAGAAAAGAAAAACGAAAAATCTTAAGCAAATTAATTCTTGATATTCCTGTACTTCGAAATAGAACAATTACTATTGTTATTTCAATCGTTTTGATAGGTCCTACCAAAATTGTGTTAAAATCGATGTTTTTCTAGATCCATAGGAAAAATGTTTGCAGAATTTGTAAAATATAAATAAAAATATTGCTAAGCTACAGACAAATAAGACTTTAGATTCATAATAATAAAAGAAAACAGAATTAACTAAAAAATAATATATTACTAATAATAATAATAAATAAAACTTTACGTGCACTGTTCATACTATTAAAAAATAAACACAAAGCCTATGCACAAGGCTAAAAAATTTTTTTACACATTAAAAACTTTAAAATTTAAAATTCCATCGAACTAGTTTTCTCTCCATTTTTTTAGCCATATGCATAGGCTTTGTGTTTGTTTTTTAATAATAATATATCACTCTTTTATTTTTTATTGTTTACATCTGATCGGCATAATAAAGCAGGATCAATCTAAAAATAAATGATCTATTTTGATAAACTTTTGTTTTGTTGACAAGAAAGAAATCGTTGAAATAATACAAATAATACAAATAGCAGGTTTGTAGAACAAAAGCATATAATTTATTTATTAATGATATTTGATAAGTAAAGGTAAAATTGAACTGAGAAATTGATATTTTTAATTTAGGTTTCAATGAACAAAAATTACAGACGACTCCGGAGACGGGTGGCTCCCTCTGTAAACAACAATTGGACATGTTGAGAAAGTGGGGCTCAGTTAGTGTGTGATTAAAATTACTCCGATTTAGATAATGCAGTAAATAATGAGGATTTATTTATTTACTAGCCGGGAACCGTCGCTTCGCTCCGGAACCCTTGCATATATAGCATTCAAAAAACAAACTTTAATTATTTAGCAAATTAACACAGTGAAACCTCCGAATAGCGGACAGTCAGGGGACCGGAAGTTTCGTCCGTTATTGGGAGGTGTCCGCTATTGGGGAGGACTATCTTTTTTTAATTTTTTAGCTTATAGCATGTCATTTAATGAAAAATTACATACAATCTTAAATTTCTACAATTAACATTGCCCTATAGAAAATATGAGCAATTGCAAACTGTTTGCAATTTTCCTTTTTAATGAATGCTAATCCATTAGTCTTAGTTAAAATAATGACAAAATTAATTACAGTACTAATTTTGTCATTATTTTAAGTAAGACAAACGGATTAGAAAATTATTTTTATTAACTAAAGTAATCAGTGACATTTCTTTTTTGCATTGAAAACATTTTCTCAATATTTAAATCGTTTAACTTTGCAAGGCCTTCAGAGTCCCCTTTGCTTCCAACGCCTTTTTTTTGCAATAATGGCCCACTAATGGGAATGTTTTTTGCTCGTGCAGCGCAAAACCAATCGAAGACAATAGAGTCGATGGCACTTGTCTCCGTTTCCGAACTTTGATGTGTTTGGAGTTTTCGTTGGAGTTCGTGATCCATACTTTCAAAATTTCCTCTGGACGCTACGTATTAATGTAGCCTGGTTCTATTGCTTTTGAAAAACAACACAAGATCGTTCATTTTCTGTAGAATGTTGTCCGTTATTGGGAGTGTCCGCTAATCGGAGGTCAATACATGGAAACGTCTATATTAATGGACTGGGGATTGAAAAATTGTCCGCTATTGGGGGGTGTCCGCTTTTCAGGAGTGTCCATTAGTGGAGGTTTCACTGTACTGAGATCGTCGGAGAATATACGACTTCCCAGCCCGTTCTGGCTTCTCCGGATAACCCAGATGTATTGCAGGTGGGCACCACACACCAAAAATGTAAAGCGAAAAAGATACATTTTTGCATGTATCTTGCAAACGCTGAAACGTTTGTGAATGACTGATATATCATTCGATAGAACTCTCAAATACCAAGATTTTCTCAATACAGTGCAACTTGGATAATTCGAAGCTGAAGGGACCACTACAAAACTTCGAATTAAACAAGTTACATCTTTTAACTTTAATTTCAGGTCCACTGAATGATTGAAAAGATTATTCTGTCAATAAGTAAATATTTATTTAGAAAGATCATGGTATGAAAGACTTAAACACTATATGTATATAAACAAAATAAGATTTATATTATGTAAGCTACAGTACATATTACATTCAATACAGAAAATTATAGTTTTTCAAAAAATTGTGCAATATCTGATTGTTTTGTAGAATTCAGTCACTTAAGGTTAGCAAAATCATCAAGCATGTTTAGTGAACGGAAAATAGTTTCACTTACGTTGGTTTGTTCTTTAATGTACCGACGAAATTCGCCCAAATGAAAAATCGCCTCTGACGATCAGGGCCGTCGCGTGGTTTGTTGGCGCCCGGGCAAGATTTCGTCAGGCGCCCTACACTTGATATTTGCGCCCTACCCCCAACCATCCCAAAAATCTACAACCAAAAAAAAAAAAAAAAAAACAAAAAAAAAAAACCGAATTTCCAATTTTTTTTTTATTTTTGCCGTGCCGCGGCGCCCAAGAATTTCCAATTCAACTACCAAAAGAAAAAAAAACCAACAGAATTTCCAATTCAACAACCAAAAAAAACGGAATTTCCAATTTTTTTTTTATTTTTGCCGTTGCCACGGTGCCCCCCTTGGCCCCGCGGCGCCCAGGAATTTCCAATTCAATCCAATTCAACAACCAAAAAAAAACAGAATTTCCAATTTTTTTATTTTTGCCGTTGCCGCGGCCCAGGGCGATCGCCCCGCCCATGCGACGGCTCTGCTGACGATGAAGGGATTGGCATTTCTTCTTCACACCCTTTTCCACCTCGCGAATGACGGCGACCTTTTCAGCGAACGTTAAATTCTTGTACATGCTTGATTTACTGAAAGACATGGTGACACTGACAACAGGAAGCTCGAATGGCGTCACGTGTCGAACGGTGGCAAGAAGGGGATTTCAGTTGTCACGTGTCGAATTTCTTAACGATGAAACGCCGAAAAGTCGTTATGGTTCGAAATTTTTTTATAAAAAACTTCGAATTAAGGAAGTTGAACTTCGAACTATCCACGATTTTTTAACATTGATTTAATAAGAAGTTCAAGGGACTAAGAGAAATCCTCGAATTAACCACGATTTCGAATTAAAGACGTTCGAATTATCCAAGTTGCACTGTATAATGTTCTCTTCCAACTTGTATACTTTTCGTTTAAATTGAGAAAATGTCAAAATTTGACCCTTTAAAAGGCGATATCTTAAAAACCAAAAACTTTTTTCGAAAGATTTTTGTAGCATTTTGTTTGTCTTAAAAAGATCTACATTTTATCCAGTTGCATGACCAATCTATCTCTTATAGTTTGGTCACAAAATTGGAAAAAAACTGAAAGTCTTATGACAGAATAACGTTTTTATAATGTATAATTTTTTCGAAAATGAAAAATATGTATTGTTTGCATTTACTAGATATTAAAATTGGAATATAAATGTAAGCTTTACATTTTTGTCATTCACATCTTAAAAAAAAATAAAAATAAGAAATAACATTTTAAGGAAAGTAGATTTTGAGTTCTTTAGAACTTCTTGTTTTGATGGAGAAGAGATGGATGTCTAAGATTTTGTCATTTGGAGATAAATTTCAAGGAAAACAACAAGAAAAATAATAATAATAAAAAACAACAACAACACAGTATTGCAGATGAAATAAATTATGCAACCCCCATTTTTTTTTAATGACTTGCGCAAGTGTTGTTGTTATCTTCAAATACAAATAATAAAAGTGTTAGTTTTCATTCGGAAAACTTCATTTCCGTCTATTTCTGGTTTATAGAAATGGAAGCTCTTTTTGGGCGAGGCAAAATGGACCACTTTTACTTCGAGATACTATAATTAAAAGATAAACAACGTGGGAGACGCATAGTTCACAATAGGACGATAAATTTAACGATTGTCTGTTTTCCTTTTATTTAGGGGAAGGGTGAGGGGTTGGGTTGGACTGAATATTCCATCCGATCAACGCTTATTTGTCCCTTTCAATGTAAATAATCGGCCGTCCGTTGGCCAAAATAGGCAATGAAATAGTGTAGTTTATCGTCCCGCACCTCTGCCATTCTCCAAAACGGAAGCGACAGTAGTTGGCGACACTTCCACCAGATGTCAGCAGCGGCATCTTTCGTGACGTCACTTACGCCCTCATCCCCAACATCAAAGGCGGCAACTCACACAGCCGCAACTTGTTTAACAGAATCTTGGACATATCGGCCGTATGTCAAATTACAACATGACGAGTCGGAAAGCCGAAGTGGTGTGTATATCCGTTTGATTTTCGTTTCTCTAAAAAGCGCGATCGGAATCCGTGAAACGGGGTTGAAACGGTCGGCCTCGCACTGCCGGTTTTTGACAATGCGGATTGGTGCGACAGGCCTAAAGAACCCGACACTTTTCACTTAAATCCCCCCCAAAATGTCGCTAATTCCTCCCTTACGATCACCCTAACCCCTACACACGAATCCCGAGGCCCCAGAATCCCTCCCCAGCAGAAATCGATCAGCGAAACCAATTAAGCTGTTGACAAAAATATATTTGCAAAGTGAAACCTCCACTGGCCCATTGATCCTCCATCGTTGTTTTTCTTCGGTTTGGAAAAAAAATATATAAATATAATAAATTTGTTATGTTAGCCAGGAAATTTCGTGCCCTAATCTGAAGTACGACATTTTACCTCATCCTAAAACATCTTACAATTTGATTTTCTACACGATTCCCATCTTGCACAAGAGTTTTATGGAAAACTGCCGCAGGGCATTTGGTTGTTCACCTGGCTTTAACATTATTCATGATGAACTAAGAAGAAAGCTCCAGATTTCAAATTATATCAAATAATTATACTTTTCATTGGTATTTCTGACAGTTTCTCGATTTATTTAGCATCAAAACACACTATTCTAGATTCCCAATAGAAATGACTTCTTTTTTTTTTTTTTTTTTATAATGTTTAACCTAATTCTCTTTAGGTAGTGACAAAAACAATCCCATTAACTACTTTACTTCCATCTCGGGCATTGTGAAAAGTTGTTTCTTTTGCATTAAAACTGAATTTGATCATTTGCTGCATTTCAAGGCTTACCGTGTGAGGAAATCGAGTGAGACAAAATAATAAAAAAAAAAAATGAAACACATTTTGAGGAATAAACTGATCACAAAGGAGGAGTCGTTAGATACAGATACAAAACCTCGTTTTAAGTTTGTTTATTTCCATACGACCTCAAACGTAGTGAAAGGGCATTTTGCATTAAACATATGTTTGACGATTGTTTTAGTATCTCAAATACAGCAGATAAATGCTAATAATGACAATAATAAAGTTTGCCTTTCAAACTGTTAACATAGAATACTGATCCGACGGTTACGTTGTTTAAATGACCTTAACCATTCCTCACTTTTGGGTTATTAAATTACAATCTGAAAGTATAATCAAATCGAACCATTAATGTTCATTTTAAGAATTTCTTAAAGAACCTCTAAGAGATTTTTACATAACTGAGCTAATAGTTGTGCAAGATATTTCGTCGGAAAGTTTTGACAGTTTTTCTCGTTTTCATTATCACCAAATGTGATCTAACAGTCATACTTCAACTTACAGTTAGTAGAATTACGATTATGCAATCTGTTATTTTCATTTTATGCATTGAATAGAGTGATAAAGCATTCTCTTTGCTTAAATTAATTTAACAAACGCTATCAAACCATAATAATAATAAAAAAACACCCAAAAAATTTCACATTTTTTTTTTTAATAAACTCCACTTCATTGATTTTGTTATTAGTCAGTATATAAAACATTCTATTACTTGTCTTTGTGTAATAGACTATTGTAGTGTGAAATGCCATAAACAGTTCAAGTAAACGTTTGGAATTTTAAATAATATTGAAATGCTTCTTTAGTTTTAAGGATAGGAAAAATTAAACCATAATCAGGGCTATCTAAAACATCAGTACTTTAAATTATAATTGACAAAATTTTATAGTTGGAAGGATTACATGTATATATAACACATACATGTGTGTGTGTGTGAATACCTACAGATATTTTGCATTAACCTTTT
The DNA here is from genome assembly GCA_023159025.1 of Thereuonema tuberculata. Classification (NCBI taxonomy): domain Eukaryota; kingdom Metazoa; phylum Arthropoda; class Chilopoda; order Scutigeromorpha; family Scutigeridae; genus Thereuonema; species Thereuonema tuberculata. Next base: position 54,170,299 of record JAFIDM010004315.1, on the reverse strand, counting down.
TTTTAAGCTATCAAATAATTATATCTACTTAAAATTTAATAATAAAAAGATCAATCACTCTACAAATTCTTATTATGAAAAGTAGATGTTAGGTTCTCTACAAATAAATATTTTCCTATATTTATTATATCAAATACTGCAGTATGTTATATTTAAAAACATTTATCTGTTTAATGCATGAGGATTACAACCTCTTTATCCTGAATTCATAAGCGTACGTGCTATCATCCCATTCCGTTATTCTTAACCACAAATAGAAATAGTATTTAGAAATATAGCTCTTTGTATTATCTATACATAACTTTATTTTGTTATTTTTGTACAATCTAAAGTTCAAAACATGTTTTGTTTATGAATTCACGATGAAAAATGTCACTTTGCTCTGTTTGGCAGATATCAGTATCTATCCCAAAAATACTTGGAACAAACCCTTATCACTTTCACAATAACAGAGATTACGTAAACTTCACATTCTCCAAGAACTTCAGAATTAAGAAAAATAAATTCTAATTTTAATTTGGATCCTGCTTTTTTTTTTCTTGTATTGTGAACATAATTTCTGTTGTCGGTTAAACTATTTTTGTCATTGGAAAAGTTATCAATTTCATTTAGTCTTATTTAAATATCACAAATATTTTTCATAAATTGAATTTTTACTTGCTAAAAAGAAAGTATAATCAATATATTACAATTCTTTTTTATGCTGTAATTACTTTACAAAAAAATAGATGATTGAAGATATTCTTATCTCTTGATCTCTATCGACTGAACATTTCTTAATTAACTTTATCTTTTTTTAATATTCAAGTTCCCTGATCCTTACGATAATTTGATTAGTAAATAAAACCTACAATTGTTAGTTACAGAAACCTAATTCTCAGACCTTAATTTAAAATTACTTTGTAATAAACACTTTTTTTTAAAAAAAAGTTTATTACAAATTTTTTTACTTAATAAGACTGTCTATTTTAATCATAACATTATTATTTAATCTTTTGAATGTTTTATCTACTTTACTTTTGGTTCGCCAATATTTGATTTCTTATTAAAAAAAAAAGTTACATTTAAAAGAATTTTTAAACATTATAAGTGACTTAAATATATCTTTTTATTTCTTTTACATTTTTATACAATTTTTTTACGATAAATAATTTCTTCATCAGCTACCGATAAGATTTCATATTACATTTATAAATTTCACATTATTATTTACATTTAATTTTAGGGGAATTAACATGTGTAGAAAATGCAATATTTTCAGTAACGTACCATAGTATATTAAAGGATTAGATTTGAAAAAAAAAAAAAAATACTTTTTAAAATTCATAGCTGCTTTAATAAACAGGTAGAATGACAAAATCAGAAATTCTTGGAAATGTTTATTAATGATTCTTCCACCTAAGAGAATGCTTTTTCCTACCATGGTTTTAACCTTGAAAATATTGTTTATCCTCCTTGCCCTAAGAAATTGAAAATATTATTCAGTTTCTAGTCGAAGCGGCGTACGCATTTACGTTTAAGAATAAAAAGATATAAATTATTTTATTTTAATTAAACTTTTTTTTTTGTTTATTTCTTTTTTTTTTTTTTTATTTTTATCATTATTAATTTCACATTCTATTCAGGACTAAAACGTGTCATTTACGTAATGTTTCATGTTTGAATTGTAGATGGTCTTGAAAAAATGTTAATATTCTGCTGTTTTCCATTTGTTTGACTGTTGGTTAAAAATTATTGTTAAACATTCCTGAATGGCAGCATTAGTTGCTTTGAATTTTAATAGAATAAAATAATGAAAAATATTTTGTTTCCAACATCATTCGGTGTCTACAGGAAGGAATTAGATTTGGAATCTTGTTTGCTTCCATTTTTCTGCAGTTTGTGCTATTACTTCACAGTTCAAACCCTGCTCCTAACACTAATGCGAATTTAAATATTTGTTACTTCATTAGATTATTGTTTACAGATCATAAACTGATAGTTAAAGTTAACTATTTATTTTTGCTGATAACCATAAATAAATCAGAAGATTAATTTAGATTACATATCAGTCTTTTCCATTTTCAAAGTAAGTGCAATAAAAAAAAAAAACAGTCAGTTTTTCAGTCATTAATTTATTCATTCTTTTTAAATAAAGTAAATTTATATTATTTATTAAGATATTTTTACTGTTGATAACATTTGTCAAAATATGAAATTTTTAATAAAGAATAAAAAATATTTCTGTAGTAAGACTTCTCAGTTTCCACTATCAATATAACAACTTATTATTCTTATTGGTGATAATTTATAAGGAAGGCATACATCAGTGATGAATATCCTACAGTTTATTCTGATTTGTTCTTTCCTGTTTTATTGAATCCTCAAATAAAAACTTCCTGTTGTTATGTAGGTCATTTTGGTTCCCTGAGTATATGAACTAAAGTGATTTTTCTTTTTTGTTTAGTCAGTGGCCAGTCCAATTTCTGAAACACAGTCCAAGGGCTCCAGCGGGGATTCTGATCTGACTATTCCAAAAGAACCACTAAGCAAAGCAAGTATAGAAGCCCCGTCTTCACAGCCACAGAAAAAGACTCCTAAGGATTTTATATTTGGGAAAGTGATAGGGGAAGGATCGTTTTCAATGGTAAGTGCATTGAAGTTCTTTAGTTGTTTTGAAAAACTGTTATTTAAAAAAAAAAAGAGGAACTGCTAGCTGCAATTTTCATGATCAAGATGCCAAAAAATACTTTGTGCCAGTAGCAATAAGGATATCTCGAGCAGTTCATGAATGACAATAGGGAACATTTGGAAGGTCAAATGTTACAGGAAACCTCATCAGATCATACAGAAATTGTATAATTTTTTTTTAAATAAAAAAGTAAACAAATTAAGTCATTTATTTACAAATAATACAGGAACTCTTTGACTTTTCTGTTTTGGCCCATAGTCTACATATTCATTCTCTTCCTGCTGACTTTTTTTTTGTCGACTTTTTCTTCTATTTTGATTTCAGTAGTTTAACAAAAGATATTTGCTACAATTGCTAAGTATTTTACTATAGATTCCAAATGTGAAGTAGTTTTATACTGAAGATTTAGAAAACACACAAATAAAAAGATTAAAAAACGACATATTAAATTTTATACACAGTTATATACTGAATCAAAGCATTTTTATGCTTATATGTATTGGTATTAGAATATTTATTGCCTTAAATATTGTAATAATAAAATAATAAATAAAAATATAGATAGAAGGATATTATTGTTGCAGAATAGGAGCTTATTTTTCTTCTTTGGAGTGCAATCCCCGAGCTTGGAGGTATGCATTCTATTGAACACAAGTTCCCATAGAATATCCTGGGGAAAGATACTGAGGTGGTTTCCCATTGCCTTCCTCAGGAAGCCATTAAGGAACGGCATCAAACCCAAAGAGAAAGTGAAGAAGAAGCTGACAAACACAGGAATAGAAATTGAAACATCCATACTGCTACTGCGATTCGAACCCAGACTCCGACACATCTGTCTCGTGTGAGGCCACTGTCTAAACCACTAGGCCATGCCAGCATGGCAGTAAGAGCTTGAATTTTATTTATTATCAGTCAGAAATAATAATTTTATCATCAGCTTATGATTTTTCAAATTAGTTCTTTATTTTTCAACATCTTCAATAGTCCTTCCAAAAAATAAAGTTTTAGGATATAAAATAACATTTTTCCAAGAACTTGCTGTACATAAGGTCATACATGTATCATTCTGGTCCTGCATTAATGATAAGAGGACCTTTTTTTTTAAACATGAAATTGTAGAGTCCATTAAACTTTACAGTGGGATATTATATAAAGAGAAGGAGCTGAGGTTAAAGGGAAAAATTAGGTTAAAGTAGGCATTGAAAATTAAAAACACATTTCTCTTACCATGTACAGGTGAAGATCACATATTACTATTATAATGGGAAAGGTAGCAATTCCCAAAATATAACAAATGACTCGCAAAGGAATTGAAAACAAAATACAGTTACACTATAATGAGAATATGATGGAATGAGGAAAAGTTTTTGTAAGAATCCCAACACAAATATGTCAGTAATCATAAAGGTTGAATTACTATTGTACTTAGTAAGCTCGTATCCTAGGATAATTCATTCGCATTAGGTATTCTTGATGCTTAGAGAAGAAACAGGGAGCTTAAATTCAATTGAATTTCTGCATTGCATTGGAAGCGCAGTGGTGCCTTGAGCGTGAAACTGCTGTTCCAGGATGTCACTTGTGAATAATTTGGTCTCACTCATTGTTATTATTATCAATTGAATTTCTCTTAACTTTTTTTTTTTTTTATTTATTACTATGTATGTTCAGATCACTGTCAAATTATCATTTTTTGTCCAATACACTATAGACACATGATTTTGTATTATATTAACTTTAGTCTTCAATCTATTCTACAACTCTAATAATAGAATTAAAGTCAGCAACATAATTCTTTCCCTTATAAAATTTTTAGAGTTTTGAAATATTGCCTATTATATCAGATACAAATAAATGTGAAAAATACTTATATCTTTACAAAGGGTGTTTTTTTTTTTTTTTTTTTTAAAGAAAGGGCCACATATTTTCACAGCAGGGTGACCAAAACAAGAAAAAAAAAGTTTAGTGAAAATACTTCCTAAAAAAAATACCAGTTAAGATATGGGCCAGTCTTCATCATCTCTGTAGGTGGTGTTTTATGTGGTTCCCATTCATTGTCACATATCCTTCAGTCTCAGAAAATCACACACACATACACTTGTAAACACACCTGGCTGCTCTCGGATTTGCATTGAATACAAACTCCTGCAGTGTTTGGGTGTTGAGTATAACAAGGTCTTTAAGTGTTCCCATAGCTAAAAATCTAAGGGGGTAAGGTCAGGGGATCGGGGAGGCCAACTTACTGAATCTCCCTGATCAATCCAGTGCCCATGAAATGTCTGCCTTAGGTACTATCAGATTAAGAGTAGAAAAATGGATGGTGCATCATCATGCCTTTCACAGAGGGGCACATCCTCTAGTAGAGCAGGCAAGAAATGGTGATAAACAGCACCGGCTACTCTGTTCGGTAGAATGCAAGATTCTTTGAGTCTTATCATTTACAATCCCTGCCCAAATATCAAATTGATGCTGATTCTACAATTGCACGAGGATTTCCATCTGATCCCACTTGTATATTATGGTAATTGATTATTCCATTCTTTTTGTGAAGTCCACCTCATCGGTAAATAACATGTTGACTGTCAACTGCAGATCTCCTATACACTTTCTTAGAAGCCATTGACAAATCTGGCATAGTGATCTGGTGGTCTAAAAGCTTGCATTCATTCAGCATGATACTGGTACAGTAACTCCTCATGAAGAATTGACCAGACAAGGGAATGATTGATGCCTTCAGCTGCTGCTCTTCTTCTAAAACTTGTTCAGAATATCCTTCCACTCTTATCAGTACCCGTTCTTCCATATCGGGTGCATGAACTGAGCAAAGCCTGCTGTGAGCTGCTGTTTGTGATGTCAATGATCCGGTTTCTGCAAATCACTGGAACTGCATGTTGAATATCTTTTGGGATGGCATCTGACATCTTGAATATTTTTTGGGCACGGGCTTGTCAGTTGCTTTCATCAGTTAAACCATTGCGGAAAATCATATCTGCCATTCCCATGTGGAATAATAAGCTTCCATTAGACTGTTTACTGTTTAAACTGCATAGATTAACAAAACTACTGTTCTCTGCTCACAAGAACCTCATACTGTTATCTCGCACAACCTCAATACCTGCTAACAAATTACTAGTGTTTGAATGACTGCAATCCTTTAAATACTTATTTGATTACTGCACTGCAGAGGTAGCACAACCAATAAGAAGAGGGCATAGAACTGCAATAGAAGATAAATCAAACCATAACACAACCAATACGAAAATGACAAAGATCTGAAGTAAGAAGATAGCCTACTATCTTTGAAGATATTAATTATAGGACCCATGTTTAGTAGGCTTTTTTTTTTCTTTGTTGTGATGAATAATACCTGTGGAGTTTTTTTTTAAACACTCTGTATTTATAATAGAGATTGACCATTGGTCATCTAATAATGACTCAGTAGCGTAGTCATTTTTTTTTTTAGTGTCCAAGGCATGTGATGAAGATTGAACCTGATAAAAGCAAAAAGAGTGAATATAGTCTTTTTTTGCTGCCTCTTCACAGACACAGTACACTATTGCAATCACTAATCCAGTTCCATCGTTATTTGGACATTAATCCCCAAATATAATGGCAGATTTCCTGGATTAACACCATGTTAACTTAGCAGCCAAGTTAACTTACCATGCTTGCTGCTACAGTATTTTTCTTTTTTTCGTAGTGCCAAAATAGAACCAGTTATTGTTCAATTATCATTTAAGAGCTTCTTCGGTATTTACATCTTGCACTACTCGTTATTACTTTCATTATTTTTTTCTTTTTAATTTCTTCTCTTCTATGTATGCTGTGAACTGCTACAAATTGATCATATATTCTCAGTAATAGTTACAGGTATTTACTTTGGGTCTTTAAGTGGACAATCGGTTATCAAGGGAAATTGTTAATCCAGTAGATCTCGGTTCCCATTGATGTTGAATTAGTGATAAACAGCATCTTGTGGTTGGCATGGAGAAGTTTGCAGTGAATGATGAACAAATATTGATGTTTTCACTTGGGAAGAATTCTTAAACTTCAAGTTTCTTAAAGCAAGATGCACTAGCTTGGCAACAGCATTTGTTGTTCAACAGCAGTCATCTCTGACCAGAGGTCATACATCATTTGTGCCTATTGAATCCATTGTGAAAGTTTATAAGGGTGAACTTTACATTCAGATGGTTATGAATTTTCATTTAAAAGAACACTTGTATAATCTTCAGATCTGTTAGAGATGAAGCAACAACAAAAATGATATACTATTCTATCATGGATAAAGACTTGCCAAATGGATATTGGAATCTATTTGAATACAATTGAAGAAGTGGGCAGTGATATTGTATCTGGAGCATGACATAAGATTAGCATTAATCATCCATAGTGGTGAAAAATGAAGATTTATTAATCTATATTAAGATTAAGAAATGTCATAGCAGTGTCATTATTTATTTAAAATTATTTGATTAGCAGAGTGAAAAAGAAATTGACAGCGCCAGGCAAATATGGCAATAACCTTAAAGACTTTTTTTTTTTTTTTTTTTTTAGCTTAAAAAAAATAATACTAAAGAAAACAGTTCATTGAACTTCAGTGAAATCATATCTTTGATCACATGTTGAAGTCTCATACTTTATTTCTGAACTTTCATATAGTAAGAAAGAATGAATCCTGTAACTTATAGCCTTCTCGCTTTTTGGTGATCACAAGCAGCTTCGTTTTAATTTCAGATTATTGCACACAAAACAGATACAAAGTTCTAATAAAAAAAGTATACAATAAAAGTAACATTTCCAAACGATTCTAAATGTGATGCCATTCACATTTTAAAGTTTGGATCTTTGTGTGTGAAAAGCAAGAAATGAAATGATTTAAATATAAACTGTTAACAATTATCACATTTTAATTTTTAACCAACCCAAGTATTTAAATTATTTTTAAATCGATCATTACAATCAGACTTAGGTTTACTTCGTTTTTGTTAAAGTTCTTTTGTTGTATGTCAGAATTAGTATCCATTTTTGGATTGACGATATGACTTTATGATTAAAAATAAAATAACGGAGAAATCACCAATAGCTAAAGTTGTCATAAATATGTTATAACAAATATTGGAAGATTTCATTCGAATCGGAACTCCAGCAACTCTCTGAAAACTTTTAGCAAAGGCAAGGGGAACTGATCGAATAAATTTTCCGCTTGCTAAAAAAAAAAAGCTTAAGACATTTGCTTGTTGTGTGATTTTTTGATGAACACCATACTTAGGTTATTGTGATTTGCAAAGAAAATATGAAAATATCAGTTGGTTGATAAACTGTGAATATTAAACCATTGGCTTTTAAAATGTTGTTCATATTCCTTACCAAAGAATAGCCGAAGTAGATTAATAAGAGTTTGTGTGTAATCCAGCTTCAATTTTGTGACTGTTTCAAGGAATCGCTTAATAATTTGCAGATCTATTTTTAGCAACCCATTTGGAAGCTATTGCATTTGTCCTGAATGTCCGTCTGTCCATGTCTGTCCCCCCCCCCCCCCCAACAACTCCCAAACAGAAGGTCGGATCGACAAACGGACTTCACCATCATGTTCAGAAACCCAAACATCCTAGGAATGGGGTGTTTATTTCTACCTATCCATTAAAATGCGGACAGAGTCGACTGCTTATTTATGCAAGTTTGGGAATTTTTTGCTCGACAACTACTAACCCAATCGACTTGAAATTTGGATTTGTTTTTGCTTTAGTTTCAGTGTCTACTACACAATCTATATTTTTATTCGACCGTATCAATAACAGTTTGTGAACACAGTTGACTGTGGCCGCATTTTTGAGGATAGGCAGTAATAAAAAAATATTCATCGTATAGTAAATGTCGCACTAAACTAAAGCATATCCAAATTCACGTCGATTGATTCACTAGTTGTCCAGGAGAAAATTCCCAAATGTCATCTTTTTCCGGTGGACAGTTGATTGTTGTTGCTCGATGGGAAACCCTCCAACGCATAAGGGAAGTTTAGGTTTAATGGATTGCCCTTAATTTTATGATTCAGCACACATTTTTTTTTTACTTTTTTTTTAAAAAAAACTTAAAAGGATGTGGGTGAATCTTTCGATATGTTTATTTAAAATATATTGTCCCTTAGTATCAATAATAAACATCCATAGTCATCATTCATATCAAAAACAAGAACATAATGCTTTTTAATTAATGATGAATGTGGATGTTTATTGTTGATATGAACAATAACAGATGTTTTTTAACTGATTAAATGTTGTATTTCATGAAGTTCCCGTTTTCTGCTTTGTTTTTTATTTTTATGATTTGCCTTCTCTAATAATAATAATGTTTTAATTTTGTCTTTCCCTCCCTCCCCTTGCCAATGAGCATCTTAACACTCCACATGACCTATTGGGATCATTGATGATGATGTGACTGTTCAATTTTTTTCTGCAATTGTGCAACAGTGAAAGATTCTTTTTGAGTTTGTGTTTGATAAAAACACCACTTATAAATGTGTTTAGTGATAACTTTGATTCGAGACCAGCAAACTACAAGGGATTAGTGATTGCCTTTCTTGTGATTAATAGAGATCACTGTCAGAAGCCTTAGATAAATCTAATATTTCACAATTCACATTTGCCAGGCACTTTTGATCTAGCCATTTTATCTTGTGAATGAACCACAAAAACGACATTGAGAAGTTGCATAATCCATAATAAATAATTGCATTTGTCAGTTAACGGTATGCATAAACCTCGAGCATTCCACTAATACTTTAATTAGTAATTTTTGTCACTGCTAGATTAGAAAAATAACCTATAAACTTGTGCAGTTGAATGATCATTTCAGTTATTAGACGTCTCCCCTGACCTGAACTATGTATTTCAAAAGTCACATCTTGTTGATGGGTTGAGATTATTTTTATCCATTACTTACCCAAAGTTGTTTAGCAGCCAGAGACAAAGATTATTAATTATGGCAACATTGTGTTCTTCAAAAGGAAATTTGCAACCATTTTGCAATTGCAAAAAGAGCAATAAAATGATATCAATACAATTACAGATTAGACAGTATTTGATTGTATCATTAATTTTGTTTTAAATATGTTTTGTGTTTGCTCTTTTGCATATTAATTTTTCTATTAAAACATTGATTTCATCATGAAATGAAATTCCTTTTATTGTATTGTTTGAATTATTAATGAAAGACAAAGTTATTAATAATTAAGTTACTTATCTGAAATAAGCATTCAATTTTGTTCCCCCAATTTTTTATTTTTTAATTTTTTTATTTTATTAGATGCAAGATATACTGCAAAATTGCAGTATAAAATTGTTAACCACCTTAAATAGGCTAATTGGAATTTTGTAAGAATGTTAAATATCTTTCTCTTTTCTATGTTTGCCATTCTTGCATCCCTGCCTTGCTCC
>JAFIDM010004315.1:54140182-54151065 GCA_023159025.1 Thereuonema tuberculata | reverse complement strand
AGTTGGACTAAAAGGGACTCAAGTTCGATGACTGTATTCCAGTATTGAAACTGAGGAAATTCAGATGTTATCCGCAAAATCCACAGTTTAATGCCTTGGTCACTGATGTTGGAATCTGTTTCACATGCTTTGTTGAATGCTTGTACCTGTAGATAATGCAAGGCAGTTAAAGTAATTTTATGTGCACAGCGAGATCTTTTTACAAGCGACGATGTGAGACAGAATTCTGCAACACTAGAACTTGCAAAACCGGCGGTTGTTACTAATTCAGTCCATCCACTCCAAATTAACCACTAGACAAGTAAATTAATGACCATCATTTCGATATGAAGGCCACCCTTCATGAATATGATGCGATCCTCGCCATACTTGTCAGGAAATTTCCATTGTACTTGCTTCCCAATAGCATATACAGGTTGGTCACATGTAATCACGGGTGTTTGATTTCCATTTAATTTTGCTGTTGCCATTACTATGATATCCATCATATGACGTACCATTGCTGGTGTCGCAATGCCGTCATTTAGAAGTGGAAGCAATGACGCTTTACACCTAATTTTTCTATTACCAGATTCATTTTTTGCATGAAAAGCAGCAAACGATACTCTAGGCACTCGCTCTATTCTTTGTATGTCTTGAATATGCAATTTCTCCAGGACAGAGTTTAGTCAAGAATATAAACCTTTCCTAGGGTGAAGGCAGGATAATGGTTAGTATACTGTGGATTGACAGTTGGCAAAGGTGGGTCACTTGCAACTTCACCAGTTGCAGCCATATTTTGGGGGGGGGTGGGGGGTTCATGTATGTATGTAGTGAATGTGGGTGCCAGAGAAGCCAAGCACTGCGACAGGAGATCTATTGTACTATCCCACGGAAATATCGACAGATGGAGAGAAAGACTAAGTATGGTGGGAGAAGTGCAAGGGAAATGGGAGAACCCCGAGAAAACCTGCCCAGCGCGGATCGTCCACCATCACGAAACCCATGGGGGGGGGGGGGGGTCATTCTTATGTACATTTTGCTCTAGGAGGCTTATTTTAATCAGAATGAAACGTGTTGATGAACTAAACGTGTTGATGAACAGATAAACAGCGTTCAGGAGTATGAACAAAGGCTTATCAGATTGGCAGATCATGCATTAAAATTTAATCATAATCCGGATCCTGTTGTGAATATTATTTATTAGTCTCGTGATGAAGATGAGAGATTCTTATTGGAATCTTGCTTTATTAATAAAATTGGTGTGATTGTTTTAACAAAGAAAAAACATTAAAAGTCAATGAAATTTCTTTCGGGTTTTTTAAACAATGTATGAATAATAACCAGACTGTAAAATCTAAATTGAAGATAAAAAGTTGATATGTAAAAACTAAGAAGATAAGTATAAACTAAATTGTTGATTGAACAGTTGATATATGTTAACTAAATTGATGATTAACAGTTGAAATATGTGTTGTCATGTTCTATTATAATTATTATTGTGTAACATTTCTAGCGTTGCATGTTCTCGTTAGTTATTGTTATTATTATGGAATTTGTGATTGTTTATTCAAATTTTGTTGGGTTTTAAAGAGAGAAACATTTTTTCTTTCTTCCTCTTATATTTATGTTCCTGAAGAAAGTTCTCGATTTGAGAACAGAAATATTGAAGATATTTAGAAGATGTGTTGTCGTTTTTGTGTTCTTTATTATAATTATGAAGAATCTTTGAAGATCTTACTTATTTAAAAGCCTACATTGCTCTGAATTCAAATCAACTCTTGGAAAATACAATTAAACTAGTCTAAATATTGTAAGCGAGAAGATATTTTCCTGAAATAATTTCTCCCAATCATTTTGTTTGAAATGGTTACATTTCCCGCCATTTTTGACTGCCATGGTTTTTGTTCATCGCCGCAGTCTTTTTATGGAACAAACACATAATAGTAAACAGCAAGAAGACGGGCCAGCATAAAAGTAAGACTCCAAGTTCCAAAGAAAATGGCGAAGGTAGAAACATGAAATCAGATTGTTTACTTTATCCTTCAGATGGTGAAGACTATCATAAATATTATTTTGGCTTATATATATAAATAACGCTGTTTGTTGTAATAGTATATCTCTTCTATGCTCTTTATACTATAATCGTCGCGGCGAATGTTGAAACCGGAAACACATTATCATTGACTAATTTTCCCAGTATCAATGCCATTTGCTCCGCAGGAAATATCAATCTCAATCAAAAATAGGAAATATCAAAAATCTCATATACATCTTCTTGAAATCGACGAGCAATGTTAAGAATAATTTCCCTACTTGCCTTTTGACAACTTTTCCACGTCGAAATGTGAAGCAGCGACCGCCATTTTCTCTTCTATTTGAATGTGAACGACCGGCCAGGAAAGGAAAATCTGTAATCTGCGTTGCATTCTGGGAGTTTCTACTCTGGCCGCATTGATAATAGGTTTACTCTCATCTTACTTCCTGTACGGCAATTGAGTGTGCAGGGCTGGAGATTCATGTTGAGAACTGTTGGAAATTAAATAATTGTGCTCATATTTGAACTTAGGCTATAAATAAAACAATGTACCAAATTTTAGGGAAACCATCCAGCGGTTTGAACGTGGTTTTAAACAAACAAACATGAAAAAGGTTCAACTGCAACAGAAAGACTTCCCATGTTCCGTATGCTCAGTCAATATTGAAGAAACAATGTCAGCAAATAATGAGAACTTTTTGTGTTGTCAAATTTGCTTTAACTTAGTGCTCTACTATTAACAAGTTAATACTATCAAAACAAATCATTACAACAAATGTCATGTAAAGTCTACAGCCAAACAATAAAGGACTTGTAGAAGCTCTGATATAAAGTTTGGGTTATAACAGCATCTGCAAAAATGTTCTTATTCAAAATGGCGAATCTGCATCTCTTACAGAACCAAAAAAAAAAAAAAATTAAGATAGGGATAACGATTAGTAAACCAATCACGCTGCTTCGCAACGGCTTCTGAAAGGTGCAATTGTTGCGATTGTTGCTGAGCTGTATTGTAGATGTGATTGTTGCGAATGCAGAAGGCGCAATTGTTGTGCTTTGCACTGTGGGATACTTGTCCACAGACAGACGGACAAACCGGGATTATAAGGTTCCTTTCAGAAGCGTAAAATATATTAGATTTAAAGAAATAGAAAAACTGTATTTTTTTTTATATATATCCGGGTAGTAGCTACCAAAGATGATATGATTTTTGTCTAATGTTTCTAACGCCCCCTACTATGACAAGAGAAAAAAAGGACCGCCATAAAAAAAAAAGTCAAGAAATACAATTTTTTTTTTCAGTCAACTATACATGTTCATCCGTTTGTGAGTATGATAATTCAAAATATATATATATATATATATATATATATATATATATATATATAATGAAATTACTTTAACGTGCGTCAATTATTTAATAAACATAATAAAATTAAGCCACCGCACAAGACTAAAATTACAAAATTACACAATAAAACTCACAAATGCAATCGATTTCGCCATAATGAAATGATATGGCATCTTCGGGCAAAGATAAATACGCAAGTAATTACAAAAGTTCAGTCTTTATATATAAGTATCAATCAGTATGCAAATATCGTTGAAGTACACTATTGCTGGCAGGAAGGGGTGTCTAAAGTCTCAAAGCAGATGATTTTTTTTTTCCTTTTTATTGTCCAAGTCTGGTTATTGTGGGTTGAATAAGGAAATAAAGACTGAAAAAACAAAATTGGCTATAATTAATGAAATTACTTTAACGTTATGGCGAAATCGATTGCATTTGTGAGTTTTATTGTGTAATTTTGTAATTTTAGTCTTGTGCGGTGGCTTAATTTTATTATGTTTATATATATATATTTAAATCTTAGGAAGCTAAAATTTTAGAAGTACAGATTATTACAAAGAAGATCTATTTACTGGATCAACAAGGAGCAAAAAAAAAATGCTCTGCCTTCATAACGCAAACACTACGGATCATTCAAAAACTATTTATCCAAATAAGCTGAAATTTTAGAGGTGAGTGTGTGATTAAACAAGAAAGAGATAACCTAGGAACCAAAAACAAAATCATCTGTTCATTATCCGTTCAACTGTGAGCTAGATAATGCTTAACATTATTTATCCTTTAGTAGATGGTTTCCGATGTTTATAATGAAGATTCTAACTTTTGTTTGTTTGTTTTTTTGTAGAAATCGAGCGAATAGGAGAGAGAGCTACCGACCAAAAACCGTTAAAGTAAAGCCCATTGCACATGGATACGAAAATCGGATGGTCGGATCCACGAATCGGACGCATTCTTTTACATATGGCCACGAAATGTCGTCTATACTAAAGATTTGAATGTTACATGTCGTATAGACGACGTGGGAGAGGGTTTCGTGGCCATGTGAAAGAGAATACATCCGATTCGTGGACCCGACCATCCGATTTTCAGATCCATGTGAAACGCCCTTTAGGGGAGCGTTTGAGACCAAAATTATCATATTGAAATGAAAAAACGATAAGGTAAATGAGGGTGTTTTGAATATGTGAATTTTGGACTGAATCATACGTAAATTGTGTTCCAAACAACTTAAGCCCATTGCACATGGATCCGACCGACCGATTTCCGGATGCATGTGCAATGGGCTTAAGAATGAACAGCTGTTTATTTGTTTTTTAATTTAACTTTTTTATGAGCTCTGAAGTTGACACTCCTTTTCTACATGAACAGCAATAACTTTTAATTTTCATATCTATTCAATTTTCCTAATAACAAAAATATTTCATTTATTTAAATAATGATTACATATAATAACGAAGTAAGGGAAATTTATTCTGAGACTGATTGCAGGGGATTGCATCCATCAAGCCCTTGAGATTGAAGTAATGTATCCTAATCAATCGAGTTCCTTTGTTTAAAGGTCTTGACTGACGGCTACGCCATCTATTGTGGATATTTCGAAGCAAATAGCAGCGCTTCAAGTAATTACGCTTTGTTTCCGCATCTTATATACTATCATACAACTTACTTGTAACTTCGATACCAAAAAGTTTACAATTGAAACTTCCCAAGTTTCGATTGCTAAAAGCTTTGGAATCTACGAGATACTAAATGAGTATTACTATAAAATAATTTTATCTTAACTGTCATCTGCTGTGAATTTCCTTGCCTAAATGCGCCAAAAGAATTTTTCCTTTCTCCTCCCTTTTCCCAATTGTGCGTTTAATCAGTTTAAAGTAATGTTTAATTGTTAATGTGTTTTGAATAACTTCAATTTCACTTTCTCTAAACAAAGGAAAAAAACAAAAAAAAAACCAAATGCTTCTTATTTGATTACTACACCATTCACCATATAAAATCACACACTTACTCTACATGGATGACATTAAACTCTATGCCACAAACAATGCACAACTTACTAATTTACTACAAGCCACCACACAGTTCACCAAAGACATTGGGATGGAATTTGGAATTGACAAATGCCGCAAGTTACACTTAATACGTGGGAAGACTTCGAATTTGGAGGGTTTTGAACTGGACCATGGTTTGGCCAGCCAATCCATGGAAGAGGGAGAGACCTACAAATACCTGGGCTTCCAGCAAGCGCGCGTCATTGACAACGGAAACATCAAAATTGCACTGAAGAACACATACCGTGCTCGCGTTCACAACATTCCAAAATACAACTCAATGCCAGAAATAAAATTAAAGCTATCAACACTTTTGCCGTTCCCACACTAACATATTCGTTCGGCATAATTCCATGGACAAACACCGAACTCGAAGCACTACAACGCGCAACACGCACTACATTCACGAAACACAACATGCACCACCCCAAGTCCGCTACGGAAAGGATGACTCTTCCCCGCAAGGAGGGAGGCCGAGGACTCATCAACCTCATCACCCTACACGAAAAACAAGTACATACACTTAGGGAACATTTCCACCAAAGAGCAGAAGACTCCTCACTTCACTCAGCCATTGTCAAGGCTGACACACACCTCACACCCCTTAATCTCGAAAACTCTTCTCCAACACTCACCACCCCTGACACCCACATTCAGCAGCTGCGTGAATCATGGGCTCGTAAGGAACTCCATGGCAGACATCATCACGAACTCATCCAGCCTCATGTCGACATGGAAGCGTCGAACAGATGGCTGACGAGTGGTGAGCTGTTTGGGGAGACCGAAGGGTTCATGATCGCGACACAGGACCAAGTCATCTCCACACGCAACTACAAGAAACACATTCTACACGATGCAAACACACATGACGACAAATGCAGGAAATGTCACACTACGCATGAGACGATCGACCACGTAATATCAGGCTGTCCCCTTCTCTCTCAAACAGACTACCTCCACCGACACAATCAGGTAGCATCGATCGTTCATCAACAACTAGCACACAAACATTCACTTATTAAGAGCACGGTCCCGTACTACAAGTACATACCACAAAGCTTATTAGAATCACCCTCATATAAACTATACTGGGACCGCCCCATTCACACAGACAAAACTATACATCACAACAGACCAGACATCACACTTGTTGATAAGGTCAACAAACAGACCTATCTAATTGATATTGCAGTGCCTATCAGCAAGAACATGCAGAAAACTCACGCAGACAAGATCAGTAAATACACTGATCTAGCACACGAGCTCCAGAAGCAGTGGAGGCAGGATCGAGTACGTGTTGTACCCATCGTTCTGTCTGTCACTGGTCTGGTGCCTCACACATTGCACCACAGTCTCAGCACACTAGGACTTCACAAAAACACTTATGCACAACTGCAGAAGGCTGTGGTACTCAACACTACACGCATAGTTAGGAAATTTATGGACACAAGCACACATCCCTAATCATTCTTGCGCACATCTTTACACTTGGCAGTATGTGCTTTGGTCCTTGACCCGCCATATTGTTTTTGCTGGGGAAACCCAAGGTTTGAAACATACAAACATAATAATAATAATTTATCAAATTTGCTTCCCCTTTCCAAATGTGGCTTCAAACTTACAACACAGCAAGAAAAGAAAACTAAAATAAACCAGTTATTCTATAGGATGATCTAAAATTATTTGCAAGTTAAGCTAATAAAAACTCTTAGCTTAACTTAATATATATTACAGAAACACTTAGCAATGATATCAAAATGAACTTTAGAATTAGCAAGTGTAAAACATGTTACATAAAGAAAGGGAAATTAAGACAACATGAAGGATATCAGTTATAAGCAAATAATACGTGATGCATTGGAAGTTGGCGAGTTTTATAAATATTTAGGATTTTAACAGACCTCAGTCATAAATCATACGGAGTCAAAATCACATATTAAAAACAAATTTAAAAATAGATTAGAAAAAAATGCTTAAAACTGATCAAATGGAAAAAAGACAACAACAGCTAAAAATACATATGCAATCCCTTTTCTGACTCGTTCTTTTGGCATCATTAAATGGACTAAAACTGATCTGGATATATTAAATCAATTAAAAGTACGGACAGAGAAAGAAGAATCGCCAAATATGGAGAAAAACGGATCACTTAGTTGATCCTGGAACTCTTTGCTGCAGAAAGTAACATGGCGGCATCATAAGAACAGGTTACTGTAAGGCCTGCTCATTCATGCTAGAGATATAATTTGGGACGTGTCCCACTATTTAAGAGTCAGGGTGATGGAATATGTATTTCTGAATTACTTGGAAGATCGGCTATAGTTACAAACTTGTACCATTTGACGGTGAAGAGAACTGTCAACGAGCGGAAAACGATGCGACCGCACTTCGCCCAGGGTATTTTCTCTTCCTTGTCCGAAATCACTTTTGGATATGGATTATATTTTTATAATTTGAATAATAATAGTACATAGGTACGTTAAAGATGCAAAGAATAAAAAAAATATCAAAATCTTATTCTCTTCTACTTTGTTTTGCAGAAATGTAGAAAATAGTTACGATGCTTTGCAATAGAGGTCGCTGAGCATACATGGAATTAGTAATCTATAATTTACGATTTTCTTCTTTTTTGTCTCCTACAGTAAGAGTGAAAAGCATTAAATACCGAACTAATAGTGAACATTCAGCCACTGAAATATTACCTAGATGTAAAGATAGAGGAGGTTGCGTAGATATTAAAAAATGTACATTATAAACAACTCCAAAACCTCAGACAATATTTCCACGCAAGAACAGAGCATATACATCAAGTAATGTCCTTGCACCCACTGATTATACTCAAAGACATGACAACGTTTGCAAACAAATACACCAAGCCCTCGCTAAAAAACACAACTTAATAGAAAAACCTGTACCATGGTACGTGTGTAAACCTAACACAATTAGCCTAATGGCCAAGTTAAACTATACTGGAATAAAGATATAATAACGGATATAACAAAATGATATACCATTTAATAGATCTGCCATTACAATCAGTCTCAAATCCAACAAAACAACTTACCTTATAGATATAACTATCCCCAACACTCCTACCCTAGATAAAAAGCATTCTGAAAATATTCAAAAATAAAAAGCATTCTGAAAAATTCTGCAATGAAATCAAAGAAATGTGGCGTCAGAATACAATCAAAATAATACCTATTGTTACTTCATCAACTGGAGTCAAACTACATACACTGCATAAAAACATAGACGAACTGCGTCTAAGCAAAAATCTTTTAAATTTCAAAAGATAGCCATCATTAATTCTTTCTCAATAATCCGACACTTCCTCAATAGCACCTAACAGTAAATTAATACATGGTTAGTTTGAGATACTCCGTTATACATGTTAAAAACCGGAAGTTTAACCCGAAAAGAGACAGATAATAAAAATAATAATAAGCTAGACAGAAAATTAAATATATACAGTGATGGAATTAGGATATTTTGTGCCGGGGACGAGTGGTCAAAATATCATCTCAAGGCTTAGACTACAATGTTTTGTTTTTCTTTTTAAATAAAAAAAAAGTAGGTCTTTTTTATTTTCACAAAAAAAAAAAAGTCAAAGGACCTTCCTTTTCAATCAAAAAAAATTTCCAGTCGGTAAATCTAAAAGAAAGAAAACAAATGCGATTTTTTTGCTGCCGCCTCCCAAAAGCCCCCCCCCGCCAGCCCCCCCCCCCCCCCCCAGCTACGCTACTGGTTGTTCAGAATTACAATTGCTTAGTTCATCTCAATAAGTAATATTATATTACGAGCTGTGCCCCGCGGTGTCATCCGCGTGAAATTCGGCCCTTCTCGGTAATGTTCGGTTCTCGTCGTGGGGCCAAGCCGCCCCGCCGCCGCACCCGTTGGTTGACGTTTATGTTTACTGCTCCGCTCCTATTGGTCGTAGCCTGATGTTATATAGCCTATAACCTTCCTCAATAAATGGACTATCTAATAGAAAAAGAATTTTTCAAATCGGACTGGTAGTTCCTGAGATTAGCGCGTTCAAACATAAAACTCTTCAGCTTATATATTAATATAAGTTTAATAATTTATATCGTTACACTTAATATTCACAAGTTACATATAGGAGACATACCGATCGGGAGATACCTCTCTCATAGATTTTATTACAAAACTAATAGATACTATTATCTTGTAATTTCGTTAAATATTCAGAGTTGACAAAAAAAAACTTCTCGTAGCAAATAAGCAATCACTAAATAAATATCGCTAAATGGCAATGAAGTTCCCCGTACAATGCACAACTGCATATTCGGATACCTCCACACATTGTGTGTGTCGAGGTGTCCGTAAACTTTTAGTCAATGTAGTGTATTTATCAGTAAAAGACAAGTAATCGGCTTTAATTTTTACGATTTCTTTCTTTTCATTACTGTATTGTTCCTTTTGAGGGAAAGCTTTTTTTTATTTTTTTCAATATATCCATTGAATATTACATCACTTTAATTGTGTTATTGATAATATCAATTACTTATTGCAATTATGGAACTGATACCTGGTTAGCCTTGAAAGAAACCTTTGTAGGTGATACAGACTGTTACCATGTTAAAATCATCATTAAAATTAATAACTAAAAAATGAAGCAGAATTTGCTATTTTTTAACACTACAACAATAATGAAAATAATAATGTCTTGAAGAAATTCGAAAAGAAAGAAGAAAAAGAAAATATTACTTATAACCGTAGAAAGATTCTCGGGTTTTAAGCTCATCGAAATCAGGCCTTTAAATTAAAGCCCCTAAATAATATTAATTAAAAGATATTTAATTAAAATTAATTACTTTTTCTGTAATATGAAAGCTTAGCAAAGTTGTCAGCTTACGCTGTGAGTTGTTTCGAACTTCAACTGTAGATGGCGTTACAGTTAATCGAAGTATGTTAACAAAAGAACTCCGATTGTTGACGTTGAAAAATTTTATTCATATGTTTTTGGTACAGCAATGGCTTCTAACGTCCGAGAAAGGGCAGTTCATCACTCATTAGCAAGAATTAAGTTTTCTTGCAAATTAAATATAACTGCCAATGGAGTAACATATTTGATTCATATAATTTTGAAGCAATTAATAGTAAAATTTAAATACATTACAAAGGAGAACAAAATGTTTCCTTTCTGCAATAAGATCAATGTCACGAAAATAATGCGAAATAAAAATTAAAAAACAAAAATCTTTGTAAGACTGTTCATTGATTTTTTTTTCTTTTTAATTCTTAATTTAAACTCTAATTTAAGCCACTGTTAGAGGGCTAACAACGTATACGTGCTTTCTATTAGGTCATGACGTGTGTGTTCTTTGTCAATATCAAAATAACCATATTAGACGAATTTTCGATATTGGCGTCCTAAAGGGTGTAAACCAGTGTTTCTCAACCTTTTAGTACTTGCGACCCAATTTTCAATCACATCTCTCATCGC
>JAFIDM010004315.1:54126165-54140082 GCA_023159025.1 Thereuonema tuberculata | reverse complement strand
TATATATATTTGTTTTGGAGTGAAGTAAAATATTTAAATAGAAATGTCTATCAGTTATTAATGAGATTAACATGATTTTTTTTTCTTTCTTTTTTAGGTGTACTTAGCAAAACATGTTCATTCAAATAGAGAATATGCAAGTAAGTTAAAGTATTAATCATTTTCTCATATTTTAGAAGTAGTATTTTCTCAGTTTATTTCTTGGATAAAGATTTTGTACAAATGTTACCCATTAATGTGAATACAGAAAAGAATTTCTAAAAAGTGTGCAATCAATCATAAGTGTGTAATCAACAGTTAAATGAACTTTTTCTCTGAAGTTAATCATAAATTAGGATTAAATTATAGTTTATCTTTCTCTTCAAAATTAATCCTCACTCTTTTTGGTTATTTAAGCTGTTGCATTGTGAACTTTTATAAGTTAATACCCTATCTTAGTTTTTCAATCTTTTTAAGCCTTTTGTATTGTACGAATCACAAGGGACATCTATGAATCTTTACTTCCGCTGAATAAGTAATCATGTTTATGTATTTGTTTATAGCAAAGCATTAAAGACTTAGGTTTTTATCAAATTTAGAAAAAGTTAACCTGCTTGTATCTAGAATTAGAAATTTAGTTTTCAAATAAGGGGCTACATTTCTCGTCCTGGAAATTGCTGAACAGTCTTAAGACTCACAATCCTAAAGTTTGGAATGACAAGACAACAGTAGGCTACAGAAAGTGACAAGGAAGTTACATTAAAAAGTTCAACCTTATCATGTAAGGCCTGTTGAGTTATAAATTCTAAAGCTATTCACAAACCACTGTATGATACATTGACATTCATTGTTATTCACTGTTCATTAACGATAGAGAGAATTTACCTTAGTTTACTATAACCTCACAACTCGGCCTAAATTGGATACATAGGACATATTCTCAGAACGGGACAGGATGCTATTCCAAAAGTGGCTCTTTCAGGAACCACCGACAGTAAACGAAAAAGAGGGTGCCTCAAACTAATATTGAGGCAAATGGTGAAAAAGGAAGGAGCAAGTGTTAAAGTGTGAGCTCATCTGAAGCTAAGCTAGCTGCACTGGATAGAAGGATTTGGCTAAAGAGTATCTCAGCCTAATGTGCTACCTATCACGAGAAGGATAAGTAAGCAAGCAACTATGTTCTCACAGAAGTTCTTTTTATGTCCGCTTTCTCTTCTATGAAGATTTGCCACTAGTTAAGAATCGATCTGAACGATTGCTTCACCACTGACCAACAATCTGTGAATTAGATAACATTTAACCACTTTTTTTGCCCATGTCTGAACCATAGCCAAAAAGTATTTCAGATTTGCTCTAACATCACTTATTAGCATCAACGAGAAAAGATGGCTGTAAAGTTTTAAAGTCTATTATAAATCGGAAATTATCTAATTTCTTTCAAACCATCTGTGATCGAGGTAACTAAAAACATATTTGGTCCCCAGATGTGAAAACTTAGTCTACGAAATTCGAGAATCTGTAAGTTTTGTTTCTGTGGATAAGGATCTAGGAGCCAATATATTAAAGCAGCATGAACACGATAACTTGCAGACTCTTTATCCTGGAAAGCTGAAACTTTACTGGGAGATGAATGCTACTCTGGCAACTTGATGTTGGTACTTCGTGGGTCGTTAGGTGTGAAGTTTTCAGCTAGTCTGAAAAGCTGAAACTTAAACGATAAATTTTGTTTCTATTTGAGTGGACCAATAGCTCAACGAGTTACATGCTTAACTGTGATTCCCAAGCCGTAGTCAGTGACTTTTTTTTCTTTATTCTTTCTCCTCCAGATGAGTGCTGTGGTCTACCCAACCCTGTGTAAAAAGGGGACCACTTTTTTTGGTTTTCCCTGAAGATTAAAGGCAGGTAGCATTGGTCTAACTATGCAGCCTTCATTTAGTTCTGTTAGTCTAGGAACACGGAGATCATTATCTCTCAGTGAAGCCAAGGACAGCGTAGGGCTGTTGAGGGATTCTTTAACTTTGACTACTCTTTGAACAACTGGAATTGAATCTTAACAAAAGTTGCTGCAGAAGTTGTAATTTTCATGTTTAAATTCTGCTGAGTGGATTTAGCAACTGTTGTGGTGGACCATCTCTGTAGAAATTTGTGTCAAATGGTGATCTTGCCATTCTTCCACAGATTTCCAAAAGCATAAACCCAGTTGCAGCAACATTTTTTTTTTTCCAGTAGAAAATAATCGTTATTCTCTAAGGATCACTTATGTTTCGAAGGAGAGCTACAAAACTTTGGAAGTTATGTTATTTCAGATAAAAGAAAGTTAGTTTTTTGTTTTTTTGTTAATTTGGATTGTTTTAACACAAATTTTACTTATCCAGCATTTGCAATATGGTACTTGGATAATATTTGTACAAGAATTACCTTCCATTTTGGAATGGATAATTGAAGTATTCATTTTAATTACACCTGAGAAATCATTCTGTAGGTGTATATATAGGAAATTAGGTTCATCACTGGATAAGTAGCTAACGGTATCCATAAATAAGTTTTTAAACAAAATAAAATAGAAAAAAGGCTTAATGTTTATTTTATGTTTAGTGATTTAATAGAAAACTAAATGATATTAAAGGAGTTTAAAGTTACACTGCATGTTGTTATAGCTTATTGGAACTTTTGTAATTAATTTCTCTTGTTGTTTTCTGCCAATGATTTATCATTCAATCTTTCTTTTGGTTAGATGTAAGCTCTTTTTTCATAATTGAAATAAATAAATAAAGAATAAAAATTATTGTTACTGTTGTTATCTCTTACCAATTTTTCAACTTCTTTCAATCAATTATTTTCATTTATTTATATATATATTTTATTTCTTTTCTCTTTAATTTTTTTTTTTTTTATTTAAAATTTTCTCCCTTTGTTGTTTTTTCTTACTTTCAGTATAACTGTGTTTTTGAATTGAAAGGGAACCAATTGAGTTTTCCATCTCCCCACGCACCCCTCACACAATTAAGAAAATGTCCCTAAGGACCTTTCACTGTCCCCTCCCAGTCTAGCAGTGTGCTCACCACGGCTCGGAATGAACAACACGAAAACAACTTATCTGAGAAACTAACAACGGAGGTTGTTAGATTTGCACCCACTATAATTTAATTAATATACATCTCCTGAAGAAGGCCCGAGGCACTGGACCGAAATATCGAGAAAACCTCACCTTGGAATGGGAAAACCCGCAAAAAAGGATCTATACAGTATCATGTCCCATTCCTCCTTCAGAATCAAACTATTTAGTGTTCTGCAATTTCTGTGACAAAGAGTGCTTTATTGTAAACAAAAACTATTGATTTACATCATTTAAGCAATTTCTTAGTGATATCACAAGTTCATCCTGTTCTTGCTTTCTTTTAAGTCTGATATAAAAGATTGTCAGTTTTGCTTATCATTTATTGCTCTAATTTATCCAAAGACAGCTTGTGTTTGTACTCACATGTATCATCTAATCCTACTCAAATACTTCTCAACCTTTTTTTGCTTTGCACTTTTCTTTCTGCAGAAATCTCAAAAAAGAAACTTTCTGGTCACATATAACTTTTTCATTGCTACAACAGAATCCTTTAGAAAACAGCCGTGATTTGCATATGAATTTAACAGTTCATTTTAAACATTTAAAGATACCCTGAAATATAATTTTAAGCATTTTAAGCGATTTTAATGTGAATTAATATTTATTAGCATTAATTTTGTTAGAACAAAACAGAATGTAGTTTAAATTTCTGTTTGCCCCAAGGTATTTGATGTCTAGATTTTATTCTAGATGCGAGCATTTGCTTCATGAGAAGCTGCTAAATGTTGATTGCTGATGCATTCTGGGAATTTTCTCACAGCACACCGGTTGAGAAGCTCTGATCTTATCTGTTCTAAAGCTAATCTGGTTAATCTGTACCACAATAGGCTTTTCAGGCCTGGGATGTGCTGGAGGATCAGGCTTTCAACTTTGCTTGACCAACGGGACTAGTTGAGGTTGGATGATCAATCCGATGCCCATCCACCTTTAACCTCCGACTAAGAGACTGGGTACCCATTTAACAGAGGGCTGGGTGCACCTAGAGTCTGGAGGGAGAAATAACTGTTGAAAAATGTCCAACCACAGCCAGGAATTGAAGGCTTCTCCAGTTGCAGTCCAATGCCTAAACCACTGGCCTATCGCATTTGCTCTGAGCAGTTTGTAGTTTATTCTGTGGGGTTCAAAAAATATCTTGTCAAAATTGCACAGGAGTTACTATAGTATTATCCAAAAAAAGAAGGGTTTGCCATATATGGCCATTACGTAGCGATCGGTTTTGTCTGGAATAAATGTCACCAGTCATGACGTCATAACTTGAACTCCGAGCAGTCAGTTCAAGATGGCGATTATTTTAAACAGTAGTTTGTGGAACAATGGTTTGTGGCTGCCGTGCGGTCGATCTGTCGGAACAAGCAAGTCGCTGCAAGGCGAACCTCGCACCTGAAGAGAACAAGCGATAATTAGCATTAAATGTAGCTTCTTTTATGAAGAAAACTGTAGTCAATCCTGAATCTTCGTTCCTTTGTCTTACTTTGATTAAATTTCAGGATTAGCTATTTCTCCTATCTTCAAATTAAACCATTTTCATTTTCAAAACAAATATAAGTTTCAGGAATAAAACGCATTCCTACTGGCTTACGGATTCCTACCTCATGGCTTCCAATCTCTCCAAAACATCTAATACTGATTGTTCTATCTACTTTTTTATTTTTCTGCCATCAGCAAATGAAATTATTAAATCTAGACAGATTAGATCAATCTTAATCCAACCAATAAATAGCACAGTACTGAATTTACCTAATGGATCAACCTTTTTTGTAGGGATGATCATCATAACAAAATTTCATCTCTAAGAGTAAGTTTTTAGTATATAACTAAGTGCAGAAAATACAGTCAAACTCGGCTATAACACGGTTGTTTATATTGCTAATTTGGATATAACGCGATTCGGTCTTGGACCCCTTCTATTTTGGAAAAGGTGTATAATTGTAAAATTGCAAAATTTATCATATTTTCACCCAAAAGTACGAAAATCGATTGATTAGAGAACTGCTCGCGATTTGCTACTTGCAATTAATACTTACTGGGTAATACCGCTAATCCCAAGATGGCGGCGCCAAACCGTAAGAAAACAATCAAAGTGTTGAAAAGGTAATGATTTATAAATATTTATAAATATAAAATTCTCTCCCATAGCTCTGAATGATATAGGTAATCGCGAAATGACCATTTTAAATCGATTTGGAATTGTGTGGGTGATAATAGGGTTCAAGTATACGACATTTGACATCACGAAGTAAAAAAAGTTTGGGCAGATCGCGATCTTCGAGATCTTGGATCCGAAAGATCGCGATATAGCCGAGTTTGACTGTATATTAATTATAATCTGTGTGTTAGAATTTTTACAGTTGCTAATTATTATTATTTTTTTTTCCAGTTAAAGTTTGTGATAAACGGCATATATTGCGAGAAAAGAAGCAAGCTTACATAAAACGAGAAAAAGAAGTTTTGAACATTCTTAACAATCATCCATGTCCATTCTTTGTAAAACTGTACTGCACTTTTCAAGATACAGATAGACTGTGTATCCTTTATTTTGTTTTCAATACATGCTTTATTTCCATCATTTCTTTTTTTGAACTATGAGTTAAGCCATTTCTTTTGCACAACAATGTAGCAAAGTTATTCCTAATCAACAGCATTCGAATTTGAATTACCCTGAAATCAACTTCAGCACAGTATTAATGAACTTAATGAAAAGTATTCGGGTTTCACTGAAATCTTATGTACCATTACATACATTCATACTTAAAAAAATAGAATAGATTAGTAATATGATTAAATAAGTAAACTAATGGGTATTATTGTGTGCCCAGAGAAAGAAGAATCACCTTATATGGAGAAAACGGATCACTTAGTTGATCCTGGAACTCTTGCTGCAGAAAGCAGCATCATAAGATCAGGTTACTGTAAGGCCTGCACGGCCATGGTATAATTTGGAACGTCTTCCACTATTTGAAGAGTCAAGGTGATGGAATATGTATTTCTGAATTACTTGGAAGACCGGCTATTGCTACAAATTTGTTCTATTTGACGGTGAAGAGAATTGTCAAAGAGCGAAAAACAGTGGGAGCTGCAGTTCATTTTCTTCGCCCGGGCATTTAGTTTTTCACATTCGAAGCCACTTTTGGGGATGGATGATATTTATAAAAAAAAATGTGAATAATATAAAAATAATAATAACAGTACATAGGTACATTAAAGATGCAAAGATTAAAAAAAAAAAAAAATTGAAAATCTCTTCTACCTTGATTTGCAGACATGTAGAAAATAGTTAAGATGCTTTGCAAAAGATGTCGCTGAGCATACATGGAAGTAGAAATCCATGAGTTTTTCTTTTTTTTTTTTACTTTTAATTTAACTAAACATTGCCTTGTTAGTTTAGATTTCATGATGTTTCTACTTCAAAACTAACCTTCTTGCTTCGATAGGTGTTCTATAATACTGCTAGAAATCTCTTCAATATAAGTTGAGGCTACAGTCAACATAGTTGAAGACCACTACTATCAGAGTTTATCTTGTAAAAAGATACACTAAAGATAAAGCAAACAGTAGAACTTTGCCCCTAAAGAACTGTAAAAATCAAGCTTCTTAATAATTTGCTCTATTCTTCAGAGTAACTGTATGTGGGAAAATATTAGCATTTTTTCCTGTCAGTTTTCTTGATATTTTGAGAATGACTGTTTGATGTTCTTATCATGTTATCTTTGCAATTGTTTATTCTAAGGCAATTTTATATATGAAATGTGCTTTCAAATAAGGTTAATTTTGTTTTCTTTATTAGTAACTCTGTAAGGAGGAGCTATCATGATTTCCTCCACAGCCGAAACCAGGAGTTAGAACCCCCCCCCCCCAAAAAAAAATCATTTACTTGTTGGATTCCCCATGACCTGGTGATTTGGGGGGGGGGGAATCCAACTTCCAGTCCAAGTCACATTCGGTTTTAAATAGCCATTGAACATATCAGGAAGTTAGTGGTAATTGGACAAAATTGGGGTATGTATACACTGAATAGACTGTGCTGACGATGAATACGATATCCTTAGCCCAGTGTAGCCATCCACTTACTCAGGGTTGCTTGAATGATACAATATGGGGTGTAGACATACTGAATGAACTCAATGCTTAAAGTTGTACTTGATCCTTGAGGTTGAATAAATGAGTTTTGTATGCCAATCAATGACAGTGCCTCTTTAATACCAGTGTTTGATAGATTGCAAATTGAACGGTGTTGCTTGGTTTTGTGTTTATTGCAAAACTTTTTCTGAAAACTTTTTTAGTTAGAAAAAGAATATTTTTTGTTATTGAGCAAAAGTATTTAAAAAAAAAATAAATAAAATAATCTGAAATTCAAAGTCAGAAGCAGACAGAAACAACTGAGTTATAAAAATAAGATTCCCAATTTATCCTTAACTTGTTTCCTTAGATTTTGTACTTACCTATGCAAAGAATGGCGAACTTTTACCATATATAAATAAAGTAGGTTCCTTTGATGATGAATGTACTAGGTTTTATGCTAGTGAAATTGTATCAGCATTAGAACATTTACACAGACTAGGAATAATTCACAGGTATGTAACATTTTGTTTTCTGCTCTAGTTTAGAAACTGTTGTCATTACAGTTGTATCTTTTTTTTTTTTTCTTCTTAATAATAGTTACTTCACTATATCTTAGATCTGTACCATAAATGTCAACCAATTACTTTTGTAAATGTAAAATTTTATAGGACATTGATTATTTGAACTAATTGTTCAATTAAACATATACGAGGATACCCAGCTTATATGAAACAAACTGTATTGCTTAATGCCTTAAGCAACAGATAACATTTCAGGACAATTATTGCACTAAAAATAGATCCTGTATTTTGGGAGGGAGGCAATGGTTCAGATAATCAACGTTCTACTATACATAACAAATAGACTTGCAAATAAATTTTCATACAAATTGACTTGAAGCTAGAATTTCGTACAATTAAGGAATTCAGTTATTGAGATATTTTTATCTGTATCAGGAATTTTTAATTGGTTATGAATACTAACCCGCTTATCGCCTTGAAGAACAACAAAATGGATTGTCCATGTATCTTTTGATTTGAGTACTATTTGTAAATCAATATGGTAAAATACTGAGATACATAAAACTTGTTATATGTGCCTCTTTGATTAAACAGCTGCTTAAGTAAATTGAAATTATAAGGCATTTTTGATTTTTGAATCTTTTTAGTTTAATAAAAATATAATCATTTTTATTAAACATCTCTTATTAATTAGTTAATTCTATTTTTTTTCACAAATGCTTTTCTATACAAATGTTTGCTTTATTAAGAATACATATTCGTTTATTTATTTCTGCTGAATTGGTATTATAGTCTTTCTTTCAGAAATGGTGTAGATATTACCTTTCTCTGTTCTGAAAGAGATTTATTTATTTATTTATTTATTTATTTATTGTTGCATGGTGAAATTTAGCATAATTAAGCTACTGAATCAGTTTTCTCTAATGCTTTATGTAGTTAAAGGCTAATGAATCTGAGGAAAAAAAAAAGTAGAAAATATTTGACTTTGGAAAAGAATCAAGTTGCTTTTTTCTTTTTTTTTTTGTAATTGAAAACTTTGAATTCCATTTCAACTAATATTTTGTTCTCGTTTCTTTTTTTTTTCATAGGGATTTAAAGCCGGAAAATATTTTATTAAATGAACCAATGCATATACAGATTACTGATTTTGGATCTGCCAAAATCTTAGATGAAGGAAAAACAAATGGTAAGCATACAAGAGAGCATACAAATTACAGTTTACTCTTTATTTTAACTTTTTCATTTAACTTTCTTTCAGTAATATTGTTATACAGGAAGCTTCGTCTAATCCGGCACGTTCCGGACTTGAGGCATGCCGGATTACAAAATATTTCGGATTACAGGATGAATATCGGGGAAAAACGTGAATTAAACAAAAAAAATGACAGTAAAACATGTTTTTTATGTATTTGAACAGCTTAAGTAGAATAAAAAAATACATAATAATGTAAAATAACTGACTATAAACAAAAAAGTTCACTGTAGGCTTACAAAAAATTTAATTCGAAGTTGAGCAAGACGATTGATCTTCTTGGTAGAAGCCATCTTAAACAAATCTCGAATATCAATTTGTTTTTTAGTCTTCTCTTCGTTTCTTTTTATGAAGTCATTTCATATGATGTGGAGATTCATAATTTCAGCATCATTGAACGAACTGCTGCATTCAAAAAACTTGATAAATGTATTCAAGTCATCAGCTACTTGATTCCAAGTGATGTTGTTTGACTCTTCTACGTCATCTTCATCTGAGTCCACATGGGGGCTATTGCATTGGTAACACTCTGTATGATGGCCTCATCTGTCAGGATTTTAGAGACATTAACTTTAGGACCCATGTCACTTGTCAGTCACTATCACAAAATCACTCAACACAAAATCAAGCTCTACAAAACACTAAAACACAACAATATTCAACGTTGATACTGCAACCTGAGTGTCACGCTAATTAAAATGGCAGAAACTGAATGTGAAACATAAACTAAGTCACTGTGATGTCCAGATGGTACATATACGATGGCTCCAGAACATTTACGAGTCACTCGAAGTTGGCTGAAGATAAACACCTTGTTGTATTCGACGACTGGCCTCCCCTCCACGCATGCTGATAACATTTGTCCGGCACAATGTTTTCCCTCGCGCCTTCTGATTGCAAACAAACTTGAACAAGGCATGATTGATGTTTTGCGATCAATATACATTAATATTTTTTGCCGAAAGTCGTGTGGGATTATCCAGCGTGCCGGGCTGTAGGATGCCGGATTAGAGGAAGTTTACTATATTGTATTGTTACTGTAACTCTTTGATCCATAAAATATTAAATATCAAGTGTTTTGCTGTATCTGTAAATGGTATCTCGAGTGGCCTTCTACAAAACACTGGGAAATTCATTGTATTGAATATAACATTGAATTTCAAGCAATTATGCTTTAAAATTTGCTGCAAAAGAATTTCAATTTTAAAAAATGTTGTATTATAATCCGTTCACTATATCTGTGGAGGCATCATGTGATCACAGCAAACCAATCATTATCATTTCCTTTCTTCACTAGGGTTATTGCTTCTAGAATGTCATTGTAGGTTGCTCTCCTTGTTTACTTCGACTTGAAATAACAATAAACATTCCAAATGATTCTTCTAGGTTGACTTTTCAAGGGTTGTTGGCACAAATGAAGAAAGATCTGTTTTCAGCAGTTGCCATGTTCAAAACCAGTCAACGGAACTATGTAGAGTAACTAATTCTCAATCATTCACCATATATGGAGCTGTCATGTGCCTCCCCAGATGTAGTGAACAGACTATAATTATTTAGATAACTTCAAACAGCCATTACAAACATAGATTAAATTTAAAGTTCTATACTTAAGTAAACATAAAAATGAAAAAAAAAAAAAACAAAACAAGGGGCCTTAAAGTAAATGAAAGTAAAATAAAAAATATACCATTACATTCTATCTGCTTTATTTATTTTTACAAATTTCTGAAAATTTGTATCCAAAATTTCATTTCAACTGATTAAAACTTTTGCAGCTGATAAATTCAGAAATGAATTGCAACAATACAGTTATTACAAGTAACGTATCATAATTCAAACTACCAAATAACAAACAATTGTTTCAGTAAATTATCATTAATCAAGTTCTTTTGAAACTGAATGAATAATTATAATTGGGGATAAAAAAAATAGTTAATAACTTTTATTAAAACTTTTGTTATTTTCAACTGATATAATTGCAATTTTTCTTTTTTTGGATGCATTTATGTTATTTAACAAAGAAGTCCCTACAGTCTAGCATCTCAAAATACTGAAAAGTAAACTTAGTACAATGTTAATGTTGAAAGTTATATATCTTCAAAGTATGTTACCAAGTGTAACGTGATATTCAATTCATGATTATTATTCTGTTTCTGTTTTTATGTAGAAGAAGAGTGATTTAATCATTCTCTTCTCTTTTATGTAATTCCTGATGAAAACTTTTGTTCAAAAAGTTGAAATATTGAAGTCTACGTAGTAAATATTTTTCAGTTAATTTTGTTATGTTAAAAGTAATTTAACCATCTGCTAATTTATATACAAAACTATTAATTCCGATGGATATAATTTTTCTAGTGAATTGATAAGTTGAACCATTTCTTTCCTGTAATTTTTTTCTTAAAGAACATTAAGTATTTCAAATAAGAATGCCTTTTTGAGTCGAGCTGATCATTGTGATACTGTTTCCATCGTGTATTCACAATACCTCCCCTTGTATGCCTTTTGAGTCTTGCACTGGCTGATTAGCTCTGACTGATTAGAGCC
Source organism: Thereuonema tuberculata (assembly GCA_023159025.1). Classification (NCBI taxonomy): domain Eukaryota; kingdom Metazoa; phylum Arthropoda; class Chilopoda; order Scutigeromorpha; family Scutigeridae; genus Thereuonema; species Thereuonema tuberculata. The sequence continues at coordinate 54,128,609 of JAFIDM010004315.1, read as the reverse complement.
TAACAAGCTCAAAAGGCCATCCCAGAGAATCAGCTCGACTCAAAAAGGCATTCTTATTTGAATTAATTGCTTTTCTTTTACCCATCAGAGGGTTTGTTATTTATTTATTTACATATGTTGTTTTTTTCCCTCTTTTTGTGGTCAAATTCCTTTTATGGTAAATGCTGCCCAAGGATTTGGATTCCACATTTGTTCTTGTTTTTTATTTTCTTGCTTTTAGTTTTTGGGTGGTCACTGTTTCCATCGTGTATTAACATTAAATATTAAAAATGGGTTTTCTGTTATTTAATTTATTATGATGTTATTATAATTAAGAACCATCTACTGTTCTTAATAATTTATGTATAATCATTCATGGTATTTTTATTGTAGTACACAAATCATTAAGCTTTGTTATTTGAAGCTTATGTAGACTCAAATCTTCTTTCCGCTATTTAGTTGTTTCCTCCCACCCAATGCCTTCACAAAGTCTTACTGATCCAATGCAATTTTCTTTTTCAGAAGAAAGTAGTAATTCTTCAAGGAAGAATTCATTTGTTGGAACTGCTCAGTATGTGTCTCCTGAGTTACTAACTGACAAATGTGCAAGCAAAAGGTAGCTTTCAAGTAAATTTATTATATAATTTTTGGATATTTACTGTACGTTATGAAAGTTTATTGACTCTTAGTATTCCACTTGAATATTTTTCTTCTGTTGTTTTGTTTGTTTGTACATGCATCATGAAAAAGACTGGTTGCATAGATTTCCTGAAAATCTGATTTGTTGCTTTTTCATGGTCCAACATAGAATCTAAGCACAGTAGGGTGTGTATTATGAGGGCTTAATGACTGATTTTATAAACCAAAACTAACTCTTTTTAATTTTTGAGAAATCTTTGTGAAAACAAATTATTTCGAAAATTATAAAAAAACATTTTTCACATAAGTAAATGAAAAAGTGTTTGACATTGTTAAAAATGTACAATATTGTTTTAGTTGGCAACATTACTAATTGTTAGTATGTCATTCAGGTCTATCAGTGGTCAAGTACGTAATAAAAACCTCTCTTGTTAAACCAAATTAGGCTTATAGTTGTCTGTGATTAATAATTAAACTTACAATAAAAAAAACGTTCTTGAATTTTACAATATTCAGTATTTGAAAATATTTAAAGACTCATTGCAATTAATGTCTTGAAACTGCAGAAGCCTTGCTACCAGCCTTTCTTCTGTTTTGTTTTAACGCCAGTTGTTTCATACTATCTCTGAAGAAACCATTATCAAATCAAAACAACTGCTGGGAAGTTCTTATAATTTGTATCCAAACTTGTATTTAGACTTTCATACAACATGAAGGAGAGTCTGGTTGTTGTTATTATTATTATTAAATTTGAAAAAGAGTTTACTGGAAGCTTCAGGTTCACAAACAAATGCCATTGAGTATATTCATTGTCTTTAAATTACTCCTGAAAATGCAGTGTCTAACTGCATCCAGTAAAATAGTTATTATTAATTATGTATAGACTAGCTGGCTACCGTTGCTTTGCTCTGGAAGCCTTGCATATGTAATGTAAAAAAATGCTTTATTTTTTTAGCAAATAGTGAGATTGGAGAATATATACAACTTCCCAGCTCTTTGTGGCCTTCTCCACATCCCTATCACTTAAAACCTTGCGCAATTGTTAATAAAACACGTGATCATTAGAAATTAATGTTATATTCTAAATTAAAGTTTAAATTTGAAAAAATATCCAACATATAAATTAACCGTTTTGTATATTTATACATCGCCTAATAAAATTATCAGGTAACTCATGAATTAATCTTGCTCTGCGCCTGCAAAGAATCTCCTTGAATGTACTCAGATCTAAAACTGCAGTGTCCTTTGTGGCCTTCTCCACACCCCTATCGCTTGAAACCTTCCACAGCTGGTAATAAACACGTGATCATTAGAGATTAATGTTATATTCTAAATTAAAGTTTAAATTGTAAACAATATTCAACGTATTAATTACCCGTATCATATATTTATCACCGTAGACATCGTCTAATAGAATTACCAGGTTACTCATGAGATAATTGTGTTCTGCGCTGCAAAGAATGTCACTTGATGTAAAACTTGCTGGTGCCATCTGTCGACAGCTTTGGGAAGTTTTTCATTTTGGGCAGTTTTGAGAAGTTTTTCATTCATCCTACGGGAACTACTTGACGGACTGGGATGAAAAGTAGGCTACATCCTTCTCCGTGTCGTAGACTATCAGCATGCAAAATATCATTCCGATCTGTTGTGCCGTTGAGGCACAATTGAATGACATACAAACTTACAGATTTTCACTTTTAGATATTAGTTAGGATGTCTAGTATTAATACTAAAGGTCAAACTCTTCAGAAAACAGTAAACAGTCATCAAAAAAAAAAAAAAAATGTAGTTTTAGTTTTGTAATGTAGCTTTTTTTTTTTTTTTTT
>JAFIDM010004315.1:54091474-54110851 GCA_023159025.1 Thereuonema tuberculata | reverse complement strand
TGGCTTCTTTAAACTCATTGGAAAATCGTTATTTGACCAAGAATCGTCTGGCACAGTTATGGTAGAGGTGCCGAGTTTTCAGGATATTAAGTGAAAGAATAGAATGTAAGCACAAAGTGAACCATTGATCTTTTTCAGCGTACGAAATCTCTGTGTGCACAGGATATCCATTTATAAGCAGAAATTGAACTAGCAGCTAAGCAAAAAATTTCACTGCCTCTGTCCTAATTAGCAGTAAGCATGAACACAGACAGCGAACACAGTATCGATAGTAATGTGAACAGCGTACAAACTATAGATGGGCTTTAAAGTAAAAACTTTATAACTAGATTGCATGTGTCTTCCACATTTTTTCCTAAAATAAAGATGTTCATTTCTGCTTTTATTTTTATAGTGGAAGATAAAGTATTTGACTAATCGCAAATCGCAGCCTATTTTACTGCCTTTTTATCAATGACCATCTACAGCCGTGCACATTTATAGTTTTGCAGATAGCAGCTGTGGATGTTTCTGGTTTAGCTGGTGACGTTAAAAATGCTCTTTGCTTGTGGCACCATTGCAGCAAGTAAAGTAGGCCGACACAGACAGCAAATAAAATAATATCAGTAATAAAACAAACAGTATAAAGTATTTAACAGCTTTGTTAAAAACTTTAAAAGATCACTTGCAAGTTTCTTCCTGAAATGAAAGGTGAAATAAAGGCATTTCATTTTTTTTTTTTTTTTTTTTTTTTAATATTATGGAAGTATTTGGCTAATAGCCAATTGCAGTCTTTTGTGTGGCATTTTGCTAAAGTCCACCTTTGATCCTCCTTGTGCACATGATCATTTTGCTCGTGACCTTGAAAATACCCTTGGTGAGCATAGTTCTGCAATTCAGAGTTCTTCAAGCTTCTGTGTACAATGTCAGAAGAAACAATCAATTTGTTACCTAATAATAAAGGAAATCAAATAATCTTAACTTTCTCTTCAGTTTTATTCTCAGTGGTTGTGAACACCTGTGCAAAAGATTAATTCTATGTCAGAATCAAAGAGAAGTAACATTTCAGAAAAATATTAAGTAGGTTAATTGCTGTCTTTTCGATAGCTGTGAGGAAATTAAGGAGTCATTTCTTACACACAACATTTTTTAGTTCATTTTGAAGTTAATGATTTCTACTGAATGAACTATTGCAAGTATGCTTTAAACTTTCTAATTAAACCAAGCTAAGTTATCCCATAATATAATTGTATTTGTCTATTAACAATAACTTTTTTTTTAAAAAAAAAGTTTTTCTTGAGTTATCATTATCTTGCCTCAAGGAGTAGAATTTTAGAAATCTAATACAGTGAAACCTCCGAATAGCGGACAGTCACGGGACCGGAAGTTTCGTCCGTTATTGGGAGGTGTCCGCTATTGGGGAGGACTATCTTTTTTTCAATTTTTAGCTTGTAGCATGATGTCATTTAATGAAAAATTATGTACAATCTTAAATTTCTACAAATAACATTGCCCTATGAGAAAATATTAACAATTGGAAACTGTTTACTATTTTCCTTTTTAAATGAATGCTAATCCATTAGTCTTCTTAAAATAGAATAAAATAGGATTAGAAAATTAATTTTATTAACTAAAGTAATCAGTTAACAGAGTTTGACATTTCTTTTTTGCCTTGAAAACATGTTTCTCAATATGAATATTTAAATCGTTTAACTTGCAAGGCCTTCAGAGTCCCCTTTGCTTCCAATGCCTTTTCTTGCAATAATGGCCCACTAACGGGAATGTTTTTTGCTCATGCAGCACAAAACTAATCGAAGACAACAGAGTCGATCGCACTTGTCTCCGCTTCCGAACTTTGATGTGTTTGGAGTTTTCGTTGGAGTTTGTGATCCATAATTTCAAAATTTCCTCTGGACGCTACGTATTATTGTAGCCTGATTCTATTGCTTTTGAAAAGCAACACAAGATCGTTCATTTTCTGTAGAATGTTGTCCGTTATTGGGAGTGTCTGCTGATTGGAGGTCAATACATGGAAACGTCTATATTAAGGATCTGGGGATTGCAAAATTGTCCGCTATTGGGGGGTGTCCTCTTTTCGGGAGCGTCCATTAGTGGAAGTTTCACTGTATTTGTAAATTATATATATATATGCATTAAGGTAAAGAAGTAACAAAGAAGACTACTTCTTGCTATTATTTGCATGTAGTGTGTTTTCATTATCCTTAACCTTAAATAGAATTATGAAACACTGGCCCCCCCCCCCTCCCACCTTTTAAAAATAAATGGAACCCAATTGTAATTTTGCCACAAGTAATAAACGAATGGAATGGCTTAGTCTCTATATTAAGAATGTCGTTTTTTTTTTTCTCATTTCAGCCCAATCGTACCTACTATCTGGAAGATCCTACTGGATTTGCATTGGACTGGTGCAAGTGGATAGACGAGGTGCGAAAATATACGTATCGCCAGACGTAATGTATTTCTCGTTTTAGACTACGCCACAATCAATAGTATTTTGAAGTAGGATACGGGAAAGATTATGCCTTTCCTTCAAGAGGACATTTGTTAAGGGAGCATTAATACCTTCCAAAATGTAAAAATGGAAAAGAAAAAAAAAAAAGTTAAGGAGCTCTCCAATTCCTTCCCCCTTTCTTTCTTAGTGCAGGGATGCTTGGAGATGAATAAATAACAAAAAAAAAAGGGAGAACTAATCCAAAATGCAGAAATTCTCGCCAGCATATCATTGCCTTTCTCCAGTTTCTTATCTACAGTAACTGTGCCTCCTCCGTTATTTATTTCCCTGGCAGTTTGGTAGCTGATCGTTAAGCTTGAAAATGGAGATTGTGTTCGTTTCTTTTTTTTGTGATTATTATCATTTAGAAAAAAAAAATGAAATGAAACCTGTAGGCAGTTTTCTTTATGGCTTTGTATACAACTTCTGTAGACTTTTGAGGAGATAAATTTGCATATCACAAAAAAAAAATTAAAAAAATGGCAAGTTAAAAAAAAGAACTTTACATAATACTTTAAAACGAAATGAATATCTATTCAGTGGTAAATTTATTAGTCACTTTTCTGCTGTAAAAAATCAATGTATTTTAATTAAATTTTAAAACGTATTCCTTTCCTAAAAGGTAACCATAAAAACCAATGTATTCAGCTTTTTTTTTTTTTTTTAATTTTCTCAAACTGTCATTTTTCCATCGGTTATTTCAGTTCATTGTATCAACATTTACTGCATTCCTGAAAATTGTAAAAAGCAAAAAAAAAAAAAAAGAAAAAAAAAAGTTTTAAATATAGCAATGTAGTTACTTCAAAAAACAAACAAAAACAACTTAGTATTTTTAACAGAATATAAAAGTTGCGTTTTAGTTAGCAAATTCCTTAATTTACCTCATTTCCCTCTCTGCCCCCTCCCCTCCGTTTTTCTTTTTTCCATAGTTGGTCATCTAATTTATATTTGAGGAAAAAAGAATAATAAAATATATCAACTACTGCTGTTCTTTCTTTCTTTCTTTCTTTCTTTTTTTTTTTTTTTTTAAGTTTTAATGTTTATGTGAGCTCTCGACTGTAGACATGAAATTATGCAAAGAACTTTTATGCATTTGCTTATTATTAATTAGCGTTATCTTGTATATAAGTTAGAAATTTTAATGTTTTTTGTTTTTTTTGTTTTTTAATTCAAAATGCTATCAGTGTAAATAAAAAGAAAATTATTCCAGTCTTTTTTTTTATTATTATTTATTCTTTTAGAACAGTTTTATTTTAAGATTTGTAAGGGTGAAAAGGGTTATATTTATTTGAATTATAAGTTTCCTAAAAATTAATGCTCCTTTTCATCTCGTTACAATACAAAAATATCTGCATGTCAGCGCTGTACATCTTTAGCATGACTTCCTTTTTTTTTTTTTTTTTTTGTATGAATTATTAACTACGAATTAAAATTTCTTTTGTGAAGATACCGTATTACCATTCTCAGTTTGTGTTGTTTTTATTTAAAGAATGTTATTTTTTCTTTTTTGGTGAGGGAGACATTTGTGGTGTTACAATAAGAAATTTAGAATAATGGGACACATTTGCGAATTTTAGTGTTTTGTAAATAATATTTTATTTCTAAATGAAATAAAAAACTTATCTTTGCTATGATCCTACAACTTCTGCCAGTTAATCCTAACCCTTCCTATTTTTTTTTTTTTTTTTACACATCTACAACTTTAATTACAGGATTTTTTTTTTTTGCCTTTAGTGGTTTATTTCAGACATTATTTAATAAGTGAGTTGAGTTTTAGGCTTCTGAAAGACGCCTTATATCCCCAGTTTGTCTGTCTGTGGACACATATCCCACAATGCTTCGCATCAGTTTCTGTTAACTCAGTTGTAGGTGGCCTGTTAGCTCAGTTGGTTAGAGCGTCGTGCTAATAACGCGAAGGTCGTGGGTTCAATCCCCCTCGTTAACTTAAGTTGTTTTTTTTTTTAATCATTATTAGGAATTCAATGTATTAACAAGGTTTGAGTTAAGAATGACAATTATTCCATAGAAATAGGGGTGGGTAATATAGCATGGGGTTGCAAACAGACTTGCGCGAGCATTTTCTAGACCACCCCGGTGCAGTCTATTCTAAAGTAAAGGTGACTCAAAAGCTGTTGCGAAGCACTGTGATTGATTTACTAATCACTATCCTACCTTGTTTTTGTTTTTTGTAACTTTGCCATTTTGCTCACTATTTTCTTACAGTTCTAGAAAAATGTGATCCAGCTACCTAAGCTTATCCATTTCTCAATAACCAATTTGTATCCTGCAGTGTTTATCACTGCCCAATGTTGTGTCCTGGTCTCTCCACAGCAGCGGTATCTGCATTTGCTTTTCCACACAAAGTTAGTGATGTATCATTTGCTGAACAAGTATTATGCTCATTCAGATTTCCATTGTTAAGACATCTCATCGTTTTAGACAGATTATCAGGCTTGTTAGAAAGAAAAATGCAGTCATTCTTCTTTTTCTTTTTTTTTAATGATTGAAACAGCAACTCAACATGAAAATTTCCTAGTCCTGCATTATTTGTGAAATTACTTTTTCCTACCATAATAAACAGGCTTTTTTTCTTATGTCATTGGTCAGGCCTTTTATTTTTTCTCAGTCTGTATTATTAGTAAAATAATTGCTGATTTTTAACATGCTGAAGATGAGAAAATCAGTAAAAAAAAAATGCATGTATTCTTCTGTATGCTAATTTGCTTGAATTATTAAAAGTTCTGAATTTTTTACAGTAAACCCTTAGTAAATCTTTGCAGTTTCACTGAACTAGATTAAGTTTCGATGGGTGTATATCGTAGTGAAGTAAGTTTTAGATTTATATTCTTCGACAAGATTGCTTTTCATCTAATCCATATTTCCTCCTAATCTCTTCTCTCTTAACAGTCATATTAATTCATAAATAATCACACTTAAAACATAAATAAATATTTAAAATATGCTTTATATGCAAATTTTCGGAAAGATAGTCGACTTATATGTAAATAATGATATGATTCTTATTATTGTATTAGGTTACATATTTTGTTAATGCTCGTTATCCTGTTTTGTTATTTTTAAATTATTATTCCGTCATGTAGCTTGAAAAGGAATGTCGAACTATCTTTCCGAATATTAAATTTAAATATTTATTTATGTTTTAAGTGTGATGAGGTATTATTTATGAATTAACGATTGTTTTTCATTTTGAAGACGCTAAAAGTTGATGATTTCTTTTTTTTAACTAGAAGGAACTCTTTTATTTAGTAAAAGGATTTACTTACTATTAAGTACATCATTTATCAAGATTTACAACCCTGCTTTTTTTGAATAGCTGTATCGCTGTAAGATTGAAGATGCATTTATGTTTACTAATGCATTATTTATAAAAGCTAGTTGACCCGTGCGAACAATTTGCAACCAAAAAACCACCTTTGAGAAATAAAATCCAATAACTGTCGCGAATTTAGTTAAACTCATTGTCAATAGATGGCGCCTTCTCCATTTTTAAAAAGAGGTTGACCAAAGCGATTAATTCGCATGGTATCTTGATCAGTCAGCGAATAGTAATGTGGATATTAATAAATGAACAGATTTCAATTGATGGCGAATTCTACATTTTTAAAAAAATAAATAAAAATTTAAGTTTTTTAACGAAAACAGTAATTTTAAACATTTTTATTTTTCGTAATTAGCGGTGAACGTAATCTTCAAAATGATATTTCAATCATTGATTTTGATGCGGTATTAAGGGAAATAAAAAATCCGACTTGAATTGAGTTTTGTGTATGTCAAATTGTAACGTCCGAAACAATCAATCTTATACTATATTTTTTGCATTGTTTAATAATCAAAATTAGGCTTAGTGGGCTGTCTATTGTTTTATTTAGTTGTGAAAATTTAATACCTTCAGAGGGAGCTACAATTCTTAATTTAAGCCTATGTTGAAACGGAAAATTTCTTTTTTGTCAAAATCTGTAACGTCCGACATTCAGAGATTGCCTTCTGTAAAACAATCACTAATCCAAATTTAAATTCGTTTTTAGGATTTATTAAGATTTTTAAGCTATAAAGAAGGTTTTGCTGTAGAAAGCAACTTTTTACCTACATTTGTGAAACCTCTTTTTTGTTGAAAACCATGTGCCAAGTGCTTGTAACGTCCGAACCAAGATGGCCGCTTTGACTTGAATTGTCGGTTGTTTTCAAAATTTTGACATGAAAATTTTGCTCTTTGTAATAGAATCTGATCAATGCCATACAACTAATTACGATTATTAGATATCATTTCTTATTTATTCACCAGTTGCTTAAAGTTTATGTGTATGTCAAATACTGGTAACATCCGCAATGTGCATGTCAAATGTTTAACACCCGACCAAATTTCAATGAACTAATTTAATATTTCCTGAGCCATTTCCTGTCTTGGCAGCACTATTTATGGCATCTAGATACCATGCTGGAACAACAGGGAAAAAATTGTGGTGGTACAAAAGAGTATATTTTGGGACCTCAAATTAACATTTCGGTAACCCAAAATATGGCAATGGTTCTATTAGTTTCTCTTGCTGAGAAAGTCAGATTATAATTTTTTTTTGCCTTGCATGGGATTCAAACCGAGGACCTTCGTCATCGCAGTCAGGAACGCTAACCATTGTACTTCTGCTGGTCCCCCAATATCCAATCCTACTTTTATTCTATTTGTTCGCACGCTATCAAATAATGAGTTGATTCAAAATCAAATCAAATCAACTTTTTGCCATAATCGCTTGGAATTGATTCTTCTTGGATTATCTCATACTTATCAGGGAGAGACGGGGGGTGGGTGGCCTAGTTAATTAAAAAAAAATTAATTAATTTTACTACAGTAATGTTACAAATTCTGAATATGTGCTTTATTTTCTGAATATGTACAATAATGTGAATAATTGTTGGCATTTGGTCAAATGTATATCCTAATCTTTGATAGCTATCCACAATAATAGCACGATGGAATATGCATACAAATGTGATCCCCCCCCCCAGGAAAAATTTAACAACATTATATTTAACCCTAAATCAAACACAGTTGATTTGATTTAATGCTGCTTGCTTGTAAGAAAGATAATTTCTTTATATTTCAGTTGGATTTTATTTTGATTGGAAATACCAAAGGCTCCGAAATCTTTTAAGGTTTCTCCAAAACTGTTTGTAAAATGTATGTACAAACATCACAGATAGTGAAGAATATAAAAGAACTAAATAGAAAGGGATTTGAATAGAAAGCAAGTTTAACGTCCGTAATCATTCATAAATGGAGAGAGATACGCCAACCGGACAATAAAGCATATTTATTGTCCGGTTGGCGTATCTCTCTCCATTTAGAAAGGGATTTGGTTTTGTTGTTTGTTTTTTATCCGAGAGAGGTCTTAGAGGAATTGTAAGATAAAGTTTAAAATCAAACCAGCCACAGCCTGTTTCAAAAATTCTTCAACATTAAGAAATTTTTGTTATTCCTTTTTGATAGACCTTGTTTCCAATGATTTTAGTAGATAGTTTAATGAAGTGGAAAACGATATATTATTCTTTCTGTATTTCTTTTTTCCAATAGTCTAAGTCTTCCTTGATACTTTTGAAATTATTTCATTGATTGCTGGAGTCGTTGCATTGCATTGACGCTTCCCTTTGTCCACATAATAAAAGAACACAAATTGATACTGTTGAACATCTATGCAGTACTAGGATGTGTTTTTACATGCTTATCTATTCAGGTTTTATCATAGTGCTAACTGTACTCCACTGTGCATTGGTGAAGACACTTGTTGCCTTATTTGAAATTACATAACTCCCATTTCTGATACATTCCTTATTCTTCAGTGGGCTGCTCTCCCGTAATGATTCTTACATTATTAACTTAACATTTCTACATTTTCGCCTTTAACTTTTTATCTAACATTTTAGCCTTTTTCGGGATGTCCTCCTTTCAAAAGCAGTTGAATTACTCACCAAGACACTGAAATACTTCAGATCAGAGTTGTTGTTTGTCATATTGCCCAGATATTAGCTACTACTTGCACTTAGCTATCTTATTAAAACAGAAGCTGCATTCTTGGAGCTAAATATTGTTGTTTTTGTTTAAATATGATACCACTTTTGTATGCCTGTGAGGATCTACAATAAAACAGGCTTATAGCCTTTTTATTCTATTATATTATTCACTTAATTTGACTTGGAAAGGATCTCTCTTCTCAGAGGATTCAAATGTGTAAAATTTTGGAATTTTACAGTTCACGGTAGACAATTTCTAATTTAAAATACCTAAACAAAGAGTGAATTTTCAGTATTTTCCACAATTAATCATTTATCAAACAGAAAGGAAATAAAATTTAGAAGTGTAATACAAATTCAGTTCAGTTCATCTCCATTCAAAAAATTGCAGCAAATAATATAGTGCAGACGTGGGCAAATGCGGCTCCGAGAGCCGCATGCAGTTCTTCGTTGGGTTAAGTGCGGCTCCCAATATCTCTTTATAAAAATATAGAATTTAAAAAAATAAAAAAAATATTAAATTTTGAACTAATTATTTGTATTTTCTTTCTCATTTTTTATTTTCTTATATATGTATAATTTAAATTTTATAGCAATTAAGATTTGTGTAGAAAAATTTGAATTTGTGTATTTAATACTATGGAACGTGACTATGGTGTGGCTCTTTATATATATGAACATCCAGAATGTGGCTCTCGTTGACCTCATGTATGCCCATACTTGATATAGTGTCAGGTATAATATCACAAATAGCTGAAATAACTGGGCTTTTACAGTGACTTTTTAGATAACTATTTACTAGGAGATGTTCTACACTTCATTTCAAAACTTGTCATTACTTTGGTGGCAAAAAAATATTGCTTTTTTTTTTTTTTTTTTTTTTTTTAAGGATCAATCTTTTTAATGGGTATGGATGCCATTCTTAAGCATAAATTGCAAATTTCTATTTCCTTGCTTCTATTCATGTATTTCTTTGATTATTAATACATGCGGTCTCCATAACTTTTCTTTGTTATTATTTTTGAATCCTAATTACAAACCTCATTGATGGATAATACTGGAATTTTGTATAATGTACTGCAGTTGCTACTTTTTTTTGTTCTCTTCAGTTTTGCTTAAAAGAAAAAAGCCGCAACAGAACACTGCATTTTTTTTATCCCGATTTTAAAACTGAAATTGTTTGAGAAGATACATTAATAAAATAGGTTGGATGTTGAATTAAAACAGATGACTTTGCATCATTTACTTGTTGTTAAAATTCTTCTGTACACTTTATGTATAAATGCTTTTGAGAATTTAGTAAAGAATGTCCTGTGGAATGAGTTTCAATCCATTTTTTGAGAAAATATTAAGCATATGTTAATTTGTAAATAGATGTATGTAGAGAGATCTACTAAGTCTAATCTTGATCATTTTTTGGCAGGTACATTCAATATTTTATTATGTCTATGTGTAGGAAACTTAGAGTTATCAATAATTGTATAACAGAAGATAAGAAAATTCAGAAATTGCAAAATGCTACATTAAACTTATTAATATCCATTCAATGAGGTTTTCATTTTAACATATTCAAAATTATTAATGGGGGGGGGGGGGAAGAAAGCAATAAACAAGTGATCTAGACTGTGCTTCTCATGTTTCACTTTCTTTACTGTTGTTGTCTTTTTCCTGAGTATCATGTAGACTGGAACGTATGGTACACAATTGAGCTATTTTTTTGTGTCTGAAGGCAGCAGTGGTCTCAATAATGGATGAAGACAAATTAAAAACATTTAAAAATAAAAAAATCTAAAAAAAAATCTAATAATAGTAACATAACTATTGGGCAAGGAGGAAGGCTCAAGATGTGCTGATTCCTCATGGTCCTAAGTGACCCATTCGCAAAGAAGAAGTAGTAACATAAGAAAGTTGATAGCTTTTATATAAGATTGGCAGTCGTACCATTTGAAAAGGTGATTTTGTCATGTAATATTATTTCTATTGTATTACAGTGGATACAAATGCAGTAAAACGTCAATTGTCTGTGGTAATTGGGGGATGCTAGAGCTTGGATAATTGAAAAACATGATAATCCAAATTATATCATATTGGGTTAAATACTTAAAAAAAAAAAAACAAGGTAGGGATAGCGATTAGTAAACCAATCACAATGCTTCGCAACGGCTTCTGATATGTCATTTCTGTTGCATTATTCCTTTAATTTCCTTATTATCATAAATGTGAATTGCCAAAGGTGCAATTGTTGTGATTATTGTGCTTAATGATAATTTAATGAGATTTTAATGATAATTGTCCACAGACAGACGGACAAACCTGGATTAGTAGGCTTCCTTTGAGAAGCCTAAAACAAAAAACTATAAAAATATGAAGTAAACATTCTTGTGAGATGTAAATATAAACCAGAACCTGATGTAATAGTGTTTAACAACTTCTGTTATCTTATAAATCCAGATGTTCAGAAAATTAAAAAAAAAAAAGAAAAAAATGAAAGTTGTATGTACTAAAAGAGGATCACGGTTAATCCGATCCCAATGAATAATTGAGCTGCAGATAATCGACGTTTTACTGTAGATGGATAGCAGCAGAGAAAGAAAAGGATTTATTTTTAAAAAATAGTTGTTAGATTTGCCAAAATCTTATTTAAAATATTGCTGCAATTAAAACATGATTTTTTTAATAGTTTTAATTTTCACATTGAAAATATAGTTGATCTGTTTGAAGTAATGTCAAATGCATCTGTTGCATATCATTACAAAATGATACTGTATTTGAATTTTCATAATTGCTTGTTATCTGTGTTTTGGTAATAGGTATTAAATAACGGTAAATGAAATAATTTATTATGATAACTCATGTATTTTTTGAAATACTATTTGTGTTGTTTCAAATTATGTTTAGCCATATTTTAGTTAAGGTGCTTCAGTTAACGTGATTCAAAATTCATCTTTTTAAAAGCCAACTTAATTTCAGCAGTTTTTGTCTTAACTTAATTACATTGATTATTTTTTGCAAATGCTTTTTGTGCAAGGGTAATATCTTCCGCTCTTTGAGGAACTTTCTAGAATTTCCTTCTAGAATCATCAATTAAATTTATATGCAGATGTAAATGGTTAGAATTTTCACTTGAAAACTTCAGTAACCTGAAGTACGACTTCAGTGGTGTGTGGAGTATACGATTGCCAAACTTCTATCAAAAGTTTCAATAAGTATTTTAAGAAAATTTCTGACAGGAGTTAAAAATTAAGAAAGAAAAATAATCACTGATCAGTCAGTTCGACAATCCCACCTTGTCATTTTCCCTACGGTTGCATGATGGATCTTTCAGTTTGTAATCAACAAAGCCTCTTTTACAATTGAAACTGACTTGTACAGTTTTTAATTTTGGTATTCATTCATTGATTTATGTACTTATGTTTTTTTAAAATATTTTTAAAATAGAAATTCTGTTTTTTTTTTAAGTTCTCAATACTTTATTTAACATTACCTATTATACTTTCTGTATTGGCTATCTACAACATATTGAAGCAGTGTAAATATTGATTGAATTCATAATGTTTATTATAAAATACCAAATATTTATCAATTCAAATTTACAGATCATGTAATTGTTACGAGTGAAAGTCCATCAAAAGTTTATAACTTATGACTATAAAAACTTGTGTGCAAGTATACAACATATTTTGACTTAAGAATGAGGGAATGAGGCATTTTTTTACGAAGTGCGATTTTTTAAATAAATTTTGTTCTGACAGGTTTTTATTCAAGTTGCAGCAGTAAAAATAAGAAATAAGAACATACTCATTTCGTTTTAAATTCAAAGGCCAATTAATTTTAATGTTTTGTCTAAATGAAAATAAGTGACTTCATGACAGGAATAATACCATTGCCTAGTATATCCTAACATCATTACTCTTATTTTGGTTAAAAAGCTTTTGCAAATCTAAGCTAATATTTTGATTTTCTGGAATAAGCCATGTTGTAAATGATATTTCATATTACTGTCATTATACAAGATTATTTGCTTATATTCATTATATTTTCAGAAAAAAATATCAATTTAAGACGTTCATTAAAAATGATATACGACAAATTGAAAAGTAATAATTTTTAAAAATTGACTCTGAGGCTTAATGCAGAATTTTATGATATAGGTAGGTTGTAAAGCTTGTTTTCTCCTTAAAAGAAATAACTGGAAACCATTTCTGCCACTCTTCTTAACACTATATCCATTAGAATAAAATATCAACATCAAATTGAATACGATATATATTTATTAATTTCTATATATCTCAAAGCCAGCACTGACCGAATGTAAATAGAGAATAATAAATTACTATTACTCATTGTAAACATACACATTTGTGACATTCAATCTCAAATTTGTTTTTGGAATATATAGTGAATTTTGCTGTAGAAGATGATTAAAGAATTTTATTTATTAGAGAAATTGTGTGAACTCATTTCATTAAATACACAACAACCTCGTTTATCCAGCCCTCGTTGATCCGGATCTCCGGATAATATGGATCAGATTTGTAGACATTATTTTTTTATTTGATGTTCACATAGATAATAATTTTTAACTATGATAGCAAGAACGCAACTATAAGTACATTCACTTTTTATTTTGATTAAATCTACAGTTCCTGCATAGATTGTACAATAAATTATGGTAATGAAATGCTTTTTGTTGAGTTTAAGAAAGCTTTACTAGAGTAATTTTGTTACAAAACATAGTTTATTAATAGTTTTTTATCGTAATAAACGGTAAGTTTGCTTATTTAAGCATTTGTTTTGCTTATTACCCATATTACCCGGATTGCCTTTGGTCCTAGTTAGTCCGGATAAATGAGGTTGTATTGTATCTTTTGTTTTTTCCTCCAATGCTCAGGCTCTTAGTAATTTTTGCCTTTGGTCTCAACAAGGGGTGAGAACTGGGAGCTGTTTAGCTGAAGAATCGTTGCCAAGGGTACATCGTAGAAGATAGCTTGTATTACACCCACAGAAACAGACGAAATACAGAAGAAGAAAGTTACATCTATGCCCAGCTCGAATTTGATTATACGTTACATTATGCCCAGGTTAAAACGTATCAACCTGAGGCCTTGATCATAAGGCTGAACACATTAAATAATGAGGCATGAACAATATAATGAAAGAAGCTCCGTTTTATGAGTAGTTAGGTATATTGATATAATAGGATATCATTTTTCTGAATGTGTTATGATTGGAAAGGATGGATGTATCAACATCTCAGGATATAGTAGTCTTGGAATATTGATTTTGTGAACATCTTTTTGTGGAAAGATCTCAAAAACTCGATTAAAATCACCGTAGAGGCAAAGCAAATTTTATCTCTTTGATATAATTTAAACGGCAAGGTGTTATCTTACTTATTGTTAAAACAAGCATTTCCCCTTCAAGCCAGTAAAACATAAACGTGTATGTTCCCATATGTCTGTCTCACAGCCGGTTTGATGTACAGGGGTACGTTCTCTGCAGGGGTAAATAATTGGCGACCTCTCGCTGTTAATTTTCCACTGAATGACAGACAATGAAATACGCTTATTTTTTTGGTGGTAGAACTTAAATTTCCATGCTGTAGTTTAGTAAGTTAAAATTTTTCTTTTAGCTTTCTTTCTTTCAAGGAAAAAAAGTATCAACAGAGAGACATATGCAGGAAAGAGACTCACCGCTCTTAGGGGTTATTACTTAATGGACACAGAAACACTTGTGTAGTACAAGTAATTTTAAACCAGAAGCATTAGGAAATAAGAGGATATAAATAAGCCCCATTTGAAGTTCAAAGAATGCAAGATATTTCTAACTGCTCCAGGCATAGAATTAGAACCATTTTCGAAGTACTTCAGAAATACATTGATAATTACTTCCAAATGAAACTGAAAGTCAAATTCCAGAAGGAACTTGAACCTAATCTAATACTTGGGTGTCTCCAAGTTTACTTCAGTAAACAGCAAGAAGTTTTAACATATTACAAAAGTATATTTTCTTTCCAATAACTTTTTTTCTGTCTGTTTGGAGAAACATTGATAGCTCCATATTCCAAGCATGTGCAACACTGGGATAGTCTTTCTTGTTATAGTATTGAAGATATTGAATGTGAGAGAGGGGTAGATGATGATTTGTGTGTTCCTTGGGACCATAACAGAACAACACAAGAGAACGTGCCACTTCAACTAACGGTCAACAAACCTTTTTTGAAAATAAGTCTTAAAGTTTCTTTTGGTGATGAATTTTTCTGATTGATGAAATTCATGAAAAGAAACATTAATGAAATAAGAAAGTTGTATTTGGATGCCTCAACTTTCAATTCCCGTTTAATCAACCCAAACTGATTTGAAAATATGCAAATTCTTAAATGTGTAAGTCCAGGTATTTCTAATAGGAATTAAAGCAGTGCGTTATAATTTGAACCATTTTATTTTGCATAATAAGAATTTGTCAAATACAACCATGACAGCAATTAATGTTCCCGTCAATGCAAAGTCATTTTTTTCAATAGGGATTTTGTTACCATCACATGCACACAGAGGTACAATCAGTTTCACCTGTTAGTTTTCTGCTCATTTGAGCTGACTTTGTGTAGTTTCAGGTCATATTTATTTGAAATATTTTATGGACAAGTTTTACAGATCTTTTAAATTAATACTGCATACTAACTTTAAATTTTATTTATGATCCTAGGTCTTTTTTTTTTCTCTACGTCTAACACCTACGCGTATTAGCAGTTCTTTATAATTGAATCACAATAAAAGAACCAAGAACAGAAATATCGGATAAGCTGTATTTCAGTCCAATCTTCTGAGTGCAAGAACTATGTAGATGTTTAATTATATTTATATAATTATTACAAATGCTCATAATACCTCACATTTTCAGATTTTTTTCGTTTTGCTTCTTTAGAATTTTTTTTTTAACCTGAATTGCAGATAGAAATACGACCGTTGATGATCGAAAACAATTGTAACAATTCAAATGTGATGTTGCCAGAAATAACTGGTCGATTCTATAAGACGCAAACGAAAAGTTATGGCACTTGTTGACAGTATTATAATTGATAGATAGTATGGTTATTTCCCCGTAAACTCCATTTTAAACCTTTTTCATTTAAAGAACTTAACATTGTTATGGACGAATTTAAAAGCTAAATTCGTCCATAACTACATCCACACGTTAAATTTTATCCGCAACTTAACATTGTGTTGTTTAGAAATTGTAAGTTTCAGGCTTTCCTTATAATATTAGTTGAGATATATACGGGAATAAAAATTTGTTTTAATTTAACCACGACGAATCGTCCAAATACTAAAAAATCGAGGCGGGCCAAGATGTAACTTCGTGTTTACATCAACTGTGATTCCTTTACAACAAATTAAACAAAGATATTGGCTATGAACACTTCGACTCTTGCGCGTAACTACTTTGAAAACGAGAGCGTTTAATTCCTGTGAACTAACATGAGATTTCCTTAATTCGTAAATGATGTCAAGGCTCCTCAAGTTGTGATTCAAAAAAATTCAAGTCGTGGTTTTAACCAGTTTGTTTGTTTTTTAATTTATTTCCAATTGATTTGCATAGTTTCCTTCTAAATAGGAGAACATTTTAAACAAAATGAATCATGATATTCCATTTTCAGGCCAAGAAAATAACAGTAATTTTCAAAAATAGACCAGTATTTTAATTCAGTGGTTCTCAAAATCTGAAGAAACATTTTTCCTTTTTTTTTTTTTGATATATGATTTTTTTTAAAAAAACAATTAACAAAACTATGAAAAGGGAAGAAAAATCTATAAAATGCACAAATTCGTTAGAATTGTTTGCTTTTAAAGCATTGAGCCATTATCGATAGCAATCTGGGACGCTGTGTCGTCCTTATTAGGACTCATCAGCCAGATTTAGCTTCGATGATGGAGCTCGGAATGCGTCGGTACCTATGATCCCGTCTCCCGCACTCGGAAGTGGGACTCAGTTGAAAGCAAACAACTAAAGAAAAAACGCTGCAACCAGTACAGGAAAATTAACTCTGCTAGCTTTGCGCTGAGCTCGAGAGGCATAAGACCTAACGAAAAGTCGAAAATTTAATAATAGAGAAGGTTTAACGTGCATTAATGTAATATGAAAAGGGAAGAAAAATCTATAAAATGCACAAATTCGTTAGAATTGTTTGCTTTTAACGCATTAAGCCATCATCAATTCTAACAACTTTGTGCATTTTATAGATTTTTCTTCCCTTTTCATATTATATTAATGCACGTTAAACCTTCTCTATAATTAATCAGAATCTCAGATGTAGCAGTAAACTTTTCGTAATTAAATGTCTTTATGTTATAATTTCAATATATAAGTTTATTATGAATCTTTCATATCATCCATTCCCCCCCAAAAGATACAGACGACTTTACAGAATTTTTACAGCAAAACTTCTCGAAGCAGGACTAGCAGAGGAAAAACGCTTGAGGCCTCCATTACTGACACTTATCCTTTTGTATTGAGATCCATGAAAAGATAAATTTTTGGGCAGGGTGAAGTGACGTCTTTTTTAACTTACAATCAGTATGGACCAGATAATGGGAACCGTTCTACAATTGACATACGAAAAACAGACTCAATTTTCCGTTCGGATAATATATTCCTAAAATATTTCACATTTATTCATATTTCATGGTCTGTAAAACAGTAAAAATCTAATTTCAACTTAGATCGATCTCATTATTTTGTTTTTTTTTTCCGCTACGAAGTTTCGTTACATGGCAAAAAACGTAGCCGAAATGAGAGAAATTAAAACAATTTTGCTAAGAATGAACTATTAAAGTCTTAAAATAAATACTTATATGCAGAAGAAAAAAATTAATAAGCAAATTTCTTCCTATCAGAAAAGATTGTTTTGTTACGTAACTTCATTAATATTTAAGAAACCGCTGTCGGGCATTTACGAACTGGCCTTAAATAATATTTAATTTTTTCTTTTTAACTTCAAGGAAACAAAAGCACAGTCACATTCAGAAGAGTAAGTTTCAATTAAAAAGGGAAATTGGACTCTCCGTGAAGGCAGAGCCTTTGTGAGCAATTTGAACGACACAGTTTTCCATACGTGACCACTTATTTCCCTTTCGCTCTGAACGCTCTTTCGGAACCACTTTTTCGTCGACCAATCACAATTGAAAGATACCCAAACAGTTCTTAAATCACTCAATACATTCGAGAAGTGGTTCACGACTCGAAGAAGCAGAAATCGAAGGAATCAGAAACACACCGGATGCATTTAGGCCTCTTGTCACCGATCGCATCTGATCGCCTGTAGTTACTGGAGCCACATATTCGGGTCAGGGCGAAAAGTTTCTCATTCAAGTTCACTGGAGCATTGCAAGAAAGTGGACAGTTCTTAATATTTAAGAGGTAAAAAAAAATAATGATGTAAATTTTTATCATTTAATATTAAATTAACATTTTACGTTCACATCCATTGTTTTTATTTGTTTTGTTTTTTTAGAAATTTTCAGAATTTTAATTGCTTTTATTAAATCAAGTATAATAAACTCTCCATTTTATACTTTTTTGCCGTAAAGTTTCAGGCGAGAACGATGACTTAGACCAAATTGATAAATATTATTTCTTTACAGTTTGTTGGCTTTGGAGAAAGCAGGAATTTATTATAAGGGCTTCTTTATGTGTATCAAAATATATTTTGTATTTTGTGGGCCTTCTTTGTCAGTTTATTTGCAATCTGTTAATTAATAATAAATTGTAATATAATAAACTGTAAAAAGAAAATATATAATAAATTTTTTAGTGCGAAGTGTGTAAAATGAAATGATGTTTATGTTTATTAACTGACGAAAATACTATTACTATCATTTTTTTCAATTAAATACTTCCGCATGGGTAATTTAGCGCCTTAAGGCTATTATGTTTTCTTTTGTTTTTTTTTAATTGTGGCTTGTAGCAATTATTAACATGCATCGCAGAGTGAAACGGATTAAAAAGCTTTTACAGGGCTATTATAAGTCGAAATAAATATGTCCGTCCATCCTTCCGCTGTGTTGGAATTAACTCCACAACTTTGTGCTGGAAGTTTTAATAGGCGTAGGCTTCATAATATCAGCACTCAATTGGTAATGGTAGATTATTTTCATAGATAAAAAAAAGAGATAAAATAGCGGTTATTTTAATAACCACTAACATTCTAACTGCACTATTTTATTCAGGAAAGTCGAAACTTTTGAAATTTCGATTATCTAATTTCGAATTTCAGAATTTTCCGATAAATATATAAAACACTAGCACAAAGTGACCTGTTCTTCGTACGGATTACAATGATGTGGATGAGAAAGAAATTGAAATTATGAGATCACTTCGAAACTTTCCTAGTTGGTACAAAAATCATGTAACAGGTAAAAGTAATGTTATATTTGAATTTTGTAACTCGAAATCCTTAGATATGAAATTAATATCGAGATCAGAGAATGGAAGACTTCCCATCCCTTTCTCCCCTTCCCACACTTCTATCACTTCAAACCGTCCCGAATTCGTAAAAAATCATGTGATCATTATAATTATATATATCTAAGGAAACCCCGTAGAAGTATTCTTCTGCAATGTTTGCTCATTCCCTCACCGCCCTCCCGTTTACACCCCATAGTTCTAGTTTTTACCTCCATGTTAATATGTGGCGTTATTATGCACAACAATATTTTAGTTCCAATTGTCGCCACCAGTTTAATCTGTGGCGCTATTACGCACTTCTCGAATGTTTTAATTCCAGTTGTTCAACAGTATTTTTGTAGTTCCAATTATTGCTTCCAGGTGCATATGTGGCGCTTTCAATAAAGTTGCCCCCCCCC
>JAFIDM010004315.1:54069625-54086474 GCA_023159025.1 Thereuonema tuberculata | reverse complement strand
CATTGACTAAAAGTTTACGGACACCTCGACACACACAATGTGTGGAGATATCCGAATATGCAGTTGTGCATTGTACGGGGAACTTCATTTCCATTTAGCGATATTTATTTAGTGATTGTTTATTTACTACGAGAAGTTTTTTTTTGTCAACTCTGAATATTTAACGAAATTACAAGATAATAGTATCCATTAGTTTTGTAATCAAATCTATAAGAGAGGTATCTCCCGATTGGTATGTCTCCAATATGTAATTTGTGAATATTAAGTGTAATGATAAAAATTATTAAACTTAACTTATACTAATATATAAAGCTGAAGAGTTTGTATGTTTGAACGCTCTAATCTCAGGAACTACCAGTCCGATTTGAAAAATTCTTTTTGTATTAGATAGCCTGTTAATTGAGGAAGGTTATAGGCTACTTAATATCAGGCTACGACCAATAGTAGCGGAGCAGTAAAAACGTCATAAACGTCAACCAACGGGTGCGGCGACAGGGCGGCTTGGCCCCACGACGAAAAGCGAACATTACCGAGAAGGGCCGAATTTAACGCGGGTGACATCGCGGGGCACAGCTCTTAA
The DNA here is from genome assembly GCA_023159025.1 of Thereuonema tuberculata. Lineage (NCBI taxonomy): Eukaryota > Metazoa > Arthropoda > Chilopoda > Scutigeromorpha > Scutigeridae > Thereuonema > Thereuonema tuberculata. The sequence goes on along the minus strand of JAFIDM010004315.1, from coordinate 54,085,894 downwards.
TATAATATTTATTAATGAGATGAACTAATCAATTGTAATCTAAAAAAATTGTAATTCTGAACAACCAGTGGCGAAGCAAGGGGGGGGGGGGGACGACTGACAAGGGCGGCATTGTGGAAGACGATAGCAAAATAGCTTCATTTGTTTTCTTGCTTTTGGATATACGACTTGAAATTTTTTTTGATTGGAAAGGAAGGTCTGCTAACTTTTGTGAAAATAAAAAAGACCTACTTTTTTTTATTTAAAAAGAAAAACAAAACATTGTAAGCCTTGGGATGATATTTTCGCCACTCGTCCCCGACACAAAATATCCTAATTCCATCTCTATATAGATTTAATTTTCTGTCTAGCTTATTATTATTTTTATTATCTGTCTCTTTTCGGACTAAATGTTAGGTTTTTAACATGAATAACGGAGTAACTCAAGCTAACCATGTTATTATTTTACTGTTAGGTGCCATTTAGGACGTGTCGGATTATTGAGCAAGAATTAATGATGGCTGTCTTTTGTAATTTTAAATGAAGATTTTTGCTTAGACTCAGTTCATCTGTTTTTATGCAGTGTATGTAGTATGACTCCAGTTGATGAAGTAACAATAGGTATTATTTTGATTGTATTCTGACGCCACCTTCCTTTGATTTCATTGGAGAATTTTTCAGAATGCTTTTTATTTTTGAATATTTTCAGAATGCTTTTTATCTAGGTTAGGAGTGTTGGGGATAGTTATATCTATAAGGTAAGTTGTTTTGTTGGAGTTGAGACTGATTGTAATGGCAGGTCTATTGTGTGGTATTGTTATATCCATTATTATATCTTTATTCCAGTATAGTTTAATTTGTCCATTAATTGTGTTAGGTTTACACACGTACCATGGTACAGGTTTTTCTATTATGTTGTGTTTTATAGCGAGGGCTTGGTGTATTTGTTTGCAAACGTTGTCATGTCTTTGAGTATAATCAGTGGGTGCAAGGACATTGCTTGATGTATATGCTCTGTCCTTGAGTGGAAATATTGTCTGAGGTTTTGGAGTTGTTTATAATGTAGATTTTTTAATATCTACGCAACCTCGCCTATCTTTACATCTAGGTAATATTTCAGTGGCTGAATGTTCACGATGAGTTCGGTATTTACTGCTTGTCACTCTTACTGTAGGAGATGCAAAAAAGAAGAAAATCGTAAATTATAGATTACTAATTCCATGTATGCTCAGCGACCTCTATTGCAAAGCATCGTAACTATTTTCTACATTTCTGCAAAACAAAGTAGGCCTAGAAGAGAATAAGATTTTGATATTTTTTTTATTCTTTGCATCTTTAACGTACCTATGTACTATTATTATTCAAATTATAAAAATATAATCCATATCCAAAAGTGATTTCGGACAAGGAAGAGAAAATACCCTGGGCTAAGTGCGGTCGCATCGTTTTTCGCTCTTTGACAATTCTCTTCACCGTCAAATAGAACAAGTTTGTAGCAATAGCCGATCTTCCAAGTAATTCAGAAATACATATTCCATCACCCTGACTCTTAAATAGTGGGACACGTCCCAAATTATATCTCTAGCATGAATGAGCAGGCCTTACAGTAACCTGTTCTTATGATGCCGCCATGTTACTTTCTGCAGCAAAGAGTTCCAGGATCAACTAAGTGATCCGTTTTTCTCCATATTTGGCGATTCTTCTTTCTCTGTCCGTACTTTTAATTGATTTAATATATCCAGATCAGTTTTAGTCCATTTAATGATGCCAAAAGAACGAGTTAGAGAAGGGATTACATATGTATTTTTAGCTGTTGTTGTCTTTTTTCCAGTTAATTCAGTTTTAAGTATTTTTTTCTAATCTATTTTTAAATTTGTTTTTAATTCGTGTTTTTAACTCCGTATGATTTATGACTGAGGTCTGTTAAAATCCTAAATATTTATAAAACTCGTCAACTTCCAACGCATCAAGTATTATTTGCTTGTCTTAATTTCCCTTTCTCTACGTAACATGTTTTACACTTGCTAATTCTAAAGTTCATTTTGATATCATTGCTAAGTGTTTCTGTAATATATATTAAGTTAAGCTAAGAGTTTTTATTAGTACTTGCAAATAATTTTAGATCATCCTATAGAATAACTCGTTTATTTTAGTATTGTTTTCTTGCTGTGTTGTAAGTTTGAAGCCACATTTGGAAAGGTGAAGCAAATTTGATAAATTATTATTATTATTATTATTTGGTTTTGTGAATGGTGTAGTAATCAAATAAGAAGCACTTGTTTTTTTTTTTTGTTTTTTTCCTTTGTTTAGAGAAAGTGAAATTGAAGTTATTCAAAACACATTAACAATTAAACATTATTTTAAACTGATTAAAAGCACAATTGAGAAAAGGGAGGACAAAGGAAAAATTCTTTTGGCGCATTTAGGCGAGGAAATTCACAGCAGAACTTCCGATGACAGTTAAGATAAAATTATTTTATAGTAATACTCATTTAGTATCTCGTAGATTCCAAAGCTTTTAGCAATCGAAACTTTGGAAGTTTAAATTGTAAACTTTTTGGTATCGAAGCAGGGCCGTCGCGTGGTTTGTTGGCGCCTGGGGCAAGATTTCGTCAGGCGCCCCCTGAATCTCCAATTCAATAACCAAAAAAAAAACGGAATCTCCTTTTGCCGTTGCCGCGGTGCCCAGGGCGATCGCCCCGGTCGCCCCGCCCACGCGACGGCCCAGTATCGAAGTTACAAGTAAGTTGTATGATAGTATATAAGACGCGGAAGCAAAGCGTAATTACTTGAAGCGCTGCTATTTGCTTCGAAATATCCACAATAGATGGCGTAGCCGTCAGTCAAGAAATTTAAACAAAGGAACTCGATTGATTCGGATACATTATTTCAATCTCAAGGGCTTGATGGATGCAATCCCCTGCCATCTCAGTCTCAGAATAAATTTCTTTTACTTCGTTATTACATGTAATCATTATTTAAATAAATGAAATATTTTTATTATATTGAAAATTGAATAGATATGAAAATTAAAAGTTATTGCTGTTCGTGTAGAGGAGGAGTGTCAACTTCAGAGCTCATAAAAAAAGTTAAATTAAAAAACAAACAGCTGTTCATTCTTAAGCCCATTGCACATGGATCCGAAAATCGGTCGGTCGGATCCAGATGCAATGGGCTTAAGGTGTTTGGAACACAATTTACGTATGATTCAGTCCAAAATTCACATATTCAACCTCATTCACCTTACCTTTTTTCATTTGAATATGATACTTTTGGTCTCAAACGCTCCCCTCAAGCTCATTACACATGGATTCGTTCGACCGATTTTCGTATCCATGTGCAATGGGCTTTACTTCAACGGTTTTTGGTCGGTTACTCTCTCTCCTATTCGCTCGATTTCTACAAAAAAACAAACAAACAAAAGTTAGAATCTTCATTATAAACATCGGAAACCATCTACTAAAGGATAAATAATGTTAAGCATTATCTTGCTCACAGTTGAACGGATAATGAACAGATGATTTTTTTTTTTGGTTCCTAGGTTATCTCTTTCTTGTTTAATCACACACTCACCTCTAAAATTTCAGCTTATTTGGATAGTTTTTGAATGATCCGTAGTGATTGCGTTATGAGGGCAGAGCATTTTGCAGTTTTTTTTGTTTGCTTCTTAACTGTTGATCCAGTAAATAACAGAGAGATCTTCTTTGTAATAATGTGTACTTCTAAAATTTCAGCTTCCTAAGATGTATATAGGCTATATATATATATTTTTTGAATTATCATACTCACAAACGGATGAACATGTATATTTGACTGAAAAAAAAAATGTATTTCTTGACTGTTTATTGTACCGGTCCTTTTTTCTCTTGACACATACGAGAGGGCGTTAGAAACATTAGACAAAAATCATATCATCTTTGGTAGCTACTACCCGGATGTAAAAAAAAACAATATAGTTTTCTATTTCTTCAAATCTAACATATTTTAGGCTTCCGAAAGGAAGCCTTATAATCCCGGATTGTCCGTCTGTCTGTGGTCAAGTATCCCACAATGCAAAGCACAACAATCACAACAACCGCAACAAATGAGCTTTTGCATTCGCAACAATCACTTGTATAATAAAGCTCAGCAACAATCACAATAATCTCAACAATTGCGCCTTTTGAATTCGCAACAATAAAATGTATAATACAGCTCAGCAACAATCGCAACAATTGCGCCTTTCAGAAGCCGTTGCGAAGCATTGTGATTGGTTTACTAATCGTTATCCCTACCTTGTTTTATTTTGTTCTGTAACAGATGCAGACTCGCCATTTTTAATAAGAACATTTTTGAAGATACTGTTATAACCCAAACTTTATATCAGAGCTTCTACAAGTCCTTTATTGTTTGGCTGTAGACTTTATATTTGTTGTAATGATTTGTTTTGATAGTATTAACTTGTTAATAGTAAAGCACTAAGTTAAAGCAAATTTGACAACACAAAAAGTCCTCATTATTTGCCGACACTGTTTCTTCAATATTGACTGAGCATATGGAGCATGGCAAGTCTTTCTGTTGCATTTGAACCTTTTTCATGTTTGTTTGTTTAAAACCACGTTCAAACCGCTGGACGGTTTCCCTAAAATTTGGTACATAGTTTTATTTATGGCCCAAGTTGAAATATAAGCACAATTATTTAGTTTCCAACAGTTCTCAACATGAATCTCCAGCCCTGCACACTGAATCGCCGTACAGGAAGTAAAATGAGAGTAGACCTATTATCAATGCGGCCAGAGTAGAAACTCCCAGAATGCAAAGCAGACTATAGATTTTCCTTTCCTGGCCGGTCGTTCACATTCAAATAGAAGAGAAAATGGCGGTCGCTGCTTCACATTCAACATTTCGACGAGGAAAAGTTCTCAACAGTGAAGCTAGGAAAATTATTCTTAACGTTGCTCGTCGATTTCAAGAAGATGTATGTGAGATTTTTGATATTTCCTATTTTTGATAATTGAGATTGATGTTTCCTGCGGAGCTCATGGCATTGATACTGGAGAAATTAGTCAATGATAATGTGTTTCCGGTTTCAACATTCACCGCGACGACTGTAGTTTATAACTTTACGTATCACATCAGGATGAGGAAATGCAAAAGTATTTCATTATTGATGGTTACCAAACAGTAAGTTAGAATTAGTTAAAGAGCATAGAAGAGATATACTATTTCAACAAACAGCATTATTTATGTATATAAGCCAAAAAAATATTTATGATAGTCTTCACCATCTGAAAGATAAAGTAAACAATCTGATTTCATACCAAATTCTTCTACAAATTCTCTTCTTTTCATATTCTTATAATGTATAAAAGTAACTCCATAAACTCATTTCATAGTATTTAAATAATTTATTTAAATACAAAATAGCGAATTTTCGGGAACATAATATTGCGTAATTCCCTTCTTCAAGCAAAATAAGAATTAATAAATCAAACAATGATAATACAAAACAGAAATAACATCATCAATTCAAATGTACATATCAAAATGAATGCTATAAAATTGTTGTAACAATGGAAATTGATTAAACTTGGTCGACATTATTAAATTTACAGATAATGACAATAATACATGAAATTAATATTCATAAAACAATAAGTTGATAAAGTCATTAATCCAATGAATTTGCACCAGTGATAGTAACTCCTTTTTTATTGTCTGTTTTAATAAAATTTCTAATCAAACCAATGGTGATTGGGTCCACTTTGATACCCTCATATATAAAGTTAATGTTTCTAGTATTCTTTATGATGCAACTTTCTTTATGATGTAATGAATCTGAGTTTCCAATTTGATTCTTTATATAATATCTTGATTTCCTCATTCATAATATGTCCTTTTTTTATACAATGGTGAGCTATGTCTGATGCGTCCAGGTCCCTGTGCTTCAAAGCTCTTCCATGTTCTGACACCCGCTCCGCTAACGTTCTTTTCGATTCTCCAACATAGAATTTTCTACAAATTTTGCAATCGATTCGATAAACAATTCCCATTTCATTTTGTTTATTTTTACTATTAACTTTTTTACATATTAGATTTTTGATTTTGTTCTTATAAGTGAAACCAATATTGATGTTGAAATCATTACATATTTTCTTTAATATCATGCTATTTTCATTGAGGTAAGGTATGAAAATTTTGTTCTGGATCTTATTTATTTCTTTAATTTTAAATTTGTTGTAATCACATATTTGATTATCAATAAAATTGATTGGGTAATCGTTTTTAATGAGTAGACTTTTCATATCTTTGATTTTTTCTTTATAAGTAACTTCATTATTAGTATTTCTATCTAATCTTCTAATGTAATTTTCCACAATGTTCTTTTTGATGTTTATTCTGTGTCCTGATTTGAAATTTAAAATGTGGTCACTTTGACAATCTTTTTTGAAACGTTCCATTCTAATTTTGTTGTCAGCATTGGTTAATTTGACATCTAAAAAATTTAATACTTTATTGTCTTCCACTTCTTTTTTGAATTTTAAATCTTTATTCTTTTTGTTCAGATTATTAAAAAATATTTCAAATTGCCTGAATGTTCCAAACCAAATAATCAGTATGTCATCGACATAACGATAGTAATCAAATTTTTGGTAATACATTTTGTCTTTTAATAGGTTTGTTTCAAAATGGTTCAAATATAAATTACACAAGGTTCCTGATATAGGTGACCCCATAGGGAATCCTTTAGTTTGTTTAAAAAATTTCTTTCTATCACTGGTGCAAATTCGTTGGATTATTGACTTTATCAACTTATTGTTTTGTGAATATTAATTTCATATATTATTTACATGTCTTCTTATTTTTCATATTAAGTCAATACAAAACTCCTTTCTCTTCATCATAAATCATCTTCTTTATTTTACAGACGATATTTCACAGAATTTATCATTCTGTTTTTTCAAGCCTTTTTGAATATTTTACAATGATTAACAATTAGGTATCAATACATTGTCAACGAACATGACCTAACATAATTAAGCAATAATAATAATTAATACAATGCAAGAAATTCAATCATTTTTAACTAATAATTTTTCAATAATAATACAGTCGGACCTCTATTTAACGAACCTCTATTTTGCGAATTTCTCTATTTTGCGAACTTTTCTTTGGAACCAAGAACATTTTGCTAATTTCTTCGTAAAATAATCTCCAATTAGCGAAGTATATTTTCTATTTAACGAACTTTTTCGAGGTATCTATTTTTTTCCCTCCTTGAAATGTTTTTATTATTAATATTCCCTTAGAGGAAATGAAAGAAATGTGGATACAGCTGAGGGAAAAAGAAGAAATTAACGATGATGTGTTGATTGATGATTATCTTTCACTTGATTTTGAAGTTGAGACCTCGGAAACACTAACTGAATCGGATATTTTGGACAGTGTGAAAATTAAAAACAATACAGCTTTGAATTGCGATGAAGATGAAGATGACGAAATTGATCATGATGAAGAAATCAAAAAACCTTCGAAACAAAACGACGCGGATTACAATTTGAAGAAAATACTGAAGGGGTTTTTGGTGCATTGCAAAGATGCGAGATGTACTATGAACGAAAACACTTTTTCAAAAAGAAAACTCAAGACAAAATTAACAGACTTTATTAGTAAAATTTAAGTATGCATGTTGTAATGTATGCTTTATGTCATTAAAATTATTACTTTTTTAATAATATTTATTGTTTATGTATTTTAAATCAGTTTTATGTAGTTTAAAGTAATATTAAAAGGTGAATCTCTATTTAACGAATTTTCCATATAACGAACTTTTTTTCGGGATTTAGCGACTTCGTTAAATAGAGGTCCGACTGTAATTAGCACTATGGAAGTAATTTATTTAAATTTAGCCTCTTGTCCTCTTACCAAATCTTGGAAATATGCTAATGTGTTTGCATTTATTATATATCCCTTGTCCTTATTTATACAATTAAATGTCTTTATAATGCAGGCCTCTATGACATAACGCGTATGTATGTCCTTTATTCTGAATAGTACTTCTACTATGGGATCAGGGTTATGATGTTCTTCAAGGCAATGTTCAGCCCAATTCGAAATTTCCGGGTGATTGTTTCTGTACGCTGCAGTGTGTTCATCAACCCGTTCAATTAACCTCCTACCAGTATTACCAAAATAGATTTTCCCACATGATCTGCATTTTAGCTTGTAAACAGTCCCCACTTCATTCTTTGTTTGTACGTCCCTTTTATTTTGTAATAATGATTTCAAATTGCTTCCTTTCTTATATACTATCTTGATGTCATTGAGGGGCAGTCCAATACCGGGATTGCTTTGCAATACATATATGGAAGAATTTGAAAAGAAATATATATTTGATTGGATAAAAAATGAATTCGAATATTACAGATATGTAGATGATTTACTAATTATTTGGAGGGGAACAAAATGAGTTTCAAAATTTCTTTAACAAAGTGAACTCAGCCAATGAATATATTAAATTCACGAAGCAAGAAGAAATAGAAGGTAGAATTCATTACCTGGACATAACACTAATAAACAATGGAAAAGAAATTTCGTATGAACATTATGAAAAAGATTATAAAAGTAAACAGTTCATTAATTATAATTCAGCGCACAACTTTAAAACAAAAAGCGCAGTAATCAAGAATACTCTGGACCGCATTATTACAAATACAAAAGACGAAGAAAAACAAAAAGAAAAAACGACTAAATTTAAGGAGGTTTTAAAAATCAATGAATATCCTGAACACGTAATTAATAACATTTTCCAGGAATTCAACAGAGAATATAAAAAAAGAAAGAATAAAGATAGGAAGAACGAATTTGTAAATAAAACAATACTTAAACAACACAGTGATACAAGGATCAATCAGAGAATGAAAGAAATTTGCTACAAGAATGACATCAAGATAGTATATACTAAGGAAGCAATTTGAAATCATTATTACAAAATAAAAGGGACGTACAAACAAAGAATGAAATGGGGACTGTTCACAAGCTAAAATGCAGATCATGTGGACAAATCTATTTTGGTAATACTGGTAGGAGGTTAATTGAACGAGTTGATGAACACACTGCAGCGTACAGAAACAATCACCCGGAAATCTCGAACTGGGCTGAACATTGCCTTGAAGAACATCATAACCCTGATCCCATAGTAGAAGTACTTTTCAGAATAAAGGACATACATACACGTTATGTTATAGAGGCCTGCATTATAAAGACATTTAATTGTATAAATAAGGACAAGGGATATATAGTGGTACCTCGACATACGAATTTAATTCGTTCCGTGACGATCGTCGTATATCAAAAAATTCGTATATCAAATCAATTTTTCCCATAGAAATTAATGGAAATAGAATTAATTTGTTCCAGTGATAGGAATTTACCCCCCCAAAAATAATTAACATGCTTTAAATACCAACCAAATATAGATTTAATATAAGATAAATACAATGTTTATTGTATGCATGATATAAATGTACTATATTTTTACTTACACTAAGACTAATCACTATCACTGCCACTCTCACGTCTGGCCCTTTTGGCCACAGTTGCAGTGGGTGTATCGTCACTAAGACGTGGTCTTTTCCAAAGGAAATGATCAAGAGAGATCTGTTTCTGTCTCTTTTTTAGAATGTTTCTAAAATGCGCAAGGCACGTGTCATTGAACAATGAACTGGCTCTCCCTGTAGACAATTTCTCCGGGTGTCTCTTTTCAATAAAATCGGACACTTCTTGCCACTTAGCAAGGATATCACGAATTTCACGTGAAGATAGCATCTCCTCCCTCTCGACCCCCTCCTCACTGCTAAGTTCATCACCTCTGAGTGCGTCATCTCTTGTAACTTCTTCAGCTCCTCCGTCGTGAGTTCTTCTACATGCTTCTGCACCAGATCCACAACATCTAGCTGCATTAGCTATTCGTATCTCAAAAATATCTTCGTATTTCGAGGCGTAAATTATATGAAAATTTTCTTCGTATATCAAAAAAATCGTATGTTGGGACATTCGTATCTCAAGGTATTACTGTATAGTAAATGCAAACACATTAGCATATTTCCAAGATTTGGTAAGAGGACAAGAGGCTAAATTTAAATAAATTACTTCCATAGTGTTAATTATTATTATTGAAAAATTATTAGTTAAAAATGATTGATTTTCTTGCATTGTATTAATTATTATTATTGCTTAATTATGTTAGGTCATGTTCGTTGACAATGTATTGATACCTAATTGTTACTCATTGTAAAATATTCAAAAAGGCTTGAAAAAACAGAATGATAAATTCTGTGAAATATCGTCTGTAAAATAAAGAAGATATTTATGATGAAGAGAAAGGAGTTTTGTATTCATGTATTATTGTCATTATCTATAAATTTAATAATGTCGACCAAGTTAAATCAATTACCATTGTTACAAACAATTTTAAAGCATTCATTTTGATATGTACTTTTAAATTGATGATGTTCTTTCTTTTTTGTATTATTGTTTGTTTTATTAATTCTTATTTTGCTTGAAGAAGGGAATTACCGGTACGCAATATTATGTTCCCGAAAATTCGCTATTTTGTATTTAAAAAAAAATATTTAAATACTATGAAAGAGTTTGTAGAGTTACTTTTATACATAATCTGATTTCATGTTTCTACCTTCGTCATTTTCTTTGGAACTTGGAGTCTTACGAGCCCGTCTTCTTGCTATTTACTATTACGTGTTTGTTCCATAAAAAGACTGCGGTGATGAACAAAAACCATGGCAGTCAGAAATGGCGGGAAATGTAACCATTTCAAACAAAATGATTGGGAGAAATTATTTCAGGAAAATATCTCCTCGCTTACAATATTTAGACTAGTATAATTGTATTTTCCAAGAGTTGATTTGAATTCAGAGCAATGTAGGCTTTTAAATAAGTAAGATCTTCAAAGATTCTTCATAATTATAATAAAGAACACAAAAACGACAACACATCTTCTAAATATCTTCAATATTTCTGTTCTCAAATCGAGAACTTTCTTCAGGAACATAAATATAAGAAGAAGAAAAAAAAAATGTTTAAAACCCAACAAAATTGGAATAAACAATCACAAATTCCATAATAATAACAAAAACTAACGAGAACAAGCAACGCTAGAAATGTTACACAATAATAATTGCAATATAACATGACAGCACATAACTAAATTGATGATTAACAGTTGAAGTAACATATATCAACTGTTCAATCAACAATTTAGTTAATACTTATCTTCTTAGTTTTTACATATCAACTTTTTATCTTCTATTTACATTTTACACTCTGGTTGTTATTCATACATTGTTTAAAAAACCCGAAAGAAATTTCTTTGACTTTTAATGTTTTTTTTTTCTTTGTTAAAACAATCACACCAATTAATAAAGCAAGATTCCAATAAGAATCTCTCATCTTCATCACGAGACTTATAAATAATATTAACAACAGGATCCGGATTACGATTAAATTTTAATGCACGATCTGCCTTATCTGATAAGCCTTTGTTCTTACTCCTGAACGCTCTTACATGTTCATCAACAAGTTCCTTGGGTGATCTTCCGGTACTTCCTACGTAAATTCCTCCACAATTCCTACATTCCAAAGAATAAATGACTCCCATTTCGAATAAAACATTCTTTCTTATTCCTATCAATATTAAATAAACCATTACCTTTATAATAAATGAATTTGATATAATTCTCTGTATATACATATTTAACATTTCTATCCACACAAAAACCAATAGATAGTTGAAAAAATTTACATTCTTTGAACACATCAACATCAGATGTCTTTATATTCATTTTTTTTCTTATTTTTTTTTTTTTTAAATTATCAATAGTTTTATCAACAAAATTTCTAGGATATTCATTCACAATCAATTTCTTCTTAAGGTTATAAATTTTTCCTTTCCATAACTTTGATTATACAGAAAATAGTGTTATTCTTTTCAAATTATTGTTGATTACGGCTTTTTTTGTTGTAAAAAAAAAGTTACCAAAGTAATCATATGTTAAATTTCAAGACTAATCACAGTTTGACAACAAAAAAAAGCCTTCATCAATGAAAACTTGAAAAGAATAACTGATTATACAGAAAATAGTAAGTTATGGAAAGGAAAAATTGATAACCTTAAGAAGAAATTGATTATGAATGATATCCTAGAAAGGATATCAGTAAGCCTGCATAGGGACATGGCCTAATAGTGAAAGTGATCCATTTGAGTTCAGAAATCGATTAAGGGGGTCTTAATAAGGAATAATGTCTATGGACCCACGTCTCCAGCTCTTACCGTTTCGTAGAATGTCATAGTACAACTTTGATTGCAAATTTCTCGGCCATCGTAGTAGATAGAGCTCTGGTTTTTGTTGCATTCATCTGCCCTGGAGATACTGGTCCTTACAGTATGCCACATGACCACCCCAAATACCCCAGATCCACGTGACCTGGACATGGGCAACTTGTTATGGGTCCATAAGTTAAGATTTTGGGGTAGGTACCTCTTAGGTTTATACAGGGTATAATTGTATATATTGAGGTGTATATGCATGCCAAGTTTGAAGTTCGTAGCACTTTCCTAAGTGTAAGTTGGTATAGAGAACCGAAATTCTGCATAGGGACATGGTCTAATAGTGAAAGTGATCTAATAGTGGGGAGACAAAATAATTAGCGGTGACAATTGGACCCACCAAATCGATAGTATTCTGAGAGAGGATCATTTTATCCTCTGGCACCCATATTCGGAAATATGTGTTTCACTCTTAAATTCGACTTCAAAGTTAAAACTTCACTTGACAAATATACCAACTTAGGAAAACGCTACGAACTTCAAACTTGGCATGCATATAAACCTCAATATATACCATTATATCATGTATAAACCTAAGAGGTATCTACCCCAAAATCTTGACTTATGGGCCTATAACCAGGTGCCCGTGTCCAGGTCACGTGGTTCTGGGGTAGTTGGGGGGTGCGGCATACTGTTAGAACCAGTATCTCCAGGGCAGATGAATGCAACAAAAACCAGAGCTCTATCTACTACGATGGCCAAGCAATTTGCAATCAAAGTTTTATCTTGACATTTGCGGTTATCTACGGAACGGTAACAGCTGGAGACGTGGGCCTATAGACATTATTCCTTATTAAGATCCCCTTAATCTATTTCTGAACTCAAATGGGTCACTTACATTAATAGGTCATATCCCTATGCAGGCTTGCTGATATCCTTTTGTTGATAAAACTATTGATAATTTTTTCCAATGAATGTATATCGCAACAGATAATATAAGACAAGGATGGCCAAATTTGCTCAACGTAAGAATCACATACGATAAACCTGAAATAGTTTGTAAGTGCAAGACATGAACAAATATTACACAACAAAACGATGTACATGCATTTTTTGGTACAAATTTTATTTAAATATTAAGCAATCCATATACATAATAAGATTTATTCATATATTACGTAGTTGTTAAACTGCTAGTTAGTATTAGTTTCAATATTTACCAAGTACACACAAGTATTTTCAAAATCCTGACTGATTATTGTTTTAACTATAGTGAGCCGATTTAATACGAACCCCGGAACACACATCCAAGAAAAATTGCTCATCAAATCTAGCATTACAAACTAGGATTTACATTCTTAAATACATTTACTTATGTTCTAATCCAGTGAACAAGTCAGTTTACACTCTGTAAATAATTATAACGCTTTAAAATGTTTTGTTTATTTTTTTTATTGAATTACAAAAAGGAGCTCAACGAATACATTTCCACGAGCCGCAGTTTGGTCACTCCTGATATAAGTAGAGGTGCTGCTTAATTTAAAAACGGAAAGACAGTTATTCAAATGAAGTACATATCTTTAAGCAGGAGAATTTGAAAAAGAAAAAAATTCCAAGCTGGCTTGTGTTCGTGAATTTCAAAATTTAGAGATAGTCTTTTATTTTGTTGTTTATTAGATACTCTTTTGTTTTGTTGTTTTTTAGATAGTCTTTTGTTTTGTTGTTTTTTAGATAGTCTTTTGTTTTGTTGTTTTTTAGATAGTCTTTTGTTTTGTTGTCTTTTAGATAGTCTTTTGTTTTGTTGTATTTTAGATAGTCTTTTGTTTTGTTGTTTTTTTAGATAGTCTTTTGTTTTGTTGTTTTTTAGATAGTCTTTTGTTTTGTTATTTTTTTAGATAGTCTTTTGTTTTGTTATTTTTTTAGATAGTCTTTTGTTTTGTTAATATTTTAGATAGTCTTTTGTTTTGTTTTTTATTTTTTTTATTTGTTAGCCTATCTTCATAAAGTAAAGGTTAGTCAGGCTCGTGAAATATGAGTGTGTTTGTGTAGGTATAATCATCCTAATAACTTTAAACCAGTGAGTGAATGTTCTTGAAACTTAGTATATAAATAAATACACGTCGATTATGGGCAATCTAAGTTCTTGAGAAGTTTTCATCGTATGGAGAACTTTGCGCACGGGTTAAAAGAAAATTCCCACATAAAAGCCCTACAAGCGAAACAGTTGTTTCTCTCACAATGAATCTCCATCGATGTGTAAGAATGCATTGATAAACCCAGTTTGAATTTGTGCGTGGTTTGCACTGACCTGATTAAAAGATATCGTACTTTATAAAATACAGAAACTATTTCTTTGTATTATTTTCGCAACTTAAAAAATAAAAAAATCAACATTGCAAAGTAAGTAGCTTTTCTTTTCAGGTAAGTGATTCTCTTTCCTCTTATAGATTAAAAAAGAATAGTCAACATAATCGTGACATCTCTCTGGCGATTAGTGAAAAGTCTGAAAGTTATGGCTTAAAAAAAAACAACCTAAAAGTTATAATTCCCTTTTCAATTTAGAATTCTGAAGTTTCTCCAATGGACGATGAAAAAGCAGGAAAAACCCAGCTGTTGTCCTTGGATACTCAGGCCTACATTTACTGTGACTTCTTTGCTTGCTTATCTATTGTTTCTCAGATTAAAACAAGTGAATATAATTTTGTGACAAAGCATAAATTTAAGGGCGACCATAATAATAATAAAAAAAAAAAAAATGAAAAAAAGAAGTACATTAATGTAAGGAAAAATAAAAAATCTTAGGAAAATAATAATAATTATAAAAAAAATAAATAAAAAAAACCCATGCGGACATTGAGGAAAAAAAAATTAGATATACGGATTCGAACCGACAATATATGAGTCCCAGACCTTAAGCATCATGCTACAGCTGACAATTGAAATGGGATGGTTGCATTTCTAACTTTTAAGCTAATAGCAGAAATCCAATGAAAACAATGCCAAATATCTCGAACATGGGAGGGCGTTGGCCCCTGAAAATGCTCTGTTCTTACGCTGTTTGGGTCTCTGAACACGATGGTGAAGTCCGTTGGTCGATCCGACATTCCGTTCAGAAGTTGTAGGGGTG
The DNA here is from genome assembly GCA_023159025.1 of Thereuonema tuberculata. Classification (NCBI taxonomy): domain Eukaryota; kingdom Metazoa; phylum Arthropoda; class Chilopoda; order Scutigeromorpha; family Scutigeridae; genus Thereuonema; species Thereuonema tuberculata. Next base: position 54,070,463 of record JAFIDM010004315.1, on the reverse strand, counting down.
GACAGAAACGGACGGACGGACAGGATAAACGCAATAACTATCGATACTGTGAAAATTTCTGTTCCTTCACTTCACTTTCAGAATATTCTCCGTCTCCGATTGCTGATAATAGTTGTACTGTTGTCTTTAAGACAATAGCTCCGGTTTTTGAGGCACAAACATGGATTAAAGCTTATGAAAATACATTTTGCAATTTCATCAACAACACTAATTTGTCATAGTAATTGATCTTGTTCTCCATTGTGAATTTCAACTGCCGCAAAATGCAGAACATCAGTGAAGAATCAAAGTTAGTTAAAGTCAATCCAACTTTACATTCAGGCCCTTCGGCGTGCTGGAGGTATACGCCCCAACGATTCTCGATAGTCGGGATGCAGTGGGACAAGGTGGTCAGTCGAGAGGAAACTGTGTTATTAAAAGCATACAAATAATGTTTGCTCAACAGTTGCTCGTGATCAAGCAGGATGAAATGAAAGATGTAGCAAATGGTAACGTTGTTTATCTCGAGAGAAACCATGGTAAATGAGAACCACGGTTCTGGTCATTACCCACGCCGTCTATAAACCCAACCGGTTATACCAGCCAACCAAAAATTGCTTCTATAAACTCAAACCTTGCTCCGCACAAACACTATATACACGAGGTGAACTAAAAACGTTTTTTTTTACTGCCATTAATATTTTTCTTTTTTTTTTTTTTACTTTACTTTTATGAAAACCAACCAAGTTATTTTATCGTCCATAATAATTCATAAATAGAGAAAAAAAAATCACAACTGGACAGTAAATATACCTTCATACATTAAGCCAACATCAACGGGAATTCTGTACAGCTGTTT
>JAFIDM010004315.1:54054433-54069525 GCA_023159025.1 Thereuonema tuberculata | reverse complement strand
TGGCCATTAGCCTCTTCAGCAGGTCTCAAGGAATTTAGTATTTTGAATGTCTTGTCACTAGGAAAATGCTACCTAATGAATTTATTGTTTGTTTATTGACTGTTTTAAATTTATGAAAACTATATTAAAATGTAGTAAAAATCTCATGCATTTCCCCATATTATAATTAATTTAAATATCTCAATTTACTTCGCCATTTTGTGAGAAGACATGGATAGAGGCTATTCTCGCGTAAATTACGTGAAATCACGAAAATACGAGATCGTCAAGATCCGTCTGTTGGACTGTAATCTACTTGTCCAGTTGTGATTTTTTTTCTGTATTTACAAAGTTATTTTATATTTACTTCTTTGTTGACTCAGTTTTTAACAACAGATTATCTTAACAATGTCAGTTGTCTTGTAGTCGTGCCGTCTACAAAAGAAAGAGTTGGGAAACGACTAGACTGTAACCAGTCACGTGATAACCAGAATGTGGTTATCGTTTACAGATGCACCCCATAATTCACACTCATAGGGCCAGGGTTTCCTCAAGACTTCTTCAACGAAAAAAATAACTGCCGTCCATTCTATTTACGGAGTTGAAGAAAAACAGGGGGAAAAAAAATAACAACTAAACAAAATCCAACCAGATTTTTGCAGTTACCGTCATATTGACTTCAAGATGGAGACTAATTTAATTTTATTAAAATAAATCACTAATCTACAAAATAGTTTTACCAATTTATTAATGAAAATTTCCTTCTAATTCTGAAGGAAGATTTATTTGTTGGAGTCTCATTAAAATAAATATGTTTTATTAAATGCATAACTTATTCTTCATTGCAGTCTTATTGTAAAGCTGATGAGAATATAATCATGAACAAGAATTTATTTATTTATTTATTTATTTTTTTATGTACCGTATTCAATTACTTTTTTTTTTTTTAATTATTAGTCTACTTTCAAAAAACAATACTAAAAAGTCACCTTTATTATCTTATATTATAAAAGCGTTATTCTGTCTGTCATAAGACTTTACGTTTTTCCAATTTTGTAACCAAATTATAAGAGATAGAGTGGTCATGTAAATGGATAAAATGAAGAGCTTTTTAAGACAAACAAAATGCTACAAAAATCTTTCGAAAAAAGTTTTTGGTTTCCAAGATGGCGCCTTTTAAAGGGTCTAATTTTGACTTGTTCTCAATTTAAACGAAAAGTATAAAAGATGGAAGAGAACATTATATTGAGAAAAAGTCGGTATTTGAAAGTTCTAACGAACGATGTATCACTTATTCACAAACGCTTCAGCGTTTGCAAGATACATGCAAAAATGTGAATTTTCGGTCCGCAATACATTCGAGTTATTCGGAGAAGCCACAACGTGCTGGGAAGTTATATATTCTCCGACGATCGCAACATTAATTTGCTAAATAAATAAAGTTTGTTTTTTGAATGCTATATATGCAAGGGTTCCGGAGCGAAGCGACGTCACCCGGCTATTATTATTATATATTATAAAACCGTATATTATAAAAAAGGTTATTCTGTCTGTCATTCTATAAGCAAAATGTTAAATTATAAATTACTAAAACGTCGGAGCAAGGAAATCTTTTGGAAAATGATTCAATAATTTTCACAAAATATGTTTTTTATCATGAAGTTTTGTAATAAAACCTAATATGTTTCGTTATCAAAAACGTGTTTGTGTTATCAAACATAAAATATTAACATTTTAGCCTTATATAAACCAACAAAACACAAAGAAAGGTAAATTTACTGAAGAATTAGAGAATCGATTCATAAAAAATGAAAATATATTAAATAACTGTCCAACTATACTAATTGGCGACGTAAATGTAGATCTTTTCAAAATGAATAAAAACAATGCAGTACAGAAATACCTAAAACTTATGTGCAATAATGATTTCAAAAATTGTCTTTACGGAACAACAAGAAACAACTGTACAATTCATGGAAATACAAAAACAAATGTAGATCATATTTTCATAAATAAACATGATATCGAAACACCAGGAATAATATGTAAAGCACAAATCTCGGATAATAAGAGTTGAAAAGGAGAAAATAACAGATCCAAATACAATCTACGAAGAACTAATCAATGAGTTTAACAAACCAAATTCATAAAAATCTACCTATATAAAAAGAAAATTCCTGACTCCCTCACTGACTGACTCATCAACGCCCACCCCAAACCCTTGGACCTAGAAAGCTGAAATTTTGCACAGAGGTTCCCTTTATGATGTCGACAAGTAATATGGCCGGATTTTTCGGAATTCCCACGGGATAGGGAATAATCTGGCAAACTGACCATGACTTGTGTGGCGGCAACCCCAGGTGTGTGATGCCAATCCGCAATACATCTGAGTTAAGCGGAGAGGGCCACAATGGGCTGGAAGTCAATTCTCCGATCTCAATCATAATTTGCTAAAAAATTATTTTTTTTAATGCTATATACGCAAGAGTTCCGAAGTGAAGCGACGGTACCCGTTAATAATATTAAATATGTAATATTAAATTCACCTGTGAAAAATCGTGTAAAAATTGTATACTTAACATATATTCAGAGTAGTTACTACGATTTTTAACTATGATTAATTGGATTTAAACAGTTTTAACGAATAATTTGCAAATTTAATTTATTTTCAAGTCTTTTTCTGCTAATTTTAAAATTTAAAATTAGATTGCAATATGTATAAATACGGTATATAATTATTATATACCGTATAATTATTACAATTCTAATTTTGATTTTTCGAAATTAATATAAAGTTAATTAATAAATCGTATACCAACAAAATTTTACTTTTAGCCTATTTATAAAACTTATAATAGCATTTTTATTGACAGATATCTGGTTAGGAATAATAATTTTGCTTACATTGTAGTTGACTTAGATAGTGAAGCCTGTATTAATTTATTTTTCTTATTCATAGTTATTTGAACTGTAAACTTCCTTCTAATTATAATGAAGAAATCACATTGAAATATTGTATGGTTATTTTTTAAATTATTATTTTCTGAGTTAAACAATTAGAGAAAATATTTATCATAATACTTGAAAACATTTGTTTAAATAAGTGATTACAATTATTTGTTGGACTTCCTTTTTGTACATTGATATAACGAATTGTTTTTAATGTTTCTCTGTTTAACCAAGTGGTGTTAGGCCTATCGCTTTTGAGTTTTCAGAACTTATATTATCCAAGTATTACAATAAGCTCAGAATCAAAACACTACATCTTACTGTGAAGCATAGAAGGTATGTATCGAAAATTTGAATATTTGATAATCCCATAATCAAAGAAAGAAAATATGCGAAACGAAGGATAATATAGGATGCTTTGGATAATATTAGATCGCTTATTTCTATATGAGAAACAGTTAAAAATGTGGGAAAGTCATGCTGGATCAGTTAATCAGAGATTTTTTAATATATTCGAGGTAACTCATTATAATAATTAGATGTATCAGGGTTCGGACTGAATATATGATGGTCTCAGGTTGAGAATGGGGGAATTTTTAGTGACCCATTTGGGAGCTATTGCGTTTGTTCTGTCCGTCCGTCCGTGTCTGTCTACCCCTAACAACTCCCGAACGGAAAGTCGGATTGACAAACGGATTTACCATATGTTCAAACAATGTAGGAATGGCTTATTTTCAGGGAACCAAGGCCCCCCCCCCGTTTTCGAGATATTTGGCATTGTAATTATATCTCCCTGAAAACTCCTGAACGAATGGTCTGATCAATAAATGAACTTCATCATCGTGTTCAGAGGCCTAAACACCGTAGAAGTAGGGCATTTTAAGGCCCCCTCCCCCCCGCAATGTTCAAGATATTTGGCATTGTGTTCATTGAATTTCCTCTATTAGCTTTAATGTTAGAAATGCAACATCTCATTTCAGTTGTCAGCTATAGCATGATGCTTAAAATCTGGGACTCAAATACTGAAGGTTTCGGTTCGAATCCGTAAATCTACCTTTTTTTTTCTCTCTCTTAATTTTATTTTCTCAATGTCCGCATGTATCTTTTTTTCTTATTTTCCTAACTTTTTTTATTTTCCCTTATATTAATGTACTTCCATTTTTAGCGGCCCCTAGATTACAGCTTCCCTGTAACACTGCTAGGGAACCGCTCTTGCTTTTATCCTGTCTGGATGTCACACTCTGTAGCGGCCAAACGGTTAGAGATATTAGAATAAAACCTTCACCATTGTGTTCAGCATCCAAAAGTAGGTGACCACGTACAAAAAATCAGACCTCTAGGACTACTCCCGGACCTCCAAGGCGTTTTCTGCCTTTCAAAGGCGTTTTTAAAAGAAAGAAAACGTCTAGAGGGGGGGGGCATGGGCGGATTTACGGGGGTGCGCCGCACCCCCTGATTTTTGGGATGATAATTTTTTTTACAGATAAATAAAAATGTTTTCTATTATAATAATTTTATTATTCTAATTAATAATTTAGGTCTAAAAACGGAACATTTAAATTGGGTTTTGGTGTTTGAATTTGGTATACAAATACTTCATACCTTCCGGTGAGCTCGCACTCCCAGATATCACGACCTAAATCCGTCCATGGGGGGAGGGGTCATAGACGTCTGATTTTTTATACGTGGTCACCTACTTTTGTATGCTGAACACAATGGTGAAGATTTCATTCGAATATCTTTAATCGTTTGGCCGCTACAGTGTGTGCCATCCCGACAGCATAAAAGCAATGTTAGCGGCCCCTAGGTTACAGCTTGCCTGGAAGACATAGGGGACCGAAACCTTCACCATTGTGTTCAGCATCAAAACGTAGGTGATCACGTTCAAAAAAATCAGACCTCCAGGACCACTCCCTGACCGGAAGTTGGGGGTCAAAAGTGATCGCTTTCGATAAAGTTTTGTTTATAAAATTGTGCATATTATGGGCCGCTTTGCTTTTGACACTCTCTAAAAGCATTAATTATCTTATTTATTATCTTTATATATAAAAATGAATGTATCTTTCTTTCTTTGTTTCTTTGTCCTTTATACACTCCTAGGCCCTTTGACCTATCTGGACCAAACTTTGCAGAATTACTCTTTAGGACACTGCGGAAAAGATAGGCTACCTCAGAACCCGGACCCCACCCCCCAAACGGGTTGAAAAGTGGTAAAAGCCCTGAAAAACCCAATATCCACCTGGTGGTGAAAATAAGAACTACATAAATATTGTGTAAAGTGAAAAATTCGCTCTCCTATGGGGGGCAGGGACACCACACTTGGGTGGGAGGAAGCCAACACAAAGGCTGAAGTGTCCCACCCCGACCGACACCGGGACCTTATATTTAGGGTCCCTTCTCGGGCCCCCAAGTCAAATGCAAATAAGGAAAAATTCGCTTTCCTACGGGGGCAGGGACACCCCACTTGGGTGGGGGGATGGCGACACATGGGCCTAAGTGTCCCACCCCCGATCGACACCGGGACCTTATATTTAGGGCCCCTTCTCGGGCCCCCCAAGTCAATTGCAAAAAAGGGAAAAATTCGCTCTCCTATTTGGGGCAGGGACACCACACTTGGGTGGGAGGAAGCCAACACAAAGGCTGAAGTGTCCCACCCCCGACCGACACCGTGACCTTATATTTAGGGCCCCTTCTTGGGGCCCCTAAGTCAATTGGAAAAACTCGCTCTCCTATGGGGGACAGTTCTATCACACTTGGGTGGGGATGGCGACACAAGGGCCTAAGTGTCCCACCCCCGATCGACACTGGGACCTTATATTTACGGCCCCTTCTCACGAGCCCTTTCTTTCTTTGAGTGGCATTGCAACGCATGCCAGGTACAGCTAGTTATTTTTAAATTTTTTTTATATTATTATGCGTCGCCCTTAAATTTATGCTGTAGCATAAAATTATATTCACTTGTTGTTTATTCTTAACGGTAATTGAAAAGTGACAAAAACTTGTTCTATAGAACGAGAACTAAAAGATAGCCGATATCAAAAGAGCTATTTAGGTATGTAATCAGAATCCAATTGAATCGGTGTCATAGTGCAGAGGTTGTCCGGTGCCTTGCTCGAGTATTGAGTGATATCTAAAAGCCAAACTACACAGTCCCATTAGCTTGACCAGTAAAAAGAAAAAAAAATTAAAAGCTAAAATGAAAAACGAATTGTAGCAGTGAAAGCAGTTTTCATAACAATGGGAACGATCGAAGTATCTTTGTCAGGTCAGTGTTTATTTTTTCAGAAGCCATTTTTAATTCAATGAAATAATAACGCTTCATTATGAAACTTCGATATCGATTCAATTAAGGATAAAAATAAAATAATAATAATAAACAGTTTTTGTCTACCATTTTCTTTTTTTTATTCGAACAATTGTCCTTACAAATAAGCCTTCAATGTATCATTGATATTATTCAACTAAAATTGCGCCATTTCGCCTTTAAAGTCAAAGTGAATCATGATAACATGTAACTTAATCCTCCTAGAGATCAATGAATACACTCTCGTTAAATGTCTTTAAGTTGTAATAAGAATAAGTGAACCTTTCTTGGAAAATCCAACACAATCATTCATTTAATGTACAACTGATATCCTCTGGACGTAAGTAAAAGAGATTAATTAATTTTCCTATTTATAAAAATTTTAGATTTGCTTAAAAGATGAAATCTAAAAAAAAAATAGAAGTTAATATGTTCTTTATTTTTAGTAATGTCAGTCTTTCGTAAGTTAGGCTTATTTTTTTTTCCCCCCAAGCAGAACTTTTATATTTTGTAAATAAATCTCAAAACATTAACTAAGAGCAGAGGTTGATTTTGAAAATTGGAAGAAAGTTACTTTAAACGTGCTTGATCTTTCATAAGTATTGCAAAATATAGTCGGACCTCTATTTAACGAAGTCGCTAAATCCCGAAAAAAAGTTCGTTATATGGAGAATTCGTTAAATAGAGATACACCCTTTAAAATTACTTTAAGCTACATAAAACAGATTTAAAATTCATAAACAATAAATATTATTAAAAAAAAGTAATAATTTTAATGACATGAAGCATACATTATCACATGCATACTAAATTTTACTAATAAAGTCTGTTAATTTTGTCTGATTTTTTTTTTTTTTGAAAAAGTGTTTTTGCTCATAGTGCGTCTCGGATCTTTGCAATGCATTAAAACCCCTTCAATATTTTCTTAAAATTGTAATCCACATCGGATTGTTTCAAATGATTTTAGCATTTCATCACAGGAAGGTTTTTTTTATGATTTCTGCATCATGATCATTTCCATTTTCGTCATCTTCATCTTCATCGCAATTCATAGTTGTATTGTTTTTATTTTTTAAACTGTCCAAAATATCCGATTCAGTTAGTGTTTCCGAGGTCTCAACTTCAAAATCAAGTGAAAGATAATCATCAAACAGCACAACATCGTTAATTTCTTCTTTTTCCCTCAGCTGTATCCACATTTCTTTCATTTCCTCTAAGGAAATATTAATAATAAAAACATTTCAAGGATAAAAAAAAATCGATACAACGAAAAAGTTCGTTAAATAGAAAATGCACTTCGCTATTTGGAGGTTATTTTACGAAGAAATTAGCAAAATGTTCTTGGTTCCAGAGAAAAGTTCGCAAAATTGAGAAATTCGCAAAATAGAGGTTCGTTAAATAGAGGTCTGCTGTACTTGATAAAGTGTTTTTGTAAGTCAGTTTCATGATATTTAAATAAGAAATTCAAGGAAGGAAATTTATCATGCTTGTATTAAACAGAAGTTATAATTTGAAGATGGATGGACCGGGATTTAAAGCGGGCGGGCGTCAGGCTGACCACCCGACCTCAAGTAAGTCCCGGTGATTAGAAAACGCCGCGCCGGAAGCCTTACCTCTCGCGACCCCAAAGGCCATATATGCCTGAAGTAGTGCGATACTTGAACTTTTTTTATAATATTAAAGGTAAACAGCGATTTTACATTTCTGTCGTTTTCAAGATTTTTTTAAAAAAAAGCAGAAAAAAAAATAATTTTAATTTTATCATTTTGAATTATCTTCAGATTTATTTGAGTTCTGTAAGATTTTCCTTAATCCTTCACGTTAAATAACTTATCGGGTTTTTATGGTCTATTTTAAATTTTTGTTTAATGTAATTTTATCTCCTGATACTTTTTCCCTTCTAATTTCAAATTTCCTATAAACAATGTCTCGGATGTTGGTTTCGTGTGAAATTTCACTCTTTTTTCTTTTGAAGATAGATTTCATAGAAATTCATCTGTTAGAGCGTCATTCAACGAAGAAAAAAAAAAGGATTAAAAAAAAAAAAAACTCCAACAACTTCCATCCGTCCCAACAAAGGAAAGAGGATGAAGAAGCCTTCAATTTATTCATCAGTAATGACTTATTTCCTGTTTCTTTTTAATGAAATGCGTTGGAGGTGTGGAAGAGCATAAAAGGGTGCCGACAATTGCTTCCTTTTCACATCGGCAACTGTGCAAATAAATCTGACAAAATTGATCAAACATTTAATGGAGGCGGCAGCTCAGTGGTAAATACCACTGAGTAAATATAAATCCCAGACTTTTGACTGACTTTTGTTTGCTGCAAACCAATGATAAGATTACAGTTCAGTTCATGAAAGAAGAGCATTTGATGACGTATTTTCCTTATAAATTGATGTTTCCAGAACGCAACAGCGCCATCTACTGCTACAATCCGTTACTGAATCTTATAAACATTACAAAAACATTCTGGTTTTTTGTATTTTCTACAGTTACGAATACATTTTTATGTTATTATTATATTATTATAGTTCCACACTACTCCCCGTGCTTGGCTATGCAAAGTTTGTCATATCTTGGTCACGCTTATGCGATCACAAAACGACGCCATCTTGGACTGACTGCTCGGAGTTCAAGTTGATGACGTCATGACTGGTGACGGTTGTTCCAGACAAAATCGATCGCTACGTAATGACCATATATGACAAACCCTTCTTTTTTGAAAACTACTATATATGTTACTCACAGTTTATTATACTGTTTCCTAAATAACTAAGACTTTAAATATAAACCACAATGCATGTTGTTGTTCATCCCGACTGGTTGAGGCATCGAAACTGACGCTTGATGACTCATTGAAGAAAATAGCTCCATTTAAATTGGTTAATAGCAATATACAGGCTGCCCTCGTTTTACGACGGTTCAATTTACGCTGGTTTAGAACTTAGGCCAAAATAAGGAAAAAATATTTAAAAAAAAATTAAAAATGCGATAAAGAAAAATTAAATTTTTTGAGTGGAAATGCAGCCTTAAACGGTGAAGTCCGTCTCTTTTAACATCCCGCGTTGATTGCCTGCGAATGCTGTGATAAATACATAGGACAATTAATAGTGATAAAAGTTTTTAAAAAGAAATATGCGCGTAATAATAAGTTATTATTTATTTTTTGTTAATTTAGTAGGCATGTGAAATTACTTAAATATTTTACATTAATTTTAGTCGTAAAAGCTTATTTTAATATGGTTTAATTAAGTAAAAACAATATATTTTTGGATATGTGGAACGCTCTGTTTACTGTATGTAATGGGTTCGATTTACGACGCCATTGTAGGAACGCAAGACCAGTGTAAAACGTGGGATGTCTGTACATCTTACTTAATAATTTTAAAAGAAAATGACTAATGTGAAAACGGAAAAAAACCCCTCGAGAATGCACAAATTCGTAAATTTGTTTTGCTTTCACGCATTGAGCCATCATCGACAGCAATCTGGTACAGCTGTTTCGTCCTAATTAGGACTCATCAGCCAGATTTAGCATCGATGATCCAGCTCAGAACGCGTGAATACCTATTGTTCCTTCTCCTGGTCTCGGAAGTGGGACGCAGTAGAAAGCAAACGACAATAGAAAAATCGCTGTAACAACTATAGAAAAATTACCTTGGCCCGCTGAGCGCTGGGCACAAAAGGCATTTAATGAAAGGATAAGCCTAATGCAAAGGCAAAAAATTAATAAGTAAGAAGGTTTAACGTGCATTAAATGTAATATGAAAACGGAAAAAAAACCCCTCGAGACCGACAAGCTTTTAATAGCGGTTAATAGCCGACAAGGTTCAAATCAGGCTGACAAATGCTAATAGAGAGGAATTCTACGCCTCGTAAATTTACGTATTTTTAAGTCCTAAGTTCAAGGTCTACGAAATGTCATAGGAAATGATTCCAGAAACTTTCAGAAAACTAGAATGAAACACGTTGATGAATAACATTGATGAAAATTTATTTTATTCATTTTTCAACATTGACAGATTTACATTCTGATATAACTGCAGTATTGCTTTAACTAATTTTCTTTTATAATAAATATTTTTATTTTTCGTTACAGATTAAAATTCCTACAATTTCAAACTAAATCAGAGATGAAGACCAATTTTGCTTTAACAGTCATTCTGCTGTACACTATAATCAAAGGTAAGTTTTATTTATCTATTTATTTATTAATAGAGCAATTTATTCTTCTTACCCTAATTCAATTACGGACATTAATTATTTTATGATATCGTCTGCAGTAGCTCCCACCGATATCCGCGACCATTTAGTTTCAAGTCTTTACGCGGATGCTTGAAACCGGGGAACCCTATGTAATATACGTTTTTAACATATATGATACAATTTAAGTATAAAAATTCTATTCATTAAGACATTAACAAAGATAATTAATACACATACAAAAAAAAAAAAATAATAATTTTATTTACTAACTCACAGCATCGATCTGTAAATGTAATGCTGTCACTGTGACAGTAATCACGTGATGAACTGAGCCCGCGAGACGAGGGAACGGCTCACCAAGAGATGTTCATGACATCTCTTATACAGACGGGCGCGGGCCGCCATTTATGAATTCAAATTTACGAATTTATAATTTTTATAACTTTTGTATTTAATAATTTTTTCAAATCGCGCATAACTGAAATCGCGGATGGTGAAAACACTGATAGTGGCGACGACTGCATTTATGTACAGCTATATTCTAGCAATTAAAAATCACGTTTTACTATTTTGAGTTATGTAAATACAGGACAATCAAAAAATATGCACTTAAAATAGTTGGGTTTTTTTTAGCTGCTACACTGGAGTTTATGAGATTGTTAAAAAAAAAAAATATTTTATCTGGTAATAATGCAAACAAACCCATTAATATTACAGAGAGAACTTCATTAAAAAGGTTTTTTTTTTTAAAAAAAATATTTAATGATACATACAATATGCTAGTGAAAGAATAACCTATTATTCTTTATTCTTTCACTTGGAAACGCAATAAAGAACTGCGAAACATGCTGTATTTATGATTAAATATTTTTATAAAAAACCCTTTTTCATGAAATTCTCTATTTTTCTGGTAATGTCATTAGAATTTTTAAATCCAATTTCGAATCGGGCAGGGATCAAATCAAGCTCAGGTGCAGTTTAGCAGCTAATGTCGGCGTGAAGAAACTATTTTTAGTCAGATCTAAATTAATACCCAGCTGTTCTAAAGTTTGTCGAATGATTAGCAAAAAAATCAGTTCTTATATATAAAGTGGGACTTCGCACACTCAGCTGTCATCGGGAAGAGACTTGGACGGACCGTTTCGTCCTTTTTAGGACTCGTCAGCCAGCCAAACTCCGCCGATGACAGACTCAGAAGGTGCTAGGGGTTAAGGATTCGGGGGTCTCGCATCCGAGAGTGGGACCTCTCTCCGAAGAAATCCTAATCAAAAATAAACAACAATACAAAATGCAGTAATTCCTACATTAAATTCCTTTTGTGTCTAGCTGAATGCAGGACAAGGAATTATTGATAAAAAAAAAGAAATAGCTACAAAATCGCCCGCTAGAGGGCGCTTTTACAGCTATATGAACGGAAAACGAAAACAGAATGTTCAAAAACATATTTATTTCACAAAAACAGTATCAGACGTTTTAACGAGTCATGTGATATTCCTCAATATGTTCCCCCTGACAAATGTGTGCCATTTGCAGACGATGAACTGTATGCTCAACTGCTGACCGTAGATGATCACCCGTGATAGTTCCCACATGTAGCGTGGTACTGTCTTTAGTTCTGCTAATGTTGCAATTCCTCCACGATACACCACATTCTTAAGGTATCCCCGCAACCAAAAATCGCATGGAGTTAGGCCAGGAGATCGTGATGGCTATATAGTAGGGAACATGCGACTAATTACTCGATCATTGGTAAAGTGTTGATGCAACAAAGTTTGCACGAACCTTCCAATATAATGAGGTACTCTATCTTGCATAAAAGAGGTAGAATCAACTGTCTTTCCTGCAGCATGTATATCACAAAGTTCTGGAGCATGTCATAACATCTAGCCGCAGTCACGGAACATGTCTCAGGACCTTTAGCAGTAATTTCTTCAAAAAAATAGGATCCAGGATAAAATTGGATGTGAACCCACGCCAGACTGCAAGCTTTGGTAAATGCAAAGGCATTTCCTGGAAAGCGTATGGATTTGCCTTGGCCCACACACGGCAATTTTGTGTGTTCACAAAAGTGTGATTCAAATAAAAGTGTGGTTTGTCGATCCATAGGATGTCCGATGGCCACGACGTATCAACTTCCACCCTCGCCAGAAAGGTCAATGCAAAAGTGAGTCGTTTCTCCTTGTCACCTGGAAGCAGTTCTTGTACGGAAAAAAATGAATTAAGTTTCTCAAGATCTTTCTAACAGTGCTCCAGGGTAGATCTAATTGTCGTGATGCGGCTTGGGCACTACCTGAACCTGCAGCATTCCCCAACGGCTGCTGAACGATTGATATGACATATAAATGGATTGTATAAATTTTGTATTGGGACTATTTTGAGGCGTTTACACGAATACCTGCAACTTCTTAAATAGTTAGGGACAGATCTGACTTAAGAGACACTTTATGCTGTGAAAAACAGATTAACGTAAATGATATGTCAAAATGTTCAGCTAAAAAAAAATAAAAATAATGACACCAAAATTGTTACCGGTTGACCTCTAGGTCAAAAGTTGTAAGCTTTTAAAAATCTCCGTAAACAGGAAGTTATCGTTACAACACGAGCGCGCATAGCGGTGAAAAGTGCAATGACTTTCAGATTCAGTTGAAAAATGGTCAATTTTAGCTTATATTATTTTAAAGATATATTTAACATTTTAATATATTTATTAAACATTCACATAACAATTTTAAATAAGTACACTTTTTTGAATAATGCTTCATCAGAAAACATTCAAAACATAAAGCAATTTCGCACCAACCTCATTTGATTACAGACAATTTTTCCAAAATGGAAATTCGCGTTTTACTCTATTTCAATCTGACTTCGAAATATTGAGAATAAATAATATTTTTTTTTTCTTCCTGGATCAGTTACTAACGTAGATACTTTTGTTCGAAGTCAGAACTTATATTTAATTATTATTAAGAAATTATTATTTAATATTTGAAATTATTATTTAAAATACAGTAAAACCTCGTTAAGTCGTCACTAAAGGGACCAAACATCTTCGACGACTTAAGCGGAGTGACGACTTAGGCGGAGTGTGCATTTTTTGAACCCCCCCCCCCACCAAAAAAACAAAACAAAACACTGAAATATAGTATTTTCTTGAATTGCAGTAGGATTCGGTGAGAAAAAAGATTTTCAGAAATCAATATATGCAAATGAATGAGTGGAAAATAAAAAAAACAAAACAAAAAAAACCCCACTTTTTATAGTTACCACATTTTAATCGTTTTAAAAGAAAGGCAATGTCAGTCTTTGAAACGTTCCAGCCAACCATTGCTGCCACTGAAATTTTCAATGTTCAACTCCTTAGCAATTTCCATGGCTTTTCTTTGAGAATCACGGTAGAAATCGGCACATTTTGCGATCTGGCATGTTTTAGCCATCAAACTAAAACCTCCTCGATCTCATCAAACTTCGATTTTCTCATTCTCTTTCTTTTGTCTTTGCAATCAGCTTCTTCAATTACTTGTTTCGATGAAGGAATATCCTGGGAATATGGTGTTCTTTGGCAAAAGCTGTTTTTGAAACATTTGATTTTTCAAAAAGTGCAATTAACTCTTTTTTTTTCTTTAAAAAGATAACGAGGTAAGTTTTCATTTCCCTGGCATGTTAAAAACGTAATCGAACCATGAAATTGCAAGAGAAAAAATAGCCCTTAGAGCGGGGCTTACTCTACGAAATGAAGTCACACTAGGAGCGGTCAAGAAAAACGTCTACACTCGACAGAGTCGCACCGAGAAGTGTGCTTTGAATGATTAGCAGCGATATTCCAAGAACCCAAATCCTCCGAAGGTGTAGGAAAGGAATGAAGTGACAGGCATAGTCGAAAATTCCCCGTAAAGGTTTGGCTTTCTTAAAGTGAAGGGGCGGGGCTGAAAAGACAACACGATGGCATGCAAAATGGAGAAGAAAGATGCTTTTGGACACTTTTGAGGGTGACGAGTTATCCGGAGTAGAATTAAATTTGGTGACGGTTAAAGGAGGTTTATTTTACATTATTGTGTATGAGACCTTGTCGGGACCAAAGGAAACGACGACTTAAACGAATAGACGACTTATCCGGGTGACGACTTAACGAGGTTTTACTGTATTATAAAATATTCAAAGAACTCTCAAGCCTTTCCTGACGAACATTCAAGGGACCGAGCTGAAATATCGGACGAATTTCACCCGGAATAGAAAAATCCCTCGCAGGGCCGCCCAGAGGGGGGGGCAAGAGGGGCAGATTGCCCCGGGGCCCCACAAAAAGAGGGGCCACATGAGGCCTGAGGGGCCCTGCCGTATTGGATTTTCCTTTCTTTTTTTGTTTGTTTTGTTTTGGTTGTGAAAATAGGATTGTCCGGGATGGGGGGGGGGGGGGGGACACAAATCCAAATGTTGTCCCGGGACGACTACTCTGGGCGGCCCTGATCCCTCGTCGAAGCTTCCATTATTTGTCTACTTAATTAGACTCTTCCGTAGTTTCTGAGTTTCACAGGAAGATTTATTTTGTATTTGATCTGTAAATAATTGCTTCTGTTGCTTACATGTTGTTATGAGTCGTCTTTTCTCTTTATTATCTCCTTTCTGCTTTGTTCATCTGTCTTGGGAAACTCTTCAAT
>JAFIDM010004315.1:53984975-54035929 GCA_023159025.1 Thereuonema tuberculata | reverse complement strand
TAGGGATGAAATCGATAGAAAACTCTGGGATTTGTGTGTAGTTTTTAAGAAAATTCGAGATTTAGTTGGAACTCTTTCGCGGGTCGCGGATGCACATTTTCAAAGCAACATCTTGAAGCCGTTTTAGGAAAACCTATTTGGAGGCAAATTCGTAAGATCATTCCAGGATTTTTTGTTTGGAAATAATTCAAAAACAAAACAACAACAAGCATTTTCCTTTTAATTAACAATAGGTTAGGTTAAGTGAGGTTTGATCCTTTCCGAGATGTTTCATTTGGAAAAACAAAAAAACAAAAAAAATCTTTTTCGTTTGGGAATGACCCTCAATTTTGCAACTTGTTCGTCATGTTTGAAATAGTCCACCACCATTTTTCTTATCTTATAATGTATTCTTATCTTCGCCAAAAGAGTACCGCTAAATTTCAAATTTTCTTAAAAATATAAAATAAAACCAGAGTTTTTCATCGCTTACATATCAACTTCGCATTTATGAATCGTTTCGTTCCAAAACAAAAGGAAATTCACCTGAATTCCACTGGTTCTGTGTCCTACACAAATAGGAAGTAGTTGGTTGAAATATAAATTAAGATGCTTTGAATAGTCATCGGAATCACAGTAGTGCCTCCAAAGCAAAAATAAACAATAAAAATAATAGTGAGAAAATTCCTATGCCAGTGGTCCGCCGGCCTCAGTGAATTTTTTAAAGCATAAAAAAAATTCAATCTGTGCATTGAATTATTAATAAACAAAAATGGGTGAGACCAAATTGTTTAGCCTCAGTACGAAGACCTCGTTGTTTACTGGTGACTGTTCCTGGCTGATGATCGCCAAAGAGCGTGAAACAGCATATTCCAAGATGTGACTTGGTTAATTAACAATTTGGTCTCACCCATTCTGCCGCGCTTACGATAAACGCACTAACTAGGTTTTTACACTTTTCAAGAAAAACACGTTTAAAGTTTTTATTTTTATATTATTTGTATCTCCGGAGCTACAAGAGATACCAACATGAAAGTTGTACCAAAACAAATCATGCAATTTCACTTTGAGAAACCTGTAGATCTCGTTTTCCTGATTTCAAATATATATGTAAATCAATTTCGCCAAAAACCTTAGTTGCTGCGTTTATCGTAAGCGCGGCAGCATTGAAGCTTGAATTATGTTTTTGCCCAAAAGGAGTTAATTTAAATGGGGATGCTGTAAATAGGCGTAGGTGTATCTGATAAACTAGGAAACAAGACTGTTTTATTACGTAAATAAGAAAATAAATTTCTAAAGATACATAAATAGATAAAAAAGAAAGAAAACAAAATATAGTT
Organism: Thereuonema tuberculata; assembly: GCA_023159025.1. Classification (NCBI taxonomy): domain Eukaryota; kingdom Metazoa; phylum Arthropoda; class Chilopoda; order Scutigeromorpha; family Scutigeridae; genus Thereuonema; species Thereuonema tuberculata. Next base: position 54,034,610 of record JAFIDM010004315.1, on the reverse strand, counting down.
GATAATTTTTGAACGCCCTCAAACTGTATTAGATCGCTAAGAAATTGATAAAAACAAAAGCAGTTCAATGACAAAAAAAGAATTTAAAAACTAAGAAAATAAGTAGCTGTTTGAATAACATCGAAAATTGAGAAGAAAGTAAAAAGTAAACAATTCAAAAATTAACTGAAAAGAAAAGAATGGATTTTTTCAGTGTGACGTCATCTGCTTACCAGAGGACCAATCGCTGGCAGAGATTGCTGCAAATTCCTTTAACTCTTTAACCACAGACGTTGGCTGCAATGGGGTCTCGAACACAGACATTAGTTTGCTGATTGGCAGCACGTCGAATTTTCTGAAGAGTCACGGTTCGCCATAATGCGCCATGATGGTCGCCTATGTGTTCTAAGACATTGTGGTGAATGCTACCTTTGCAACGTGTATTCTACTGGAGCATCCTACTGGACTAACGCCAAGTATCATGGTTTGTGGTGCCATTGGGTTCCATTCGCAGTCTCGCCTGATACGAATTCAGGAAACTCGACATCCAGTGTTATAGGCCTATCAGAGAAGTTTTAGAGGCAGAGATGATACCCTTCCTTCAGAGTTGTCCTGGCGCTGTATTCCAGAAAGACAATGCTCACTCACAAGTGGCCCGGAATGTTCAAGACCTCTTTCAGGCATGGCACCGCTTCTTCTCTAGCCTAGTTCGCGCGATGTGTCCCCAATCGAATATGACTGAGACATGTAGGTAGATAAGCAACTGGTCCATCTAGCGCCTCCGCCATCCACCACAAATGAACTCTGGATTCACATAGAAGCAGCCTGACAGCCTATTTCCCAGGACCATATCAGAAATCTCTTCCATTCAAAGCTACGCCATACAGAATCTGTTATTGCTGCTCGAAGTGGCTTCACACGTTACTGAATTTTGAAGCGTTAAAATCTTGTATAACTCTGCAAATGTAATCAGTTATTTACTGTAACATGAGTAATCTGTGACATAAATTTCATTTGAACACCGCGATTCTTTCTTGGTGTTGCTATTCATAATAAATGCAAGTTGACATTAACCTTAAAAGTAAATAACTTAGTTTTTAACTGATTATATTTTAATCTCATTTATTAAATAAGTGTTTCTTCAAATCTTTATCATTGTACGGAATATCATAAAATTTATTTAAGTAATAAAAATCCTTATTTTAACTAATAAGATTTAAAATTTAATCAAATATAACAAACAGTTAAAATATTAGTAGATCATTATTAAGACATTAGTAGACAAATGGAAGTTAGGAAATTATAAAAATTGTATATAATTCGTTTGAAGGTAACTATGGGTGAAAGGATACAATTTGCTTAAATAACTTAGCGAAACAAATACCCTATTATTTTACTGTACGTTTCTTCGATGCAGTTTCTCGTTGGTCTTCCATTAACGATGTATCTCATTTTCGCTATTCAATGGACTAAAAAAAAAAAAAAAAAAAAAAAACTACATTTCCCCGAACGTTGCTACAGCTATTATTATTCTATATTTGCTAAATCTTTTCAGCCTATTTTCCTTGGTCATCAGATCACTTAGTCTGTTTGTATGTATGTGGTTCTTTCTTAATACTTTTTGAACCACTCGATGAATCAGCTTGGTGATTTATTTAAGGACATTGTAGTTTTCTTAGCAATTTTTTTATCAATTTTCCATCTTTTTTTTTCAGTTAAGAAACACATTTCTCATTTTATAAGGGAATTTTTACGTATTTTTTTTAATACTAATTCCCATGTACATGAAAAATTAAATGCGTTACTAAAACACTTGGGTTTGCTTCATATTAGCCTACAGTTGCAAAAATGGAGATAATTCTGTCTTCGTTACTAAGCTGTTTCTATTCTTACTAAAGAAGAATTTAAATTTAAATGGAATTTATGTGATGAGTTATATTAAGTGTTTTAAGGGAAATAGCCATCTCTCACTTTTACAGGTTTGTCTTCAGTATAAACTTGTATTCCACTTTAACTTTACACTAGAATTAAAATTTATAAAAAAAAAAAGAAATTTTTGTTTGCAAGTGACAAACAAATTTCTGAGCTGAAAAACATTTAAAAAGTACGTGGATTCAAAGTTAAATTTGACCTTACGGTGGTTAACTGCATGTTTATCATAATTATTAACAGCGATCGACAACGTATCCATTATTAGCTTACTTGCCTAGAAAAGTGAGGCTAATTAGATCACACAGTCTGTGTGTGTGTTCCTTAATAACTTCTCAACTGCCGAAGCTTCGTTTGGATCATCTTGAAACTCAGTATGCACATTTAAAAGACATGATACGATCTAATTTCTTTTGTTTTGAATTTTTTTACAAATAGGTCGTTCTCGAGAAATAAACACGAAAAGGCGACCAAAATTCTCTTAGAAAAACATTGGAAACTAAACACTGGATTTCTATCCATTGTTTTAAATGATGAATAATCCACTGATTTGTGCATCGTTTGATATGAGTAAAGATGATCCCATGCAGTCCAAACTTAAGGACTGCAAATTTCATTATTTTTCTTTTTTTTTATATATTGGAAAACTTATACTATTTTTAAACGAATTGAAAACAAGAGCAGCACCTAAGTAAACAAAAGAAAAGGAAATCGCCTTTCTGATTCGTTTAATAATTATCCACAGCACGTTAAATGTTTTGTTTACTTTGTAATTTTCTTTTGTGAACCTTCTGTTCCTTTTAAATAATGCCTTTTTGCCTACTAGTTGTAGGAAAAGGCTTTGTGTTAGCATCTACCGACGCACACTTTAATTTTCTTGTTTGTGAGGTCACTGCCAGGTTGGTGGTGGCCTTCAGTAAGGGGATCTCACCTTTCTGATTCCTTTATCGGGGAAGGCGGGGTTTGGGCTGATAAGTCCGCAGAAGGATGAAACGGTCGTTTCCAATTCCTTCCCCATAAACGAATCAGAAAGGCGGTTTCCTTTTCTTTTGTTTATTTAGGTGCTGCTCTTTTTTTCTTTTCGTTTAATAATTTCCATAGTATGTTAAATGTTTTGTTTACTTTTATTGTTTTTATTCAGGAGATATTAGAATTTTTGTATCCATCTGAGTTTTTCTTTTTTGTCGTTTTACGAATAAAAAAAAAAAAAATGAGAAATGACATTTTTTTCCGGAAAGTGAGCTTAGAGTTCTTTTGAATTTCTTTTTTACATCATTTCAAGATTGCATATTAATTTGCCTACGGAAGAAAAAAAATATAAGATACAGTCTTTATCATAAATTTGCATTCCAAATTTAAAGATATTCGTTAGGACTTCAATGGTTCAAAAGTTTATTGAGACACAGATACAGAATTCTTTCTTAGGTTTCGGTTCGACTAAGAATCAAAATAAAACATCTCAGAGGACGTAAAACAGATAAGAAAAAAAATGAGGCACTTGCAGAGAAAGTTTTGTATTCATTGCTTTGCAGTTTACCTATTTCGAATTCTCCACTTGTCCGTCCACTTTTACTGTATTCATTCTACTCCCAGTATTAGAACATTCTATTAACAGAGGAGCCTTTTCGAGCTGTTTTACGAAGTCAATAATAAACAAGTTCAAGTTCTATTTCGGCCTGAATGAGCAGATCGCGAAAAGAATGTCTGATCAATAGTTGACATTCAATGAATTAAATATAGCTGTGAGAAAAGTTGCTTCCAGTGGATCAATGTTTTTATTTCTCTTTAGTTACACAGTGTTACAAAGGATAGGAAAACAGTGGACACTGAAGAATTGAAAGCATCTCTTGAATAGTCCGACTTCACTGCCAGGAATTTAGGCGTCTATCGACGAAATGAAAATGTAGGCTTATTTTGAGATGGAATTCTCATCACCAAGGTCGAAACTTCGACTTCTTGTGTGTCAATGAGATGGTGGAGATACGAAATCAACCCTAAATGTAACGAACTCGTTACGACGTCAGCAACTGCAGTAACTTCTGTATTGATTTCAGTTGGGATGAACCTAATATCCAAAAGACTGTTTGTGCTACTTTCTGTTTCGCTGTGGAATTCGAATAAGTCTTAATTCTTTTCATAACTTTGCAGTAGGCGTTGCTCACCTGCAGGATAAGCTTCGTGCGGCTTTTTAGGTAAGGCTTAGACAATATTGTTTTTCTGCTATTCAGTTCGGATTTTGATTGTTAATTTAAATAGCCTAATTTTGCTATTAGGTAATTTTTTTTTACTCATCATTTTAAACAGTGTAAACAAATACCAGGGGAAAAAAATCGAGTGAAAGTTTCATATTAATTTTTGATACAAGAAAAAATTTAAAAAAGGATGGGGAACAGCAATTGATTGGCGCGTTCTAGCATTGAAAGTAATATTTTTGTTTATACGCATTGAAGAAACTTAACAACAATCGAAAAATATAGACCTACAAAATATACAAAAAAAAAACCCTGTTAATTATATATATAAAAAACAAGACTTTTAATCACAGTTTTAATTTAACTAGAGTAATCCTTTCGATATTAATTTATTTTTTTGCATATTTAAAAAAAAAATAGGGCTATTTAAAATTCATTGTTAATTAAAAAAAATACCAAAACAATTGAACTTTACAAAACGATAAAAAAAAAAGAGGTTGGGTCGGAGACGCAAACCAATTTTCGTATGTCCCTCTGAAAAGTTTAACGTATGTATTTATTTATTTGTATTTCCGCTTAACTTTTTTTTAACAGTTTTTTTGGGTATATCTGTAAGGAAGTGATACCTAAACTTTACAACATCTTCCGGAGCTACAGTTCCAACGTCTGTAGGGAGAAAAAAAATAATATAATATCAAAAATTTTAATAATGAAGTAAGGAAACCAGTGGCGTACCAACGCCTTTGGGGACCCGGGGCGGGAGTTGTAGATGGGGCCCTCTAGACTTGCTTTTACAACCAAAAAAAAAAAAAGGAAATCTTGTGTGGAGGGGGCCCCCTAGTCTTGCTTTTACAACCAAAAAAAAAAAAAAGGAAATCTTGTGTGGAGGGGCCCCCCTACTCTTGCTTTTACAACCAAAAAAAAAAAAAAAAAAGGAAATCTTGTGTGGAGGGGGCCCCCTAGTCTTGCTTTTACAACCAGAAAAAAAGGAAATCTTGTGTTGAGGGGGCCCCCTAGGCTGGCTGATGGGGGCCCCTCCCAGGTGGGGACCCGGGGTAGACCGCCCCCCCCCCCCTCCTTGGTACGCCACTGAAGGAAACAATGAAGTTGGACGGGGCTAGGGCGGGGCTAGACGACGACACAAGAAGGAGGTGTAGCCTTTTATTAAAAAAAAAAAAAAAAATACTGTTCAAAATTTAATGCAACCACTGTACAGTGATTAAATATAGATAAAGATTATACGCATTTTCTTTAAAAGTTAATTATAAATAGTAATCTTACATCATAGAAGATTCATTTAGAATTAAAGCTCTCTTAATGTCTTTTGGATATAAAATAAATGTGGAATATTTTTTCTTTTTATTGACGTTTTATTTGAATATTGGTAACTATTTATAAGTTACGCAATCGAATTAAAATAAAAATAAGCTCGAATATTAAGAAAACTACATCATGTACAGATTAATATTATATATATATATATCATAAATAACAAATGAACATATATTTTAGAAACTGGGGACTGACTTGGCTTTGAATCTCATGGGAGTTAAAACCATCAGCAGGGAAAAATCAATGTATGAAGTGTTTGAAAGGCGGTTTTTATTACAGCTGTTGTATAAAACTATTCAGTTCAGTATAATTATGTCGTGTTTCGTATCATTGACTGAATAAACAGCTTGAAAATAAAACTTCACTCAGAAAATTTCGGTATAAAATGGAAAAAGATAAATTGGTCATAAATATTGTTAGTATTTCATTAACAATTTAATATGTCTGTTAGCACAATTCTTGTACAGTGATTAAAATAAAAGAGTGGAGGGAAATTTTAAGAATGATTCAAAGAAATAAGTAAACAACGAAGGCACAACGTTACAAGCTAGGATTCGCAGCCTGAGTTGTCACCGGGAAGAGACTGGGACGGACCGTTTAGTTTTGAAAAACAATTCAATTTGATAATCTATTTTAAATTGCTTCCAATTGCTGAGATACGTTTTTACTTTTCTGATATAAGGAATTTTTAATTTTTTATTTACTTATATTGTATAATTTCCAATTACAGTCCATTGTTAAATTTATTGGGGCCATTGTTAGGGTTCAAACTGACTTTGATAAATGCTTCTTTCTTTAGATCGCCGTTATAACAAATTTTATATATACAGCGCTATTCGTTATCACGATTATCAATAATTAACAAAATACCTGTGCTTCCTGCGGGTTAAAAACAGAATTGTCCTGATGTGGAGAAGGAAGGTATTGTAATTGTGAGATCACGTCGAACCTTTCCCAACGATAAAAAATGCACGTGATAGTTACAATTGAATGTTACATTCGTATTTTGTAACTTGAAACCCCTTTTATATCAAATTTCATCGATAACGAGTTCCTGTACCTTTCTGCCCTTAGGGGGAAAAAAAATTGTCAATCCTCTGAGAAAACGTTTAAACCAATTCAGTAGGAATCTTAAAATTTAAAGTTTCTATGTTTAGCAGTTTCGGCTGTGCATTGGCAGTGAGGACACTTACTTTATTATTAAAACCTACCCCTCTGTTCACCCTTCGGATATTTTTCGAAAAACATTTAAACATGTATTTCTTCATTTTGTAGGATGAGTATATTTCCCGAGTTTCACGTTTCTAGCGTTTACATCCTTAAGACGGGAATAGGGAAAATTCGTCGAATACGTATATTTTAGATTTTGACAAGGAACACTCATGTGTAGGGCAAGGCATTTATTCCCAGCCCAGCGAAAGAATGACTGACCTTGAACTACACCCATGATCTCTTAATCATTCCAGGACTGAAGTTTGTCGAGAGAAACTATTCACAATGGCGACTCTCAAGCGAGGCAAACCTATCAGAAGCCAAACACTTTCCCGCCATAAACACTGACATATACAATCGATTCAAATTCTACTATTGCGCCATCTGGTGTCCACGGTCGTTCTTTCGCTGGGAGGAGAATAATGACCTATAATTTGCTAATAAATGACAAATAAAAAATGCATTTATGACCTAAAAATAGTAAAAAAATGACAGAAAAATAATAAAAAAAATGACCAATAAAACATTTGAATTTATTACATTAAATACTTGTTTTCTGGAAAAATTTGTTGGCTTGAATGAGAACAAGCAAAGATACTGAATAATAAGTAAAATCTCAAAGTATAAAAAAAATTACATTGCCTTCCAAAAAAACTACTAAAAATGCTCAAAATGACCTAAAAATTGCCAAAAAATGACCTATCCCTAAAAAATGCCCTAACGAATTGCCTTTATTTAACCAATTATTTAATATTACACATTTTCATATATGCGAGCCATGTTTCAACCTTCATAGAAAAAAGATACAAAATCATGAAATGCCTTGCCCTACTCATGTGAAATTTCGTGTTTCCAAGTCAAGCGATCTCAGAGATAAGCGTACCCTTGAAGGTTTATGTAGATAGTCAACGAAAGATACAGTCTGATGATTCAATAAAGTAGTTAATCCTAATTTTTAAAGGATTAAAAAAGCTTTCGTTTTAATAATTCATAATAGTTTAACTTTCTTTCGACAAACTTTTATATGTTTTTTTTTGGTTAAGTTTTAAGAATTTTATTACTTTTTCTTAAATTTCAAAATTTGATTAAAAAATATTTATAATGTTTTAAAAGCCAAAATATTGAAATCAAGTTTCAAAAATTACGTAAAATTAAATTTCAAATTAGTTTTTGTGGAGAAATGAAAATCCCATATTTTATTAATCATTGATTTCTTTTGTTTCTCAAAAGCAAAGTTTTTCTTAAATTCATTTTAAAATTATAATTTCTATATTATTATTTTGTTTTACATTATAATCACTTGCATTGGTCTAGATATTTGTAATGTAAATAATAATGGAATCAAAAAATTATAAAATACAGTATTTTTTATTGATAGAATATTATTAATGTTCAAAAATATGATAGAATGTTGTTTTTTATATATTATTTTTTATATAATAGATTAGTTCAATTGCCTCACGTAAAAATGTACTGAATATTTAATATTTAATACCTAAATATTTAAATTCTTTTCGTATTATTATTATTATTATTATTATTATTATTAATAAGCATTTGCCAGTTTTATTTTTTTATTTTTTGTTTTATCTTATATACATAATACTTATTAACTTGTTTTCATTATTGAGTTACTTTAATATATATATTTATATATATTTTGATCGAATATTTGAGATGTATTGATCAAACCAGAAACATTAAACAGGACACATAGTATGGAAAATAAATGCCTTGGAAAAAAAAAAAAAAAAAAACAACAAACTCAGCTGCAAAATAAAAAAAACGTAAATAATGTAGATCTATACTCATTTCGAGCAAGGCGTTTGAAATGGACGAGGTCATATTGACCACTCCAAAATTGATAACACAACAACAACAGATAAAAATATGATAAGAGGAAAATGTCATTACGTTTAAGAGTTAAGGGGTGCGTTCACGAAATCATGTGCAACCAGTAAAACATAAAACTTGAACTTGTATATACAAAATAAACAAATGTAAAAAATATAACAATATATAAAAAATACTTCCATACCTTCTCCTTTATATACAAAAAAATTTTATGAAGTATTTTCTTATGGAAGAAGCTCTAATTAAGTGTAGTTATTAGTAGAATAAATATAAAACCTATTTACCAGGAGTGCTTATGAATTTTCATTATAAATTTTAATTTTTAAAATGAATTTTGATTTATAATTAATATTATTTTTAATAATAACGGTTCCCAAACTTGGATCAAAATATCAATTCTTTTAGAAACTTGCACAGGATTTTGGCAATTAATAAGTATTGAAACAATTCAGGAATTTCATTATTTTGTCTATTTATTTTTTATTTTTACAACTATTTAATATAAGAGGAGAATCGAAAAAAATTCTTCAAAGAGTTGCAAAATATTAATCTCAAATATTATAATAAAAAAACTAAATAACAATTACTAAAATAAGAACGTTTGATTTACTTTCCAAATAGTTTTTTAAATAAATATTAATCTCAAAATTATATTTATCTAAAACAAAAACTATCTGGAAAGTAAATCAAAAGTTCTTATTTTAGTAATTGTTATTATTACTTTATTATATTTTGATTTTTACATTTTTGAAAAATTGTCGGAAACTGTTCTGCAAAATCTGAAAACTTTTTTTATTAATTACAAATTTAGGGTTATTATAATTGAAACAGTCAATTATAAATTCCAATGCATTTAAAAGAATTGAAACTACAATGTATTCACTTCCACTATTTACAGTTTCATTTTTATCTGGATTGGATAATATTCAAGACATAAGTTTCATCAAATAAGAATTTTGAAAGAACTTAAAAGATGACTTTAGGCCGCGCGGTTGCCGATGTCGCAACCGGTTCGGTTCTCATGTGAGTTTCGTTGATGGTGGCGATCCGCGCTGGGCAGGTTTTCCCGGGGTTCTCCCGTTTCCCCTGCATTTCTCACACCATCCTTTCTCAGTCTTTCTGTCTGTCGGTCCTTCTTTCCGTGGGATATGTGAATGGGTGTAATGATATAGCAGAGGTAATTTTTTTTTATAATAATAAGCACACACGAAAGGAAAACAGGGGGAATCTGGACAGATGAAAGACGAAAGCAACAGAGTGAAAGGATGAAAGAATACTGGAGGAAGAGATTGAATCAAGGAAGAAAATCATGAGGTTATTTTACGTGGTCCCTAAACCTCATCTCAGATTCAACTTGCAGGGAAAACAGGCTTTTGTACTGCCGCCAAAGAAAATAGGTCCAACTTGCCGGCTTAACGAAGTATTGTCAGATGCGAAATAAAACGTTCTAAATATGAAATTTCATTTTTCTAAAGTAATTCAATATCAATCTGCCTTTTCGTTAGGCAATAATATTTTGTATTTATTCTCCGCCAATCAAAATGGTTTTCAATCAAAACAAACAAGATGGCGTCTAGCCAAACTTGCTATGTACACCGGATTTTTGTCGGATTTGCCCCCGGGGGAAACATCTTTCAGGTCAGACATAGTACATGCTAATGCATATTTACGGAAAGCTTCGTGAAACTAATAAAGAGAAAACCAAAGAAGATGTAATAGAAATGGTTAGTGAGTTAACTGGAGTCAGTGTGAGAACGATGTATTCAAGGAAGTCGGAGTTCAAGAAAAGGGGAGAATTCAAATCTCCAGTAAAGAAAAAGATTCGTCGTTCGCTAAACTTCTGCCAATCAAGTAAGTTGTCTTCTCATCCACGGTATGATGATTTTGTAAAAACAGCTGTTCGACGGATAATACATTCATTTTTCTTCCGAAATGAAGTTCCAAATGTAAATAAAATTTTTAGGGAAGTACATAACAAGTACATGTTATTGTTCATGCTGGAGGAGAGAATGGATTTATTCCCGGAGCAGAACTCGTATTTGAAGGAAAGAAGACTGAGGGAGGTTATCACAGCGAAATGGATGCTCATAATTTTGAAAAATGGATTACCGAAAAGCTGCTTCCCAATGTTGAAGAGAAACGCATTATTGTGATGGACAATGCATCTTATCACAGTGTTCATAAAGAAAAATTACCAACATTAAACACCAAAAAGTCAGAAATTGCAAGTTGGTTAATGGAGAAATCCCTACTACCAGAGAATTATAACCCTAAATCAGTTTTAAAAGCAGAGTTGTTGCTGCTTTTAAAACTGATTTATAGTGAAGAGAAATTCATCTCTACAGTACATCCAAAGTTTATTTCACATCCCCATTCATGAGAACTTGCAAAAATAAAAAATTATCATATTTACTGATGTTTATTTCATAATTATGTGAATTTACAAAAGCAAAATTATCATTTTCAACAAATACCAATAACACATTTCCCCACTTACCCCACTCATGAAAACAATAAAATAAAACAACTGTTACTGAATATTTACAGTTCATTCCATATTCCCACCCATGTGTACTTAAAAAAAAAAATGTATGATTGTCAATGAATTTCAACTATTCATTTCAGAAATGGAGACTAAACTTAACAAAAACAAAAAAGGTTATCTATTATACAAGGAATTAAAAAATTAATATCTATTATACAAGGGGGAAAAAAAAAGATACTTTCTTTTCTAATGGATTTAATAGATTGCTGTTGATCTTATATATATATAATAATAATTATGTATATGATAATAGGTATCTACAAAATTCTTTTTTGATATAATATAGAATACAAATATTAAAATCATTTATCAAGATCATAAAAGTAATGGAGGAATGAATCTTTTAGATTAAAGTTTGTAGATATACTCCAAATTTCCAAATTCCTGAACTAAAAAAAAATTTAGATGGATTCCAAAAATCATATATGAATTTATAAATAGATATTGTGTGTGTGTATAATATGTCATTGTAAATAATTGTAATGTAATTTCTCTAAAGTAATACATTAAAAAATTTTTGATATAAATATTTCTTTGCCAACATATATTTATAATATGTGTGTTTGTATCTGTACAAATAATGAACAACACAACAGAAATATTAAGAACTAATAAAAAAAAAAAAAAAAGAATATTCTGCCTTAATGACAAAACCATAATTTTATTTTTAAGTTTCTGTTTATAATTTGATATTTTAAATAAAAGCTTCATTTTTATGAATTTTTATTCTTAAAATCTAGATTTTTAAAAAAAATTAGGACGAAATTTAGATATTTTTTTCCCCTAAAATTGTTTTAACACAACCATCTTGAATTCCATTTTAAAAGCAAAATATTGATGCTGACGTCTTGTGTTCCTTCTGGCGGAAGGATACATTGTGTCATTTTGTAAGCCGTCTGCAAATTGAAAACGAGATGAACCTTAGTTGGCCAAATTCGAAAGAAGAAAGAAGAAGAAGCACACACGCAGACACTTGAGTATATTTCAATAAATTTTATTGAAATATAAAATAGTAGAAGTATGATTCTAAATATAGTAAATGTCCTTATATTGAAACAAGAGTAATTATGATTAATGAGTCAATAAAGTTCTGCAAGTCAGTAATAGCAAAGTTCTCTACGAATTGAAAGCTTCCTGCAATAATTTTGCACTTTCCATATCACCTTATAATATCGAATTATCGTCCCGATAATTCACACAGCAAATAATAATAACTTTGTCAATTCGACAAATGTAATTCTTGTCTTGAGTAAATAATAAATTGAAGCACTAACAGTTACTCTAATTTCTACTGGTTGAATAATAACGAAGCACTGATATCGCTAAAATATTTCCAATATTAAATAATATATATTTCTCTTCAATATATATTAGATGCACTTTCTTCAATATGCAAAAATATTCGAACTGAATATCTAATTAATATCGATGCACTGAAATAGTTTATTTCCTTACTTTCACAATAATAAACTTCAATTATTGCAATTACGCTTCTCGAAATAATTAAGTTCAAATTCACTTCTCTGTTTAACCACACTGTTCCCTCTTGCGCTAATGAACTGTTCTATCAAATTAATTGAATCTCTACTCTGTTTTCTAGATTCGCTCTTCGCACTAATAGTAAAGTAAATTCTACTCACAGTTTTGAAGTTCACACTTAATACTCGGCGATAGCGGTCCAGTTGCACTTTCTTGTATTTTGGAATCCATATCCATCCATTCAAATTGCGCTCACTTCCTCGCTGATTTTCCATTCGATCCTTCTCTTCCCGTGATGCATTATGTTTCTTCGGGTTGGCGAATGACGTTAATTGCTGACGCTGTTTAGACCGTTCCACTTCGTCATCTCGTGGGGGGTCTTAGATTCTGACAAACACTCTTTAATTTTACTTTTACACGCACTGCGCAGAACGAGGCAGCGCCTCCACTTTTATAGCATAAATTGGCGACGTCATAATTATTCAGAATTATTTAATTATTCACCTTTAAATATTATAAGATTATATTCAAGCACATATCTATAATAATTCAAGTAATAATATTTAGTTAAGTTCTACAGGATAGTACAAAAGATCTTTCAGGTCGATGTGCTCGGCAGTCATGCCACCCACTTTCAATTAATCTAATCTAAAGATGACTTTCCTTAAAATATTATTTTTTTAAACTTTCTTTCTTTCTTCAGTCATTTTTTTTAGTCATGAAAACGATAAAATGATATCCAATTTAATTTACAGTTATTTTCAAATTTTAATATCTGTTGAATAAAATCAGTTCAAATTTTCCATTCTCTGGGAAAAAAAGAAAGAAAAGAAAGCAATTAGGTTGCTTTAATTAAGCTGAAATCGGATTAACTTTACTCGTATCATACCAAGTGCATATTAATGGATTACTAAAACGATTAATATTCATTATTTAAGAAAATAAAATATTAATAGAAATAGGATAGAATTTAGATTCTTTGTTCGAATTTTCTGGGCAATTTTGTCGTATTCTTCTCTTATTTCTCAATAAGGACCTTTGGAAAAGATTTCAAATATAAAAGTTAGATTATCTGCACTCCTTAAATACGCTTACTAACGAGGGGACAACATAATGTGAAAATCAGTGCTCTTTTGTGAAATGAAAGTACATGGAGTACTGCAAAGATATTTGTAGGTTTGGGGGCCAACACTCCACTGATTTCGAGATATTTGACATTGATTTCATTGATTTTCAAATGTTAGTTTATTAACGTCTTGAGTCTCGAGTCCAGAGGAAATGGTGTGGAGTAATGCTTAAACAGCTGATCTAAGGATCCAGGGTTCAATTCTACAATTATTTTTTTTCCATTTTTCTTTTCTTTCTTTCTTTATTTCTTTCTTTCTCTTCTTTAAGATCATGCAGTTTATTTTTTTTCCGGTTATGCTATGATATGAATATTTGGCAGAAAAATATTTTATGATTAAAAGTCTTATTATTTCTCAAAAGTGTTTTTTGTCGGTTCGCCACATCTCCCTTAATGCTTCATCAAAATCAATGATTGAAACATCATTTTGAAGATTACATACACCGCTAAAGACGAAAAATAAACAAATTGTTTAAAATTAATGTTTTCGTTAAAAAACTTTATTTTAAAAACCTTTTTATAAAAATGTAGACGGCGCCATCTATTGACAATCTGTTGAACTAACATGCACGACAGCTGTTGGAGTTGTTTATTATTTCTCAAAGATGTTTTTTTGTCGATACGCCATATGGTAACGTTTCTCATCAGAAGTAAATTACTACTCTTCAAAATAAAATACCTTTCAATAAATAATTGCATTTACTTATTTCAACATTATTATATTACTATTCGAATACCATGCAAGATACCATGAGAATTATTCGCACGGGTCAACTAGTCAATAAATAATATTCTAGCAAAATTGAACTTGCGTTAACAATATTTTACAAGAAAAATTAAAGATAAAAACGCACACAATTAAAGATTCACTGAACTATTTTTGGAATAGTTTCCAAACCGGGAATCCAAGACAGGCTGTTTCTAGCTTTCATTAGTTGGATTCGCCCAGTACTCATAGTTCAGTGCAATCAAAAGAAACACATAAAAAGAACAAATAAACAAAACAATGACCCTTGAGTTAAAAAACAACATCATCAAAATACCAATTAAGAATAAAAAGGACAATAAAGTAATCCCCGCTAAGACAACCCTAAGTTTATAAAAGATTAATTTGGAAAGTAAACATAATATAATAAAATTTAATGTGCATGATATACACCAAGTGGCCACTTTATTAGAGACATCCTCACTATAACTTGGACGGGTCTGGTAGTGATGCACGGGGACGTAACAGTAACGAGTAGCACATAAAAGGCATGCTCGGTATCAAGAGAACTGTTTATCAGTACTGTTCGCCGGAACATGGATAAGACAAAAGATTTAAATGACTTCGAACGAGGCGGTTCCAGTATTTCGGAAACTGTGAAGATCCTCGGCTTTTTTTCGTACAACAGTATCGCGGGTCTGCAGAGAATGGAAGATGGGCCCAAAAGCTTCAAGCAATAAGCGCAACTGTGGACGGAAAAGCCTTGTAGATGAAAGACGTAACAGGAGACTGGCACGAAACAGAAGGATAACAACACGACAGATTACAGCTGAGTACAACGCAGATGCATCAAAACACACAACACAACGGACATTGTCACTGTTTGGTTTAACAGCAGGAGACAGCAAGGATGACTTTGCTATCATAGAAAAACAGGAAAGCGCATTTGCTAAGGTACCAGGAGCATCGCAATTGGACACTTGATTAGTGGAAAAATTCGCATGGTCCGACGAGTCTCTGTTTCTCGTCCACCATGCTGATGGCAAATGAGAATATGGCGCAATCAGCACGAATCCATGGACCCGTCTTCCAAGTGACAACCCTACAAGTGTGTGGCGGTGAAATAATGGTCTATTCTCCTGGGACACACTGGGTCCCCTAATACCCCTGGAAACATCTCTTAATGCCAACTACCTCAATATTGTTGCTGCTCAGATGCACCCAATTATGACTATAGTGTTCTCCGACGCAGATGTCCACTTTCAACAGGACAATGCACCCTGTCACCGTGCTCGATTGGTTCAGTGAACATGACTCTTGATTTCTACTTTCTTCATTGGCCAACTCAGTCACCTGATCTCAACCCCATCGAGCATTTGAGGGTTGAGATGGAAAGATCTGTTCGAAGCCGAGAAACACCCAATTAAGGACTGCTCTTCTGTCAGCATGGGTCAATATTCCTGCGGAACGGTTCCAATACCTTGAAGAATATATGCTCAGAAGAATTACATTTTTATGAATAAAAATAATGCTGAAAATTCTCGTGTATGTTTTTAAAAACAATAATATTTTTTTTTATTCCAATTTTGGAAGATTTACTTTTTTTTGACTTTTTTCAGAAGCTACAATCACAAATCCACATATTGTAATCATACTGTAAAATCAAAAACAAATTTATATCACAGCTACAAAAGGTTTTATTTATGGGACCTAAAAGAAAAATGGACATTAAAACAGGTGTGTAATCATCAAAATTCAATGACATCTAGACATTAAAGGTAAACTCTTATGTAATTTAAGTCAAATGAGTTTAACGTGCTGTAAAATAATTCAAAATAATTTGACATAAACAAGTGCATTGTATTTCACCCCATAATTAAACGTGACCCAGATGATGAATTTATTTATTTAATTTTGTGCACCAAAATTTTATAAGATGTACTTAATAATTGTAAGCTTTTAAATATGAAATTTCTTGCAATCTAGTATATTATTCCTGGAGATACAGAATATTAAAAAGGTCTCTTATTGTGAAATCCTATAACAGGAGCTAAAAACACCAAATTTAATCATGGCTTGAAACGAACCAATTGTTTTGTTCCAAAAATGGTTCTCTGTTAAACTTCTATTATTGAGTTTATTATGTTTTCTTTTTCATATTAACAGGGATCAACAGATGCGGTTACTCAATCGGATCATTGGTTAATTCTCGCATCGTCAAACGTATTTGTTTATTTAACTTAATTTTACTTATATTGTTTTAGACGTTAATCGCGTTAGTTGGAACAGAGTACAGTTAGGCAGTCATTCATTCCTTTGTTGCACGATATACGTGTTTTTCGTTCTCTCGAGGGAGAAAATGTTTTAATTATTTTTTTTAAGAGAGAGAAATGTATAATTAGGAGATTGGAATCTCCTACTGTTTTTTTCCTTCTCATCCGATTACTTTTCATAACACAAGGCGATTTCGGGTTTTCCTATCCAAAATTTGAGGATTGTGAAATAATTTTTATAAGTTTAATTTAAAGTCCTATCCCACAGTTGTTTTTCATCCCTTGATAATTAATTTAACACCATCATGGGCTAGTTTTAATTTCCAATTTAACCAACTCCAGCATAAGTTCTAGAAATGCAAGATCTTCAGCGAGACGAATTTTCAACGATTAACAGAAGATCAACCACCTTAAGGATAGAGAGAGAGAGAGAGATGAGCGGCCAAGGATGGGACGAAACCGCTCCATTCGATGGGTATCGGGAGATACTATCAATGGGAGCATTCGATTGATCAGCGGCACCTTTGGTATGTAGATGATTTTCCTTAAGATCAGGAGGTTCCGATAGTCTACATAATTCCATCCAGGACTTTTCTTTGACTTTACGTTTTATTATGTTCTTCTAAAGTAACAGACAGGAATTCGACGATTTATATATGAAGATCTAGTGAGAAAGAGAAAAGTACTGATATGTTCTAATTGACTTTGAATTATTCCCCGCCAAGCGAAAGAACGACCGTGGACACCAGATGGCGCAATAGTAGAATTTGAATCGATTGTATATGTCAGTGTTTATGGCAGGAAAGTGTTTGGCTTCTGATAGGTTTGTCTCGCTTGAGAGTCGCCATTGTGAATAGTTTCTCTCGACAAACTTCAGTCCTGGAATGATTAAGAGATCATGGGTGTAGTTCAAGGTCAGAGTCATTCTTTCGCTGGGCGGGGAATATGCCATCTGGACTGAAATTTATTAGAAAGCTATATTATGAGATGTACAATTATGGATTACATTAGCAAATTATTTGTAAAGAATATTGTGGCGGGGTATTAAATTTGGACTTGTTTCTTGTTTAGGATCCTAGGATTCCTTAGGGTTTAAGAATAATGTTAAGTTAGTGTTAGTCGGATAGGACATTTTATTTCAATTTTTTCCCTTCCCCCTCTATCTGATTCTCAAACTGTTTATCAAGTTATGTTTGAGTGGGCGAAGTTATTGTTAAAGTAAGATATTAACAAGTCTTACGTTATTTTTGTACCCTATCTATTATAAGGGAAAGGATTATATACGGATTAATAAACTTATCCTAATTTTGATTTAATTAGCTGAATTGTTGATTTTAATTTTCCACTGCGTAGCTATATATTTATTCAATATGTCTGCATTTAATTTTCCCCCATAAACATTTTTTTTCCTCTCCCCCTCAGCGTCTTACGAAAAGATTCACGATTAATCTAGAAATTACTTTAATATGTAGTAGACGCTGCAGGCTGGAGAATAATACATAACTCTAAAGCTCCGCGAACACCATGCAATTTTTCAGCAACTTAGTCGTCCGATTTTGACGTCACGAGTTGATATAAACTTTTGTCAAACCCCGAACACCATGCAACTCGACATGAAGTCGGCGGTGATAGAAGGAATCCCATAATGCAATGCGTTTCCCAAACCCAATGTGGAAAATTGTTTTGAAACCTCTGTATAAATTCTGCCGCATACAATTTCTGCATTTTAGTATAAACTTTATTTATGCATGAAAGAAACTCGCAATACTCTTGATATTCATTGAGTACGAGCATGTCTTCGTATCGAATCGGCGAATATAATTTTCGACGCAATTTCTTCCATGGGTGTGACGTCACCACTGACGTGTTCCAACGCTGCCATGTGATTGGGTAATTCCCAGCGACTTCGATGCAATTTTTCGAGTTGCAGGTGTACGAACAACTCGAGTCGGATGACAAAAGTTGCAGTCAAGTAGCATATAAACGGACTCAAAACTGTCTATATCAACTCGTGATGTCAAAATCGGACGACTAAGTTGATGAAAAATTGCATGGTGTTCGCGGGGCTTCAAATATAAAGTTTGATCTTAATCAATGCATTTTTTTAATTAAAGATATTAATGCTTATTTTGGCCCTTATATAAAGTGGTCCTTAGAATTGGTCTGTCTACTCCAGAATCTAATCAGATCTAGATAATAGTATGAAACTTTTTAAATATGAAGTTTTGGTTAATTATTTGACCTGTTAATTATGAGTAAACAAACGAGAAATAGCGTTGTGCCTTCATTTGTTTACTCATTTCTTTGAATCATCAGGCGCGTTAAATTTCTCTTCACCAGTTAATTATGTTTGAGTCAAAGACATATATATTATTATATGTCTTTGTTTGAGTTATGTTTCAGTACTTGACCCACACGTAAAGTAGCCCTTATTACGGTCCGATATGCACCAAAATCCAAACAGATATAGATAATAACGGTAAACTTTTAAATGTGAAATTTGGTGAAGATCAATTTCAGCGTTACCGCTCCAACAAAATTTTCAATAACACACAAACACCCACACATAGTCTAAATTTGTTCAAGGGAAGAAATTGATGTTAATTTCCGTTAAAATCGGTACATGGTTATTTAGTTCGATTCAAGTCCTTTTTAATTATAAGCTTTAAAAGTTAAAATGATTTAATTTCTTTGTCAATTAAAATAAAAATTAAATACACCGACAATAACAACCCTATAATATAAAAAAGCAAATAGTCGAAAATAAAATTTTAAAATAAAAACAACATTTTTGATGTTTTGAAAATATTAGTATGTGCAAGTAACTTTCGGTTCAAATATTATTTGAACTTAATAATAAAAATCGTAAGAAAAAGAATAATATTGTATTTTAATGATTTGGAGCTCAGGGAAAAAAAAATATTGTGTACTGAAAAACATTCCTAATTTACGAACTCATTTTCCAAGTTGCCATGGTAACATCTAAACAAGTGAAGACAACTTTTCCCTTGCCTAGTTTATTCGTTGATCAAATTATTTTACGTAATAGATCACTGGGTCATGAGAACAATTCGCGAATTGTCTGCTCATCTGAATGGAAACGTCTTTAACAAAAATTCTTTGCCGATTTGGAGAAAAAGTTAAAAGTAAGTACCATATTATTTAATTGGCATTTGGGAAGCCATTGTTCTAAAATATTCGGCAGGTGGATGAGTTATCAAATAGAATTGAATCGATATTTTTTGTCATAACAAAACTTATATAAACCAACTTTTTTTCTGAACACTGTTAAAGCTAACAAAAAAAATAAATAATGAAATGATTATAAATTGGCATTATAGACATCGGTTTACCTTAAATACTCTATCTTTACTGTGAAGTACTAAAACAAAATAAAATTCTTTCCATAGGTAAAAAATCAATGGTGTACATAATCTAATGGGGTTGCAGAGCAATTTTCGTGGTGGGAGAGGATCGGTACTGAGCAAATAATAATAAATAAATAAATAAAAAAAAAAAAAAAAAAAAAAAATCAACATATATTTTTACTGTGTATTTTATTATGAAGCATCAAGATAAATTTCATTAAATGGCTGAAAACAAAGTTTTCAAGAATTCAATTGAAGTATTATAGAATTTATAAAAGCTTTTGTCCGTATGACGAAAATAAAACGACACCCAATTGATTCGCATGAAACTTGTATAGAGACTAATAATGGATTTATAAGAAGGGTTTATATTAATTTCGATAAAAATCGGACCTTGTCCACATAACTGATGAACAAATGTATTTTTTAAACAACTGTTCTATTAATAATAATAATAATAATAATAATA
Organism: Thereuonema tuberculata; assembly: GCA_023159025.1. Taxonomy (NCBI): domain Eukaryota; kingdom Metazoa; phylum Arthropoda; class Chilopoda; order Scutigeromorpha; family Scutigeridae; genus Thereuonema; species Thereuonema tuberculata. Next base: position 54,014,146 of record JAFIDM010004315.1, on the reverse strand, counting down.
ATAATAATCAACAGATCTTATTGGTCTCGTAACAATTCGATTTTCGAATAACCATAGGAGGATAATCGAAAATTGACATGACAACTACATATATCTTGTCATAAATTATACTTCATCTATTCAGGGATCGATGTTTATTTCTTGCAATGTTAACAGACATTAAAATTAACAAAACATCTGAACATTAAAAAGAAAAAAAAAACAAAAAACAAAGAAGGCCTTCAAATATACATCTCATTTACTCTATAATTTTTCTTTCATATTGTATATTTTAATATTTGCATCAGCCCATGTTTATCAGAAAGAAAGAAAAAAGAATAAAAACTAACTAGTTAACAACGTAAATCAATAAATAAAATAATGCAGTTTTGACGTAAAAATACGCAAGTTCATCCATCTGTGCTCGAGGCATACATAAAATACATTAAATACAAATGCTTTATAATATAGTAATGGTTATCGTCCAAGCTGCTGCGAAACCTTCAGTTTTATACATTTAACAGTCATCTATATATTATATACTCTAATGAATATTATAAGTAATTAATTTTATTTACAGTATTTAATAAAAACAATATATATCTTATTATTATTATTATTATTTATAAATAATATATTATGTAAATATATTATTTATTATTATTTGTATCAGAAGAAGTTTAAAAATTTATAAAGCTATTAGGCCATCCCCCGTGTTCAGATTGAGCTATATTGAGATGGATATTTAGATGAAGTAAAGTTCAGGGACCTAAAGTCTCTGTCTCTCTCTGCCTGATGTCGTTCGGCGTCTAACCTCTGTCTCTCTTGTGTCTCTTCCGTTGTCTCCTTAGCTCTTGACCGTCTTTCACGTACGGCTTCATTCTCTCGATCCAAATCTGTCTGTTGTGCTCTTTCCAATCGTTTCCTCTCAATATCTTTCAGAGTATCGTTTATGATATGTGATGTTATGAACATCAAAATTGAGTTTAAGTAAATAAGGTTAGGGATTTATATTGGTTGTTATTTAAGAGCACGGATAATCCAAGAAGAATCGCTTCCAATGAAAGCGGTTATGATTTGTTGAATAGTTGAACAAATAGTGATATGTTATTCCTTTTTTGAATGAACTCATTATTTGATAGCACGCGCCATTGTTGACGGAGAGAACGTAAAATTTTGAAATTCAACAATGCTCATTTTGCATTAGTCGACTTCATCGCAACAATGAAACTGAACACCCGTTTTCCATTGTTGCACTACCATTGTGAATATTGGAAATCACAACAATTGCGCCTTTTGCATTTGTCGACATCCTCGCAACAATGCAAAAGGAAACATCGTTTTCCATTGTTGCACTGCGCCGGACAGACAGAGAAATAAAAGATTTTAGTAATAATCTCTATTTAACGGACCTCTATTTAACGAACCTCTATTTTGCGAATTTCTTTATTTTGCGAACTTTTCTTTGGAACCAAGAACATTTTGCTAATTTCTTCGTAAAAATAACCTCCTAATAGCGAAGTGCATTTTCTATTTAACGAACTTTTTCGTTGTATCTATTTTTTTTCTCCTTGAAATGTTTTTATTATTAATATTCCCTTAGAGGAAATGAAAGAAATGTGAATTCAGCTGAGGGAAAAAGAAGAAAATAACGATGATGTGCTGATTGATGATTATCTTTCACTTCATTTTGAAGTTGAAACACTAACTGAACCGGATATTTTGGACAGTGTGAAAAATAAAAACAATACAACTATGAATTACGATGAAGATGATGATAATGGAAACGATTATGATGCAAAAATCAAAAAACCTTCATATGATGAAATGCTAAAATCATTTGAAACAATCCGACGCGGATTAAAATTTGAAGAAAATACTGAAGGGGTTTTTTGGTGCATTGCAAAGATGCGAGATGTAGTATGAGCGACAACACTTTTTCAAAAAAAAAAACAAAAAACTCAAGACAAAATTAACAGACTTTATTAGTAAAACTTAAGTACGCATTAGATAATGTATGCTTTATGTCATTAAAATTATTACTTTTTTAATAATATCTATTATTTATGTATTTTAAATCTGTTTTATATAGTTTAAAGTAATTTTAAAGGGTGAATCTCTATTTAACGAACTTTCCATATAACGAACTTTTTTTCGGGATTTAGCGACTTCATTAAATAGAGGTCCGACTGTATATAGATTGTACAAATTCCCAATGGTTTCCTATTATAATTCTCAATTCCCATTATTACGTCTCTTATTTAATTTTTTTTTGTTCCTGTCGTTAATTATATCATTTATGATATACGGCATACTTCGATTCGTGTAATTCTTCTGAAATTATTTTTCTATTATCGATATTGTCGATGTAGACTTCTTTTTACATTTCTTTGGCAAATACAATCTATGACAAAAAAAAAAAACCCGACGCACATGGAAATACAGTGTGATCAAGATGAAACGCGACATATGCAGAGGATGGAAATGACGTCAGAACACTTGAGAGAAATGCCGCTGTTTATTTCGGAACAACAGGCTCAGAATCCGTACATGTTAGTATAATGTGGGGCCGCCACTTGCAGCGATATATGCAGATCTACTGTGTGGCATTGGCGCATGTAAACTCTAATAGTGTCCTGTGGAAGATTCATCCTAACTGTTATGGAGCTGCTGGGCTAGTTTGCCCACCTTGCGGGATGACTAATTGCCGTCCCAACATGTCCCAGACATGTTCTGTAGGTGATAGGTCTGGTGATCTGGCAGGTCAAGGAAGTGTCGGATTACCACGAAGACACTCTCTAGAGATATCCACCGTATGAGGTCGGGCATTATCCTACTGAAAAACGGCTCTTGGAAGATCTCGCAGCATAGGTAGAATGACAGGTCGCAGAATGGCCTAGACGTAACGTTGTGTCGTGACAGCAATAGCTACTGGTCGCTATCACAATAGCTCCCAAATGGGTCGCTAAAAATCATCATTTTGAACCTTTTCTTTTTTGTTGGAAAAGCATCGTTTTGTTTGTAATAAGCCCCTCTGCCCTAACCATAAAGGCTGCAGCTTCTGTTAATTGAACAGCTAGGACCATTCCTGTCTCTTCCATTCCAAATTCTTATGTACACCTCTGATTCACTTACTTTCTGTAGTCGAGAAAGGGGGAGTCTCCCATCCATATGGTTTTGGAATTTTTTTTTTGTGTCCCAACAACTGAAATCATACTATTAATAGGCGAAAAACGAATGTACGTTTGTTTGTTTGTCATGAAAGCGGAGAGAGTCGGAGAAATAACCAATCGCAGTGCAGCGTTGAAACACGACAGTGGTGACGTCACGCCCATTTGTAGAAATGGCGTTTCTACTATTCGCCCCACTAAAGCTGGACGGAGCGCGCTTACACAATTATTATCAGCGTATTGAGATTTTCTTTCACACATAAATAAAGTTTATACTGAAATGCATGAAGTTCATGCGTCAGAATTTATCAGAGAGTCTGTAAAACCTCGATTTTTACATAATTTCACAGCATCGGCTGTGTTCCCAGGGAATTCTGGGATAGCCGCTCGCTTGCTACGGAACGAAGTGAAGATATAATCACAGTGCAGCGTTGGAACACGTCAGTCGTGACGTCACGCCCATTTGTAGAAATGGCGTCTCTACTATTCGCCCCACTAAGGCTGGACGGAGCGCGATTACACAATTATTATCAGCGTATTGAGATTTTCTTTCACACTTAAATGAAGTTTATACTGAAATGCATGAGTCATAATTTATCAGAGTTTGTAAAACATAATTTCACAGCATTGGCTGTATTCCCATGGAGTTCTGGGATAGTCGCTCGCTCGCTACGGAACGAAATGAAGACATAATAGGGGAACACGTGCCGTCATTGTTGGCTGAGGAGGAGGATTGTTATTGGCTGTTGGACATTTATTGTTATTATTGAAACTGGTAAATCAATTTTGCATTTTTTTTTTTATTTTAACAAAATTTGGCTTAGTCGCGAGAACATTACAGTGAATATCTCCGAAACAAGTCTCCAAGGAAAACTTTATGAACGATTAAAATTGAACAATAATAATGTTTATACACAAAACATCGTGTATTAAGAGAGTTTTGTGAATTAAATAATTCATCAATCTACATGTTGAAAAATAGTATTAAAAGTTTTCAGTTCTTTATATTCATCAATCAACTATCAAGAAATGTTCAACAAGGAAAAGCACGAAATTATAACCATCATGCTGAAAATGTGACGGAGACATGAGAATGATAGCCTATTTTGAAGGTCTCGGTAATAAATGGCAAAATCTTTAAGTAGAATTTGAATTGAATCTACAAATTTCGGCTACAAATAGATCGAATGCAGCATGGTTTATACATTTTATTCCGTGAAATTTTTCACGATATTTCAAAAATATGGAATTTGTTTTACTTCCGTGAATATTTCACGGGTAGTCCCCTTTATTCTTTTTCAAAAAATCCAATGTCGAATAAAAATTTCAATGAAAATATTTAACCTTTCTATTGGATTTTGATACAGCTTAGGTCCACTAGTAAGGACCTTTGGGTGAAAATTTTCAGTACACGAATATTTTAATAGGGGCAGTTATGATGACAAATACAAATTAGAGGAAAATTCCAAAATTATTTGTAATTTTAACATTATTCATCATCTTTTTGAATCGTAAGATTCAGGTATCAAAAAAGTTGGGGCACTCTCTGTATGCTTTAAATTTTATAAATCGCAGAATAACCATTAAACTTATCCATAATAAAAAATTAAAAATTATTTGACTTGCTCATAGGGTAATGTAATGTAATGTAATTTGGTGAGCATGGGTGGCTTGACAGCCGAGCACCACGACCTGAAAGATCTATTGTGCTATCCCACGGAAAGGACAGATGGAGAGAAAGGATAGTGTGAGAAATGTAGGGGAAACGGGAGAACCCCGGTAAAACCTTTCACACTTAAATGAAGTTTATACTGAAATGCATGGGTCAGACTTTATCAGAGAGTTTGTAAAACATAATTTCACAGTATCGGCTGTGTTCCCATGGAATTCTGGGATAGTCGCTCGCTCGCTACGGAACGAAGTGAAGACATAATAGGGGAACACGTGCCGTCATTGTTGGCTGAGGATTGTTATTGGCTGTTGGACATTTCTTATTGTTATTGTTGAAACCGGTTATTGTTAAGGACAGACGGAGAGAAAGGATAGTGTGAGAAATGTAGGGGAAACGGGAGAACCCCGGTAAAACCTGCCCAGCGCGGATCGCCACCATCAACGAAATACACATGAGAACCGAACCCGGGACTCAAGAGGTGAGAGGCCAGTGTCTTAGTGACATCGCCAACCGTGCGGCCTGCTCATAGGGTAAGAGCACTAGTTGTGGATCGGGCATTAGAGGAGGATCGAACTGTCTTTACTGTTGGTTTCTCAAGTTAACGACAATTGTCTGTTATGGCATGTTTTGTAGCCACTGCTGCCATTATTTCCCATTTTTTGTGAATGGGGAAGCCATAAGTGTCGACGCAGACGAATTTTTTGCAACTATTGGCAAAAATCTAAAGGGAAAATGAAGGTAATTTACTTCAAAAATGTTTAATTATTTCTACATTTAATTCAGAGCCTTCAAATTCACTCAAAATAAAGTCATAGGTATGTAGTTGGAAGAAAAACATACACGACCTTGCTTGAAGCTTTCCATCTTGCCTTGCGGGCGAGTTGGAAACTACACATTACACACATATTCCAGCCCTTGGATATTGGTGTTTCGGGCCACTCAAAAACGCCTTCTCTCAGGAATGCACTAAACTGATGTGTAAAAACAAGAAAAAGTATTTAAATAGGTACGATTTCTGCAAGGTACTAACACCAGCAAGGCAGACAGCAATTACTCCAGCCAACATATTAGGTTGATTTCGAGGGAATTGGTGTCTGGCCTTTGGATCCTTCTGCTGTCCACGCTCATCGTTTGATGGACTGTAGTCCTAATGTTTCTTCTTTTGTGCCTACTAGACCAGACGATCAGCCACAACCCGGATGCTCTTCCAATGCAAGTGCAACCTCTCCCGTCTCTCCAGTGATTCAGGTGATAAAAGAACTTTTGGCACCCGCAGAGGACAATGCCAAACGTTCAAGAAGAGTCACTACCACAAGATGTGTCACTTCACTGGAGTTCCTGAGGGAAATGGAGGAAAAAGAAAAAAAGAATTCGACTAAAAGAAAAAGAGTCGAAAGTATGAGCGAATGCTCTGAAAGTGATGACAGTGAAAATGATGAGAATTTGTGGTGGAGCATTTCAAGATTTTCGGGGAGAAAGTTGGATCCAGTGTATTAAATGTAAGTTGTGGTATCATCAAACCTGCCAGAAGTTGTCAAATAATGCTCGACCAAAAAGGTTCTTATGTTTTAAATTTAAACATTAATGAACTGTGAACTGCTAAATTCAATTATATGCTGTAATTTGTGTAACTTGTTGTTTGGAACACATCATTTTGATTTCTACAATTAAAAATGTAATATCCTTCAGTTTTCGTTAATTTTTTTGGACTTGTACGACCATGTAAATAATATCCAGAAATTTAATCCACAATTAGTCCCGGTCACTAGTTGCGGATCACATTGTTTATTTCATTTGTGGAGTGTTATAATCTTATGCGCCATATACTTATCTGATCCTTGTGCTATTTTCTGATAAAATATAGAAGAAAAATGGTTTTCATTAATAGATCCTCAACTAGTGCCGAGGGTCTAATTCTAGATCAAATGTCATATTTTAGTTTTTTTAAGAAAATATTTACTAAATTGGTGTTGCCATAATGTAAGTGATCATAGAGTGTTATAATTGGATCAACTAACAAGCTCCAGGTAAAACTCGTTATTCTTTTCCTTTCCCAGCTTCAAAATCAGAACTTAGGCTTAGGTAGATCCATAACTAGTAGCCCTATACCCTATATCTTTGTGCTTTTGTGTAAATTTTATACTTATTAGTTTGGTTTTGACAGTTACGGAACTTTTCGTTTTTTAGAAATCAAACTTCAAGTGGTTTTAACTTTTATCCTTATCTATTCTTTGATTTCAGATTTTAAGTTCGTTCTGTAAACCTGACTGTAAAAAGACTTGAAAGGTGGCGGCGTGCACTGTTATTCCTGAACGCCATGTTGACACATTGTTTGAACATGACTTGGAGCTGGTAAAGACGCTACCTAGCGGCAGTTCTGGGAAGATCTACGTTGTGCAAAGCTACGACGATGAGGATACGTACGTTGTCAAAGTGGTTCGCATAAACTGTCCCTACAGTGAAGGAGAATGGAAGTACTGGAAATATTTCAACCATCCCCATGTGCTGATGTTGCTAGATACCTTCGATGTAGATGACGACCGCTATTTTGTGATGGACCATATGATTAATGGCAATTTGTCTTCGTGGACAAGACATCATTCTAGGTCAGATGGGGTAAGGCATTCATCGTTCTAGATCATTGTATGTTAGACTGCTTTCATGTAAACAAACAAAGAAACATTTTTGATGATATAAAAGCTGCTTATGGAAGGCAATTCAATAATGTAAAGGTTTAATTACTGGAATTACAGCGTGGTATTCGATTTACCATTGCGCGTTAGAAAATAGTCCTTAACATTTGCCTTCAAAAAATACTAATTAATATTAATATTACTAATTTAATATTTAGATGTTTTATATTATCGAAATTTTAGTGTCATATCATTAAAAAAGTTACTTTAACAGTATCATTAAAATAGTTACTTTAATTAGAATTGCCTTGTATTTTTTAATTCATTTAAAGATATTATATTTTGTAGGCTATAATATTGTTTATTAAAGACAGATTATTTCAGAGGCGATTATTAAACCTCTGGCGTCGTAATTCTCAAGTAGTTTTATTACCATCTTGACTTCAATAATGTAAGGTCTTTTAATAGTTTTTAATAATTTGAAAATAGCAGGGAACGGTTTGCCGGTACAGGGCAATTTTACAAAGATTACTTTTAAATGCAATTTACAATATTAAAATAAACACTACGACAAAAACGAAAAAAAAAAAAAAAAGGACACACTTAGAAAAACAGTGATCATGATGAAACCCGAAGAGGATGGAAAGAAAATAACGCCAGAACAATGTGAGAATAATGCAGCTGTTTATTTCGGAACAGCAGGCCCAGAATCCGTACATGTAAGTATATTGTGGGGCCGCCTCTTGCTGCGATACATGCGATGTACTGTGTGGCATTGACGCATATAATCGTCTAATGGTGTCCTGTGAAAGTTTCATACAAATGGAGTTGCTGGGCTAGTTCGCCCACATTGAGGGGGTGACTGTAATCGCCGTCTTTATAGGTGATAGGTCTGGTGATCTGGCAGGCCAAGGAAGTAGCGGAATTCCACGTAGACACTCTCTAGAGATATTCGCCGTATGCGGTCGGGTAATATCCTGCTGACAAAACGGCTCTTGGAAGACATCGCAGCATAAGCAGAACGACAGGTCGCAGAATGTCCTGGAAATAACGTTGTGTTGCGACAGTTCGAAGGACAACCGGGTGTCATATGCAATGACTCAATAGACGAGGATGCTAGGTGTGACGGCCGTGCGATGCTCCAATGTTACGTGAGGTGAATCGCGCTGGCCTTGTCATTTCCATACACACTGTCATCGGCTCTAAGTGAGAACCTTGAGTCAACACTAAACACTTTATGATCCAATCAATTACACTCCTCGCTGCTCTGCCAGCTTTCTGGCAATGGTTCGTCATGACACAACAGGTTGCGGAGATGCCATTAACTCTCCTCGGATGGCATTTAGGGAAACTGTTGGTGTCCTGAGGGCCGATCTCCTACGATCTTGCCTGATAGTGGTTGATCACTGCCTTCCTGACGGATCTATGCGCATTGTGGGACCCAACGCAGCCATCAATGCTTTACTGTGGCATCAACGCGATTCTAGTGGCGGGCGATAGGGCGATATGTCCAATCTTTCTCTCTCCAGCCTCTGTCAATTTCACTTAATTGACACGATGGTATGTCGTAACGTCTTCAGCGGCTACAGAACGGCTTCCTACCACAAAAACGTTCGGAAGTGTCGAAGCAAGCGAGAAACGCTACTTATAAGCAATCCAGAATGCGCGGTTCAAATGCGCTAGGGCATCGCCCTTGGCTGCGATTTTTTTTTTTTTTTTTTTTACATCTTGCGTGTCAATCCATGAGATATTAGTATATTACGTTTTGCAGTTATTCGAGAACATTCTGCGGTGCGTCCTTTTTTGTTTTTTTTTGGTCAAAGAATATATTTAAAATTTGTTTTTTAAAAAGAACGTTAATTAAGGACTATTTTCTGATCTTCTGTCCAGGCTGTTTCTCTTATAGCTCGACTGAAATAGAGTTAATATTCAATTAGGAAAAACCTGAATAAGGTTCTAACATGGAAATCGAAAGCTGGTAGATTGTTATATTTAATCGAATATAAAATTAACTTTCTGAACAAACCCGAAATTATCTAATTGAAAAGAACTGATGCTGGTCTATATGTTTGTAACACTATGTTATGTCTTGACGGCATTATCATTTCTCCATGTTCGGGAAAGTGTTCCTATAAAGTTAAGATTTGTTTGCTCACTAGTTCTGTCTGCATAAACTGATTCAGATAACTCTTGAATTAAGTTACTTTAATTGAGGTAATCTTGTATTTTTGAGTCATATCCTGTTAATCGCTGCTTCGCTTAACAGACTTCTTTCGTCATGTTTCGACAACCGACCATTCGTTCTTCTTCTCAATCGACGCCATTTTAATTTGTTCAGTCTGTTCATAGAAATTATTCGCGATGAGTCTCTTATATTTGTGCTTGTAATATTTATAATGGCAACTAAGTTTAGTGGTAAAACTAAAGCATTTTGTTCATTTTACTACACTTTTATTCTTCGCTATGTATTATATAGTGCATTATTTACATTTTTGGGGTCCAAAATCTACTTGCAAGCTAAATAAAGGCTATGATTCGTTATTCGACGATTTTTCACTAATCGACTGGTGTTCTGGTCACTAACCTATCGAAGAAGCATGGTATGCCTGTAAAAATATTCCATTTAAGAACAAATGTGGTACCTCCACAAATCTAAACTAAAAACAAAAAATATACATTAAAAATAAAATAAAGAAAATCCATGTGCTGGCCTTCGCCAGCATCAATGAATTTTCTATGCGCATTTAAAAAGCTTCTAAAAATATATAAATACCCTAAAGGTTGAGATCAGGTGTTTACTATTCCCCGCCCAGCGAAAGAATGACTCTGACCTTGAACTACACCCATGATCTCTTAATCATTCCAGGGCTGCAGTTTGTCGAGATAAACTATTCACAATGGCGACTCTCAAGCGAGGCAAACCTATCAGAAGCCAAACACTTTCCCGCCATAAACACTGACATATACAATCGATTCAAATTCTACTATTGCGCCATCTGGTGTCCACGGTCGTTCTTTCGCTGGGAGGAGAATAGGTGACATCTGAAAACATCTGTTTAACTCTTAATTGGCGATCATCAGTTGAGACTGGTCACCAGTAAACTACAAGGTCTCAATACGGTATCATTAAGATCAAATATGATACCTCCACAAATCTAAAATAAAACAAGAAATGCACATTAAAAATGAAATAAGAAAATGCTTCGAGGCTGGCAAAAAGAAAATGATTTTTTTCTAAATTTTATAGGTTACCCATATCTCTGAGCAGCGCATGCGTCGCTGGATGCGTCAGACTTTAGAGGCATTGCGTTATCTCCATGCCTATGGTTATTACCACTGTGATATCAAGCCAAGCAACCTTCTTCTAGACGGACGAATGAACATAAAATTAGCTGACTTCGGGGCAGTACGTCATCGCTCAGAACCACCAATCAGGGAACTCGGATGCCTGCTGTATCGACCACCGGAAGTACTGCGCGGCTTCCGCTTTCGTGGCCCCAAATCTTTGGAGGCCATTGATGTCTGGTCTACTGGCGTCAGTTTTGTAAAGGTAAATTTAAAAAATAATAATGAATCAACTTAAATAATAATAAATAAATAAGTAAATTCCTGCATATTTACTTAACCTTTGAGCTGCAAACATTTTTTTTTTTAATGTAAGGTTAATGTAGACCATAAGTAAAAAACGCGATCATTAAGTAGCTTAAACACTGATATTTATGAATATATTTAAACTTTCGAAACTGGTAATTAAAGGCTTACCGTGTATTTTTTTTCTTTTCTTTTGGGGAGGGTGGGGATAGAACTGCTGTTGCATCCGAAAAATGAAGAAATCCAGCATGTTAGACTGGTACCCCCACCCCAAATCAGAACTTATGTATTTTTTTTTGTTGTTGAACCAAAGAACTTATAAAAAAAAAACTGCTTATTCTATACAGTGTGCTGGATCTCGCCGATAACGAGAGCTTCCCGTGATTTTTTTGATGGAAGATGGATGGCCGCATACAGCATAACATTGAAAGGTTGATGGTCACCGCCTTTTCACCGTTTCCCAATTAGATTCCATTCAAATCCTACCCATCTAAAAGGCTGCTTTATATCTTTGGAATTAAGTCTCCTTAAGCAAATGGATCGACGTTTGTGGCGAAAATAGTCTCGACTTCAGTTTTAAAAAACCTCTAAAGGCCGATTCATATTTCGGCCTTTAAAGAATGTCATTCAAAAAGAAAAGAAATTAATAGTTTCTACCAGTTTGATAAAATGAAATAATGTCACAGACAATCTGAACAACAGAACAGGGTCAGTTCAGTAATCGTAAAATGCAATAACCATTTATGATCTTATTATTAAATTTACTTTTGTCTAAAAATAGATGAGCCTTAGTTATTTGAAACAGCTTATTTTCCAAGAAAAGTGATGCTTATGTAATCAGACAGTCTGTGTGTGTGTGTGTATTCCTCTTCCCGTAATAACTGGATGGATGAAATCTTGGTTTACATATTTAAGGATTAGAGTCGATCTAACTGTATGTGATCAAAAATATCCGGATACCCACCCGAAACGGTAGTCAGACTTTCCCAGTAACACAATCCCCAGCAGAGGACATTAGTACGGGATGGGTCCGCCTTTCGCCTTTATCACAGCCGTCACTCTGCCGGGGAGATTTTCCACCAGATGCCTGAACGTTTCTGGATGAATATGGCTATTCATTCTTCTTGAAGAGCTGAAGCCAGAGCAGGTCGTGATGTGGGACATTGGTGTCTGGAGCGAAGTCGACGTTCTATGGAATGGGATGGGATTGAGGCCGGGACTCTGGGCAGGCCAGTCCATTTCTCTCACAGACTTCGCTTTAAGACATGAAGCGCTGTCATGATGATACAGGCAATAGGCATCATCGAAATGGTCCTCTACCGTCCGCAATACGTGAAAGACCAAAATGTCCTTGTGCCCTTCTGCATCTACATTGCCGTGCAGTGCTACAAGAAAGCTGAATCCATTCCATGAAAATTACCCCGAGATCATAATGACACCTCCTCCAAACGTTATTGTTGGCACTACACATGATGGCAGATATCGTTCCCCGGGCATTCGTCACAGAAAAACTTTCCTATCGGACCGTCTCACAGTATACTGTGATTCATCTCACTCCACATCACACGCTTTTACTGTCCAGTGACGTCGTTCTTAAGGCGGCGCTTAGCATTCACAGTGGAAAATGTTTCATTTGTGAGCAGCTGCTCGACCTCATTCAACTGACTTCTCACCGAGTAGTCATGGTGCTGGCTAGAGTGTTAGTACTACTGTGAAACTCACGGGTGATTGTTTTAATCGATGTCCGTTCAGATGAAGTGGAGACAAATGTCATAGTGGAGTCTACGAATGGGCATGACGGCACGGCTGACTTGTTCCAATTCTTAACTCTCATTGGTTGTGCTCTTGCTTTACAATGATCGCCCTACTTAAAACCGTCTTTATACTCGAGCATCATTACCTTGAAAAATATCATCTTTATTATTCTTAACAATATTTCATTTCTTTTAACAAGAAATTTCTACACAGCGTATACTTCTACAGCGACTTCGAATAGCACCGGAACTTTGTACTTGTCAAAGACGGCTTTGATATGACGGAATTAATTTTATAACGATGCAGTGTTTTCCTTACGAAACTAATTATTGATTTACGTAAGTTTTTTATTCAAAATAGGAGAGAGAATGTTTTTAATTAGTTAAAACAGGAAATGAGTATTTCATTTCTCATCTTTCTGTATTTCTTCGTTTTCAGTTAAGACATTTCCCGTTAAATCTCGACCAAAGACGGTTTGCTTTTCGAGCAATCAATCGGTCTGTCGCTTCAGATTTTCGGGCCGGAATTCTACGACGATTTTTTAGTTAATAATGTAACTTTTTCTGGAAGCATCCAAGAAAATGTTGTGATAACATAATATTAATTTTATAGTGAGTAAATTCAATAAAAGGAAATGCGATTGGACCACAAGTTCTACACCAGATGCGCTGCGTCAGATTGCTATTATACGAGGCATGTTTTTTAAGTAAGTACCGTTTTGCAATAAAACCAAAACTAGTAAAGATAGTGTCAAAAAATTTTTTCTATTGTATTCCTGAAACACTAAGCTATTTTTCAACATAATTTCCTTGTTTCTTTAAACACGTATCACAGCGTTATATCAGTTTTTGTATGCCGATGTCTTAGCAATCAGCCGCCGGTGAAGACAACCAGAATTCAACCGCTGTTTTCAACCGTTTACCACCTAGAAACTCTTCCTGCAGGGGTGTTTGTGCTCCGGGGAAACCCCGGAATTCCGGGGATTTTGAACTTCGATACCCGGAAATTCCGGGGATCGTCGTTTAAAAGGAAGTAGGAATAATAATGAATTATTTATTTTGATCTGGGTAATTTTGTTTGCTTTGAAAGCAGAAAACGCAAGGTCAGTGTGTGTGGTGAAAACTTTTCCTTTCTTTCTCCAAAGGCAGTGATAATGCGTGAAAAGGGGGAAAAACTTCTTTTTTGTTCTTTCCTTATTAAAATATTTACATAAAATGTAGTAGTTCATATGTTTGAAAATTTATGGTTATTAATTTTGCAAAAAAAGTAATTCATTGAACTGTTATAATTAGGTCATTCAATACTTCATAATTGTAATTTTTCATTTCTCCCCCCCCCCCCTTCTCGAAACTCCAAAATGTCGGTAGTAAGTCCGTAAAAGTTTCAGGGGATTTTTTGGGGTCCCACAAACACCCCTGTTCCTGTGTATGGGCCCTAATGCAATGAGAGCCAGCTAAGTGCGTAAAAGGGTGAGATTGTTCAAAGATGGGTGTGGCAATGTTCATGATGAAACAAGGTCGGGGCGACCTTCTGTAATCACAGACGATTTGGTATGCGCAGTTGATGTCAAAATTCCTGCAGACAGGCGATTCAGATTTCCATTTTGCATTGGAAGTTCCACAAATGTGCTGCCTGAAAGAGTTTCTCGGTGGTAAACGGTTGGAAACAGACGAAGAAGGGAAAACAGCGGTTGAATCCTGGTTGTCTTCACGGGCGGCTGATTGCTGTGACATCGGCATAGAAAAACTGATGTAACGCTGGGATACGTGTTTAAACAAACAAGGAAATTACGTTGAAAAATAGCTTAATGTATCAGAAATAAAATATTAAAAAAAAATTGTCACTATCTTTCCTAGTTTTGATTTTATTGCAAAACAGTACTTACTTAAAAAAACATGCCTCGTATATTGGCGGCTATTTGCTTTGATAATAGATACGGTCCTATATTAGAACAAAGGCAGCAATCTCCTGGCCATCAGCCACGGCCAATCGTGGCCTACAGATTGCTTTCTTTAAAGCCACATCTAAAATGGTTTTGTGCTATTTATATATGGATAGAATGTGATTTAGCGTTTGTGAACCATTTTACATGGATTTTTTTTTTTATTCTTTGGGAATTAAAGTATATTAATTTTAACAACTTATTTAGAAAGAATTCATTAATCTCTAAAACAAAACACTGAATAATTTCATTCCATTAAGAAACTTAAATATGAAAAAATATCATTACTTTGTAAAGTTCTTTTTCATTTTCAGATTTTCGCAGCGGGGAAAATGATGTACGCACATAATTTTGTAGGTGAAACTGTGTGGGACGAACACGAGATCCTCTTCAATATCAAACATAACTTGCGTTCCTTTCGAACTATGAAATTTCAAAGCGAGGGAGCCCGAGATCTCATCCTCAAAATGCTTGAACCGAATTGGATGCAAAGGGTCACGTGTGCAACAGCTTTAAAACACTATTGGCTAAGAAATGCAAAGCAACGGTATCGACCTCGTTTCAGGTTTTAGAGGTTCAATAGCCATGTCATTAACATCTTGTTAATTTTGTTTTTTGTTTTTCCACAATAAAAGAAAACTTACAAATATTTTCAGACTCTGTTAATAAATGAAATCTACTAATCTATTTTTATTGCTTGATAATAAACATTTTGTTATCTGATCTTAATTATTTTCTTGTTAGCAACTTTATTTATCATTTTTAATGTTTATTCCTGTAAGCAGTAACAATCCCTTCCGGCGTGTTCTCGTGTGCAAGGCGGCGGCCTCACGAAGCAGATGCGTCGGAACCTGGGTTCGAATACCGGTGTCGGCATGGTTGTTTGAAAAATTTCCTTTCCTGTGTTTGTCTGCTTCTTCATCTTTCGTTTCAGATCTAAAATCATTCCTTAACGATTTTCTGAGGAAGGCAATAGGAAACCACCTCAGTATCTTTCCTTAAAATTCTACGGGCTCTTCTAGAGCTTCGCATTGTTGGAAACACTGGAGATCCATAGAATACGGATAGCAAAAAAAAAAAAAAAAAAAAAAAAAGCGGTAACAAAACTACGAATTAACATTATTGTTACAATCACAAAATAGATTCTAACAACGAAATGCTAAATGAAATCTTAAAATACGGAATAAAGAATCAGGAAAAATGCCCACCACTCAAATTATATCCAGATACTTTTACATAAATAATATTTTTCTTCAAGATTTTTTGTCTACATATTTCCCCTTTTGTAGAACACTTCTGTGGTTGGTGTGGCTTATGATAAGGTAAGCTTGAGATGATAAACGTGAGGTTTTGTTCTTGTCGATTTTGGGGAGTGTGTGGGAGACAGAACCCCTGTAATTAACGAGAGGCTGTTATTTTGTAATATTTTGGGGAAAAAATAAAATTACGAAATAGTTTGAGTGAGGTTGTAGCAGTTCCGTCGCGTGTTACCGAATAGTAACTACATTCCACGAAAATTGTAGGTAGGCCTAAACTTCATTAACACTCGGCTGCCATTATAAAAGGAAAAATAATTCTTTGAATCATTACAATTTTTTTAAAAATAAAACTACTATCGGGCAAACCAAAGAACGACCGTGGCCACCAGATGTCGCAATAGTAGAATTTGAATCGATTGTATATGTCAGTGTTTATGGCGGGAAAGTGCTTGGCTTCTGATTGGCGATTGTGAATAGTTTCTCTATACAAACTTCAGTCCTGGAATGATTAAGAGATCATTGTTGTAGTTCAAGGTCAGAGTCATTCTTTCGCTAGGAGGACTTTAAAACAAATTAAATAGATTTCTGCAGTTTCTACACAGAAAATAATCTTTAAAACCTTACCACGAAATGATTGCCACTGTTCAATTATATTCAATAAAATCGCTGCTATTTTGTTTCTTAAACATAAAAAGATTCGTATCAGTTTAGATAGAACGGGAATCATTGTGGAGCTAAAAAATAATTCTTTTTTCCGAAACTCAAACTTTTAAATAACTGCATTACACAAAATGTACTAAATCTTCAAGGAAAACAAATTCTGTAAACCCCAGTAATGTAAATTCGGAAAAAAAAAGATAAACAAAACAATCTTTGTTTTTGCTGCGAGATTAATGCAGAACGCATACTTTAACTGCAATGCATGCCAAACAAGTACAGACAAGAGCATTGAAATTTTAAAAGATTTTAATGACAGACATAAAATTTTGAGATTTCAAAATTACGATACTTTTTCAGTTTTACTGAAATACACCAGTTCACGTTTCACAAACATTTCTCAGTAATTATAGATTCTTCTATACAGTTCCAAATTCATACTTGATAATTCTTCCAAATAATAATTCAGCTCACACACTCTGTGATAGAATATTAACTCCTTAATTATAATATTTTCTACTGTTGCACAATTCACTGTTTGTAATTCTAATGACAATATATAGTCTAACTATCTCTGCTAACTTTACTTTCACAAAATAAAGCTCTCATCTAATAAATTATAGAATATATTGCTAGGCCCTATATTTGGATCACCTGTATGAAATCTATCACTTAAATGAATGCCATTACTTTCCACTTGTATGATTATTAAATCTACGACCTTCGTATTTATGGTTTGGTTTTTCCCTAGTATGAAATTAAATTTATCCTCAATAATAAATTCTTTCACTTTACTAAAAATCTAATGGCTTTAAATTATTACTTAACACCTGTGTGAATTATTCACATCCGGGGGTTCTCACTAATTACAGCTTACTTTTGCTTGTAATAAAATATAATGACTAATTTAATCCACCTGTGTGATCAGGGTAATAGTATTTGCCCACAATGACATAATTATATTTCCTTTTAATTCTTATTGACAAACTGCCTCAAAGTTATTATTCTTCTCCGTGAAAACTCTTCACTAAATTCCCTCCAAAATGGAATTAGAATAAATTAACTTACAGTTTGACGTCTTCATTGACTTTACACCTTGTCGATAATAGTCCTGTCGTCTTGATTGAAGCACTGATTATTTTCGATGAACACACTAGTTAAAGTTGGAACTTCAACCTCCGTCTTCGAACACTTTGAATATGGCGCTTGGCTTTGAATCAGGCGCTTTCTCTTTCCCATAATCCTCCGGGATATAGCGGTGTCTCCGTTTTCGGTCAATAACTTCCAGGGGTGAAGAATAGCTTTTCACTTTATGCGAAATATTAAAGTCCAAATCCTTTCTCACTAATAATTCCCGCTTAGGTTGAAGTGTCTAAATTCATCAATTAATCCTAATCTTGAACTTAGTAATACTTTCTTCTTTCCTGGCTTCAAAATAATATATCTCCTTCGGTGATAGGATTGGATTCCAGGTTTTAGTTTTCTTCTAAGTTTCCGATATATCGCTCATGACTTCGTGTTCCCTCCGTAGCAATGGGACTTCTTACTTTCCGTACGCTTAGAATATAAATCCTGTCTTCTATTCTTCTCAGCTTTACTTCTAATAGTATTTAGAGTCTTCGTAACTTCTTAGTTTCGGGTAGAATATAGTTGAGCTCTCCCTTAACATTCGTCTATTGAGTAATGCTTCTCACAATGGGCTCTTCCAGTTCTCTTACTTCTAATTCCGTGCGCGCTCCTTACTGACTTCGCACTGAACGTAATTTAACTTCTTAAATATTTGATTAAGTAGTCTCTTGACTCTTAGACTCTCAACGCTCGAGTCTAACTCCGTCATAGTCCGTATTTCACTTCACCTTATCTTCGGACTCTGTCTTAACCCATTTCTTGATTCGAATTGAACTGTGTTGATAATTCAATCGCACCTCTTGACTTTTACTAATGCGTGCTTCAGCTGGACTTGACTTCAACTTCCATCTCCTTACTTTATCTGAGTCTAAACACTTTCAGTTCTATTACTGTTCTGACATCCGACTTTCGACTCAGCAGTTCAACTGGACCCTTCGACTGACTCACTTGTCAGTCTTACTTTCTCTGTCGACTGGACCTTTCTTACTGATCACTTCTTACTGGTTCAATTCTTACTGTCACAAAACGAGGCGGTGAGTCCACTTATGATGTCTCACCTCCCGCTACGCAATCCACTAATTTGAATATTTATATTATCCACTTGAGTCTCTCTCAAAGGGAAAAAAAAATAAATAAATTTCTTTTCAAGCCATTATTATTTTAATTAATCACACTCCAACTAATTAAATTATTTCAGGAGGTAATAATTTAATATCTCCAACAGTTTTCTTCTCTTGAAAGTTCTTCAAATACCAAATATCTCTGAATACAGAAGAGATTAAACGAAATTAGATACATTTTATGCAAAAAGGACATCAGTAAGCCTGCATAGGGACATGGCCTAACAGTAAAAGTGACCCATTTGAGGTCAGAAATAGATTAAGGCTGTCTTAATAAGGAATAATGTCTATGGACCCACGTCTCCAGCTCTTACCGTTTCGTAGATAACGCAAATGTCAAGGTACTACTTTGATTGCAAATTGCTCGGCCATCGTAGTAGGTAGAGCTCTGGTTTTTATTGCATTTATCTGCCCTGGAGATACTGGTTCTAACAGTATGCCACATGACCCCCCAATTACCTTCAGAATCACGTGACCTGGACATGAGCAACTGGTTATGGGCCTGTAAGTCAAGATTTTGGGGTAGATACCTCTTAGGTTTATACATGATATAATGGTATATATTGAGGTTTATATGCATGCCAAGTTTGAAATTCGTAGCGTTTTCCTAAGTTGGTATATTTATCAAGTGAAGTTTTTAACTTTGAAGTCGAATTTAAGAGTGAAACACATGTTTCCGAATATGGGTGCCAGAGGATAAAATAATTCTCTCTTAGAATACTATCGATTGGATGGGTCCAATTGTCCACGCTATTTATTTTGTCTCCCCACTATTAGGTCACTTTCACTATTAGGCCATCTCCCTATGCAGACTTTTGGTTTCTCTATACATACTTAGGAAAATGCTAAAAATCAATCAAGATAAATACTTGGTTTTTAAGTTAATCTTGATGGACAACAAATTGTAAAGTCGAAATTTTCAAACAAACAAAATGAATATTTAACAGTTTTCTGAATTCAGTTCATGTCTACATCTACATTTGTAGTATGGGTATAGTTGACTAATCTATCTATATATTACTAGTTGCGACCCGTGAAATATTCACGGAAGTAAAACAAATTCCACAGTTTTTAAAAACACAAGATTGAAAAAGATGTTCTAAGCTAAAAATTTAAACATAACTAACATCTTATAAATAACTTCTTCAAAAAACACACAAACACCTATGGCAATATTTCGACTTATATTTTCAAAGCCTTATTCATGCCTTTGGAAAGGAGAACACGTCTCCTTATCCTAAAATGAAGTTATTTATAAGATATTAGTTATGTTTAAATTTTTGGCATTTTAAGAAGATATAGTTTGATGTTCTAAGCTAATTTTTTTAGAAGCCATGACTTCCATAACAGCCCACATGTAATTTGAATATCGGCTTATTTGTTAAATAATATTATAATATTGTTAAAAAAAATTGATTTACCAGTTTCGTAGTAGCCAGCGCTGCGGTTTCTCATTATGAAACATAATGGCAACCTGCTGCCCTAAAAGAATAGGTTCGTCGAAATTGAGGCAATGTTAACGGAAGTAAAACAAATGCCACATTTATGAAATACCCTGAAATTTTTGAAAAACACAAGATTGAAAAAGATGTTCTAAGCTCATTTTTTAAAAGCCATGACTTCCGCAACAGTCCTCATATAATTTGAATGACTAAGCCAACTTTTGTTAAAATAAAAGAAAATAAAAAATTGATTTACCAGTTTCAACAATAACAATAACGAATGTCCAACAGCCAATACCAATAATCCTGTCTGGGCAACAACGACGGCACGTGCTTCGTCATTGTCCCCTACTTCTACACAGCCGAAATTATGTAAAAACTGAGGTTTTACAAACTCTCTGATAAATTTTGACGCATGAACTTAATGCGTTTCCGTGTAAACTTCATTTATGTGGGAAAGAAAATTTCAATACGCTGATAATAATTGTGTAATCGAGATCCGTCGCGGCGAAGTGAGAAGAATATTAGAGATGCCATGTTTAAACATGGGCGTGGCGTCATGCCTGACGTGTTCCAACCCTGCACTGTGATTGGTTATTTCAAATTACAAATTTACAAAGATCCGTACAACTTTGCCTATTAATAGGATGATTAAAATCTTTTATTTCTGTCTGTCTGTCTGTTCGGCGCAGTGCAACAATGGAAACAGTGTTTCCTTTTGCATTGTTGCGAGAAAGTCGACAAATGCAAAATAATTGTTGTGATTTCCAATATTCACAATGTAGTGCAACAATGGAAAACGGGTGTTCAGTTTCATTGTTGCAAGGAAGTCGACTAATGCAAAATGAGCATTGTTGAACTTCAAAATGTTGCATTCTCTCCGTCAACAATGGCGCGCTATCAAATAATGAGTTTATTCAAAACGAAATAATATATCACTATCGCTACAGCTATTGATGCAATGAAAGGAAGAATCTGCGCTGTTCGAGAATGTGCAAGATAGCAACATGGAATGTCCGTGGAATGAGTCTGGGCAAAATGGACATCGTCAAACAAGAAATGAGGAGACTAAACATAGATTTACTCGGTGTTAGCGAATTGCATTGGAAGGACAGTGGTCACTTTCAGTCTGACAACTTCTTTGTGTATTACTCTGGTCATCAAGATCAAAGAAGAAATGGAGTGGCATTTATAGCTCAGAAGAAAATAGCCCGTGCAATTGAGAGCTATTTCACCATCGATGATCGCATAATGGCCATCCGTATCCGTGCTAAACCACTGAACATTACAGTGCTACAAATCTATGCACCAACGACAGATGCTGAAGAAGATGAAACGGAATAGTTTTATGCCAATATTGAAGAAACACAGAAAAAGATGCCCAAAAGAGACATTATTTACTTAATGGGCGACTTTAATGCTAAAATCGGCAGTCAAAAAGAGGGAAGTATTGTAGGGCAATTTGGATTGGGTGAAAGAAATGAGGCTGGAGACCGTCTAACCCAATTCTGCAATGAGAATCATTTCTGGGTCGCAAACACATAGTTTATGCAACCAAAACGCCGTCTGTACACCTGGACAAGCCCCAATGGACAGCATAGGAACCAAATTGATTACATTCTCTGCAGGCAAAGATGGAAGAGTTCAATAAGAGCTGTCAAAACATTTTCTGGTGCAGATTGTGGCTCTGATCATGAACTGCTTGTAGCCATCATCAAAGTGAAATTTTGTAGCATCAAGAAAACTGCCCCACCGAAACGGTTTGATGTCTCCAATGTTCCTGAATCATATAGTGTTGAAGTGAAAAATAGATTCGAACTTCTTGACACTGTAGACAAATATCCAGAGGAATTGTGGGAAGAAATAAAAAGTGCAATCACGAAAATAGCTCAGGAATATATATTATACAAGAAACGTGAGGAAAAGAACAAATGGCTGTCAGAAAACACCATCAAAATTGCTGAACAAAGGAGAGCGGCCAAGTCTGCGGGGGATCAAAGCAGAGTTGGGATGCTGAATGCAGAGTTCCGAAGAGCAGCAAGAAAAGACAAAGAGGCTTACTGGAATCAGCGTTGCCAAAAACTGGAAGAGGATTGGCAGAAAGGTCACACTAGAGATCTCTTTGCGCATGTCAGGAAAATTCGAACTCCCTTTGCTGCCCAAAATGGAATGATAAGAGACAAAAATGGAAAATGTTTGTTTGACCAGTATTAAAAGTAGATGGCTGGAGTACACAAAAGACCTATATTCTAGTACTAGCAAAGTAGAGCCACCTAGCAACGATCTGGTAGAAAATGAACCAGCCATCTTGGTTGACGAAGTTATATGGGCACTGCAGCACTTACCAAGCAATAAGGCTCCTGGCACTGACTGTATTCCAGCTGAACTGTTGAGATCTGTTCCACCAAAGGTTATCAAGGAAATTTGCCAGAAAATCTGGGAAACTAGGAGGTGGCCTGAAGAGTAGAAAAAATCAATATTAATCCCATTACCAAAGAAAGGAGATTCAAAAGACTGCAGAAATTATCGCACAATAGCCTTGATTCCTCATATAAGCAAAATCTTGCTCAAAATTATCCAACAACGTCTTCGACCGTTCATAGAAGCAGAGCTGCCAGATTCTCAAGCTGGCTTCCGGCGTGGTCGTGGTACTCGCGACCATATTTCAAATCTTCGATGGATAATGGAAAAATGTTATAAGTATCAGAAAAACATTTACATTTGTTTTATTGACTATCAAAAGGCGTTCGACTGCGTTAAACATAACCAATTATGGAAGGCATTGCAAGAACTAAACATTCCTGTGCATCTAATAGAGATGATAAGATCTCTATATACTGATCAAAAAGCTACTGTTAGAACACAATATGGAGACACTGAGTGGTTTGATATTGATAGAGGTGTGCGACAGGGTTGCATTTTATCCCCGTTCCTCTTTAATCTGTACTCTGAAATGGTAATGAGGAATGCAGACTTGGAAGAATCAGAGATCGGTGTGAGGATTGGTGGTAGAGTTATCAACAACCTTAGATATGCAGATGATACAACTTTGTTATCAGAAACTGAGGAAGGGTTGAGACAACTTGTAGGAAAGATCAAGAGAGAAAGTGAAAAGATGGGTCTCCTTCTTAATATCAAAAAGACAAAGATGATGACGACTGCTGAAACAAAGGATAATAAAATAACCATCGATGGAGAACAATTTGAATGCGTGAAAGATTTTTGTTTCCTTGGATCCAAGATTGACCAGAGTCAAGGCTGCTGTCCTGAAATTAAGCGTCGAATCGGATTGGGCCACAGAGCAATGTTGATCATGAACACAGTGTGGAAAAGTAAGGACATCGGTCTTTCGACTAAACGCAGACTAGTCAATGCCATAGTGTTTCCTATTGCATTGTATGGATGCGAAAGTTGGACAATGAAGAAAGCTGATTGGAGGAGAATAGATGGGTTCGAACTGTGGTGTTGGAGACGACTCTTACGAATTCCATGGACATAAAAGGTTACAAACAGGGAGGTTTTGAAACGCATGAAACCTGAAATTTCATTTGGCGGGAAGATTACAAGAATGCAGCTCAAATATTTTGAACATGTGTCACGATCTGATTCACTTGAGAATGCAATAATGTTGGGAATGATGAATGGGAAAAGAAGGCGTGGCCGACCAAGGATCACATGGATAGACACCATTAAAGCAATCACAGGCCTAAGTTTAGAGCAGTTAAGAAGGAAGGCACAAGATCGGAAAGAGTGGCGAGAGATGACCCATAGAATCGCCAAGAGTCGGATACTGCTAAATGGTTAAAAATAACAACAAACAGCTATTGAACCATTATTAGTATGTTTGTTAATTTTACTCTAACGTTTTCTCGAACCTTCGGACCCACAAGACACACCAAAGGTAAGACTCCTTACTATTTATATCCAGGGAATCTAACTTAAAAGGGGCACAAGGGGGGGGGGGCAGGGGTAAAAGTAACATTTACTTTTTCATTACAGTTTTAAACTTCTTTTATTATTTAAAAAAAAATTAGTATGCATATACATATTGTACTACAACTTGAGTGTAATTGGAGTAGTTCAGCAATTTCAGTCAGAATATTAGACCACCTGGTATTTAGTAATGCAGGGCGACTTTAGCAAAAGCATATTAACTTTTTTCAATTTGAAAGAGTTCTTCACTAATGGAAACTGCCGTGTATGCACAGAAAGTCCTAAGTCACCCAATTAACCTTTGAACGAAGATAGCTAGAGTTAGGTATTGGTATAATCTACAGTGTCTTGAGAGACAGTGCGGCCAACCACCAGCGTCCGCCATGTTTTTGCCAACTGAACACAAGGTTATATAAGCCACAGAAGGAATTTTCACAATTTAACTAAACTTTTTTGACTCACAATTGTTCTGCTGCCTTTGATTGTATTTAATGTGAATTACAGAAACACAAAAACATTTTTTTTCCATTTTCCACCGTAAAAAATCACTAAAACATACATATTTTTTTTCGTAAAACAAGAATTTAAGTTGTTACCAATCCAAAAAAAACATATCTTATAATCCTTTTTTTTATATATATATTTCTTTTATTGTCACCAGTACAAAATCCTGTCAGTTATTATCAGTTATTTGTTATATAAAGACATTAAAATAAAGTAAATATCTCTTTGAAAGTATTGTTGAATATTAACAGGGAAAATGGTTGAAATAAATAAAGGGATATAAAGTACTAAAAAAACAGATTTCAGAAAAAAATTTTAATCATTTACTAAAAAATATCTAAAAATATATAAAATATCTTTTAATCCTTCTTTTTTTTTGCAAAAATTAAATAAAAAAATATGAGACAAAAAATCAAAATCAATTTAAGAAAAAAATAAAACAAGCCTTAAATTTTGTGAGCAAAGCCTCTTATTTTTTTATTTTTTTTTTATGTGTTATTCATATTTCTTCTATTGACACTAGTACAAAATGCTATCAGTTATTATCAGTTATTTATTATATAAAGACAATAAATAAGTAAATATCTCCTGGATATTGTTGAATTTTAATAGGGGAAATGGTGGAAATAAATAAATGGATATAAGTCTTAGAAAAACGGATTTCAGAAAAAAAAAATTAATCATTTACTACAAAGTAACCTAATTACATATTTGTTTATTACATATTTATATTTATTATTATAACAGATAGGTAATTTTTTTGTTGTATATAAATCTATTGTTTAAATTAAAAATGTACTTATCTGCTATAAGTATTATACTTAATAAGTATTTATTTATACTTATTTATACATATTTAATAATAAGTAATTTATTATTAAGTATAAGTTATAAGGTCGAAAAAGCAAAAAATAAAACTATTTCTTTCCTTGAACATAAAACAAACAATAATGTTTCTTATTTGTCATTTAATAATTGGTTATTTGTAATCTCATGTTTTTTGTTAATCATTGTAATAATTTAATTATATTATAAAAGTGTTTGAATTATATTATATCAAATTTAACTTTTATCAATTGTAATTTGGAATTGGAATTTAGAATTTGTTTGTTTTATTTTCAAGGAAATATATAGCTTTATTTCTTCCTTTTTCGATCTGATGAAGAATAATTGATCAGATTATTCGAAATATTGTCGTTATTATTGAGTAAAGAATTTTTAGAGGATTACTATCATGAAGCTACATTTATTAAATCTATTTGTTTGTTTATTGTTGTGTATATAGTTGTATATAAATCTATTGTTTGTTCATTGTTGTATATATATTGTTAGATATTATAGTTTTATGTTAACTTATATTATAAGGAATGTAATTAGATTACTTTGAAGTAAATGATTAATTTTTTTTTTTCTGAAATCCGTTTTTCTAAGACTTTATATCCCTTTATTTATTTCCACCATTTTCCCTATTAAAATTCAACAATATCCAAGAGATATTTACTTATTTATTGTCTTTATATAACAAATAACTGATAATAACTGATAGTATGTTGTACTGGTGTCAATAAAAGAAATATGAATGACACAAAAACCAAAAAAATTAAAAATAAAAGATTTTGCTCACAAAATATAAGGTTTGTTTTATTTTTTTCTTAAATTGATTTTTATTTTTTGTCTCATATTTTTTATTTAATTTTTGCAAAAAAAAAAAGGATTAAAAGATATGACTTTTTTGGATGGGTAACAACTTAAATTCTTGTTTTTATGAAAAAATATTTGTATATTTTAGTGATTTTTTAGGGTGCAAAATGGAAAGAAAAATGTTTTTGTGTTTCTATAATTCACATTAAATTCAATCAAAGGCAGTAGAACAATTATGAGTCAAAAAATTTAGTTAAAATGTGAAAATCCCTTCTGTGGCTTATATAAACTTGTGCTCCAGTTGGCAAAAACATGGCGGCGGAAGCGTTAGCTAATAGAAAAGAAGACGTCCGTTGGCCACACTGTAGTCTCTAGTCACTGTAGTGTGTTCTATACAGTAGCGCCACAGAGCGTCGACAATTGGAACTAAATTGTTTTTCTGCCCAGTAGCGCCACAGAGCGTCGACAATCGGAACTAAATTGTTGTTCTGTACAGTAGCGCCACACCGTGTCGACAATTGGAACTAAATTGTTGCACTGTACAGTAGCGCGACGCCACAGAGGGTCGACAATTGGAACTAAATTGTTTTTCTGCACAGTAGCTCCAAACCGTGGCGACAATTGGAACTAAATTGTTCTGTATAGTAGCGCCACAGAGCGTCAACATACATACATACATACATATCCTTTCCTGTTCCACCAGCTGTGGGTCTAGGAATTAACTAAGCCTCTCCACCTCTCCCTGTTCTTCCAAGCCTCTTCTCTACATATTCTTTCCCATGGGATGCCTCTCTCTTCCAGGCTGTGCTTCACATCATCCAGCCATCGCTTACGCGGTCTCCCTCGTGGTCTCTTCCCTCCTTCTTTTAACTCATGCCAGACCTTGGGAGTCCTACCATCTTCCATTCTTTTCACGTGCCCGAACCACCTCAGCCTTCCCTCTTCCACCTTTTTCCTCAAACTTTTTACCCCCAACTCCTCCCGGATATCCTCATTTCGCATTCTGTCTAATCGAGTCTTTCCTACTATATCTCTTAAGAAATTTCATCTCCCCAGCTTGAAGTCTACTCCAGTCTCTAACGTTCATCACCCATGTCTCCGCTGCATAGGTGACTATAGGCACGTAATACATTTTATATATTATTTCTTTTGCCTTCCTTGGGACTTTCTTATCCCATATCAGGTGTCTCACTCCCTGGTATAGCTTTCCCCCTTTCTCCAACCGTCTTGTGATTTCATGCTCCACTCTATCATCACTTGTTATTTCGGCCCCTAGGTAAGTAAAACTATCTGTGATCTTCAATGCCTTGTTGTTTATGCAGATATCCCTTTCCAGGTTTTTGTCCCGTCCCACCACCATCACTTCACTTTTCTCTTCGCTAACTTCAAGATCCACCAGTTTCAGTTGTAGAGTCCATTCATCCAGTTCCCTCTGTACGTCACCAATTTCCTCACCCCATATTACAATGTCATCTGCGAAGATCATATGCTTTGTGTCTTTACTCTGTTTTTGTAGGTTTTCCTTAACCTTTCTTCCTACCCATTCCATTATTATATTGAACAGCATTGGCGACAAAACACTCCCCTGCTTTAATCCTCTCTGGATTTCAAACCATCCAGTTGGCCCTTCTGTGGTTCTTACTCTACATCGGTTCACCCTATATATTTCTCTTATCCAGTTCACTATGTATGGATCCACTCCCAGTTCCTCTAAACTTTGCCATATGTATTTCCTGTTCACCATATCGTAGGCTTTTTTTATGTCGATGAACACCATATACACTTTCTTCCCAAATTCCCACTTCTTTTCCACCATCTATCTCACTGAAAAAATCAAATCGATTGTGCTTCTCCCTGGCCGGAACCCATGTTGTTCTTCACCTAACAATCTCTCGCACTTAGTTTTCATTCTGTTCAGGAGAATTCTTTCAAACACTTTAGCGCATTGGCTCATCAAGGTGATTCCTCTATAATTCTTACACAGTCTCCTGTTCCCCTTCTTGAAAATCGGTATCACTTCTCCTTTTCCCCAATCTTCAGGTACTGTGCCTTCCTCCCAAACTGTCCTCATCACTCTATACAACCATTGTACTCCCACCGGTCCTGCAGCTTGCACATATCTATAGTAACTTCATCCGGTCCACCTGCCTTATTATTTTTCATTACTTTTACTGCCTCTTCCAATTCTTGCCATGAAGGTGGGTATCCTTTTGACCTTTCACCTTTATTTATCACCACTTGGATTCCTTTGGCGTGCTCATTTTCCTGTTCTTTGTTGTTCAAAAGGTTTTTAAAATACCTCTCCCACAGCTTCCTTATCTCCGCAGCTGTCTCAATTGGAACTAAATTGTTGTTCTGCACAGTAGCGCCACACCGTGTCGACAATTGGAGCTAAATTGTTGTTCCGCACAGTAGCGCCACACCGTGTTCACAATCGGAACTAAATTGTTGTTCTGTACAGTGGCGCCACAGTGTCGACAATTGGAACTAAATTGTTGTTCTGTACAGTAGCGCCACGCCACAGAGCGTCGACAATTGGAACTAAATTGTTGTTCTGCACAGTATGGCCACACCGTGTCGACAATTGGAACTAAATTGCTGTTCTGCACAGTAACGCCACACCATGTCGACAATTGGAACTAAATTGTTGTTCTGCCCAGTAGCGCCACAGAATGTCGACAATTGGAACTAAATTGTTGTTCTGTACAGTAGCGCCACGCCACAGAGCGTCGACAATTGGAACT
>JAFIDM010004315.1:53881040-53983242 GCA_023159025.1 Thereuonema tuberculata | reverse complement strand
TAATTAATATTAATATTACTAATTTAATATTTAGATGTTTTATATTATCGAAATTTTAGTGTCATATCATTAAAAAAGTTACTTTAACAGTATCATTAAAATAGTTACTTTAATTAGAATTGCCTTGTATTTTTTAATTCATTTAAAGATATTATATTTTGTAGGCTATAATATTGTTTATTAAAGACAGATTATTTCAGAGGCGATTATTAAACCTCTGGCGTCGTAATTCTCAAGTAGTTTTATTACCATCTTGACTTCAATAATGTAAGGTCTTTTAATAGTTTTTAATAATTTGAAAATAGCAGGGAACGGTTTGCCGGTACAGGGCAATTTTACAAAGATTACTTTTAAATGCAATTTACAATATTAAAATAAACACTACGACAAAAACGAAAAAAAAAAAAAAAAGGACACACTTAGAAAAACAGTGATCATGATGAAACCCGAAGAGGATGGAAAGAAAATAACGCCAGAACAATGTGAGAATAATGCAGCTGTTTATTTCGGAACAGCAGGCCCAGAATCCGTACATGTAAGTATATTGTGGGGCCGCCTCTTGCTGCGATACATGCGATGTACTGTGTGGCATTGACGCATATAATCGTCTAATGGTGTCCTGTGAAAGTTTCATACAAATGGAGTTGCTGGGCTAGTTCGCCCACATTGAGGGGGTGACTGTAATCGCCGTCTTTATAGGTGATAGGTCTGGTGATCTGGCAGGCCAAGGAAGTAGCGGAATTCCACGTAGACACTCTCTAGAGATATTCGCCGTATGCGGTCGGGTAATATCCTGCTGACAAAACGGCTCTTGGAAGACATCGCAGCATAAGCAGAACGACAGGTCGCAGAATGTCCTGGAAATAACGTTGTGTTGCGACAGTTCGAAGGACAACCGGGTGTCATATGCAATGACTCAATAGACGAGGATGCTAGGTGTGACGGCCGTGCGATGCTCCAATGTTACGTGAGGTGAATCGCGCTGGCCTTGTCATTTCCATACACACTGTCATCGGCTCTAAGTGAGAACCTTGAGTCAACACTAAACACTTTATGATCCAATCAATTACACTCCTCGCTGCTCTGCCAGCTTTCTGGCAATGGTTCGTCATGACACAACAGGTTGCGGAGATGCCATTAACTCTCCTCGGATGGCATTTAGGGAAACTGTTGGTGTCCTGAGGGCCGATCTCCTACGATCTTGCCTGATAGTGGTTGATCACTGCCTTCCTGACGGATCTATGCGCATTGTGGGACCCAACGCAGCCATCAATGCTTTACTGTGGCATCAACGCGATTCTAGTGGCGGGCGATAGGGCGATATGTCCAATCTTTCTCTCTCCAGCCTCTGTCAATTTCACTTAATTGACACGATGGTATGTCGTAACGTCTTCAGCGGCTACAGAACGGCTTCCTACCACAAAAACGTTCGGAAGTGTCGAAGCAAGCGAGAAACGCTACTTATAAGCAATCCAGAATGCGCGGTTCAAATGCGCTAGGGCATCGCCCTTGGCTGCGATTTTTTTTTTTTTTTTTTTTACATCTTGCGTGTCAATCCATGAGATATTAGTATATTACGTTTTGCAGTTATTCGAGAACATTCTGCGGTGCGTCCTTTTTTGTTTTTTTTTGGTCAAAGAATATATTTAAAATTTGTTTTTTAAAAAGAACGTTAATTAAGGACTATTTTCTGATCTTCTGTCCAGGCTGTTTCTCTTATAGCTCGACTGAAATAGAGTTAATATTCAATTAGGAAAAACCTGAATAAGGTTCTAACATGGAAATCGAAAGCTGGTAGATTGTTATATTTAATCGAATATAAAATTAACTTCCTGAACAAACCCGAAATTATCTAATTGAAAAATACTGATGCTGGTCTATATGTTTGTAACACTATGTTATGTCTTGACGGCATTATCATTTCTCCATGTTCGGGAAAGTGTTCCTATAAAGTTAAGATTTGTTTGCCCACTAGTTCTGTCTGCATATACTGATTCAGATAATTAAAGTAACTCAATTCAAGAGTTGAGGTAATCTTATATTTTTGAGTCATATCCTGTTAATCGATGCTTCGCTTAACAGACTTCTTTAGTCATGTTTCGACAACCGACCATTCGCTCTTCTTCTCAATAGACGTCATCTTAATTTGTTCAGTCTGTTGATAAAAATTATTCGCGATGAGTCTCTTATATTTGTGCTTGTAATATTTATAATGGCAACTAAGTGTAGTGATAAAATTACAGCGTTTTGTTCATTTTACTACACTTTTATTCTTCGCTATATATTATATAGTGCATTATTTACGTTTCTGGGGTCCAAAATCTACTTGCAAGCTAAATAAAGGCTATGATTCGTTATTCGACGATTTTTCACTAATCGACTAGTGTTCTGGTCACTAACCCATCGAAGAAGCGTGGTTTGCCTGTAAAAATATTCCATTTAAGAACAAATGTGATACATCCACAAATCTAAGCTAAAAACAAAAAATACACATTACAAACAAAATAAAGAAAATTCATTTGCTGGGCTTCGCCAGCATCAATGAATTTTCTATGCGCATTTAAAAAGCTCCTAAAAATACATAAATACCCTAAAGGTTGAGATCAGGTGTTTACTAGGTGACATCTCAAAACATCTGTTTAACTCTTAATTGGCGATCATCAGTTGAGACTGGTCACCAGTAAACAACAAGATCTCAATACGGTCTCATTAAGAACAAATATGGTATCTCCACAAATCTAAAATAAAAACAAAAAATGCATATTAAAAATGAAATAAGAAAATTCTTCGAGGCTGGCAAAAAGAAAATGATTTTTTTCTAAATTTTGTAGGTTACCCATATCTCTGAGCAGCGCATGCGTCGCTGGATGCGTCAGACTTTAGAGGCATTGCGTTATCTCCATGCCTATGGTTATTACCACTGTGATATCAAGCCAAGCAACCTTCTTCTAGACGGACGAATGAACATAAAATTAGCTGACTTCGGGGCAGTACGTCATCGCTCAGAACCACCAATCAGGGAACTCGGATGCCTACTGTATCGACCACCGGAAGTGCTGCGCGGCTTCCGCTTTCGTGGCCCCAAATCTTTGGAGGCCATTGATGTCTGGTCTACTGGCGTCAGTTTTGTAAAGGTAAATTTAAAAAAATAATAATGAATTAACTTAAATAATAATAAATAATTAAGTAAATTCCTGCATATTTACTTAACCTTTGAGCTGCAAACGTTTTTATATTTTAATGTAAGGTTAATGTAGACCATAAGTAGAAAACGCGATCATTAAGTAGCCTAAACATTGATATTTATGAATATATTTAAACTTTCGAAACTGGTAATTAAAGGCTTACCGTGTATTTTTTTTTCTTTTCTTTTGGGGAGGGTAGGGGTGGAACTGTTGTTGCATCCGAAAAATGAAGAAATCCAGCCTGTTAGAATGGTACCCCCACCCCAAATCAGAAGTACTTAAGTATTTTTTGTTGTTGTTGAACCAAAGAACTTATAAAAAAAATTGCTTATTCTATACAGTGTGCTGGATCTCGCCGATAACGAGAGCTTCACGTGATTTTTTTGATGGAAGATGGATGGCCGCGTACAGCATAACGTTGAAAGGTTGATGGTCACCGCCTTTTCACCGTTTCTTAATTAGATTCCATCCAAATCCCACCCATCTAAAAGGCTGCCTTATATCTTTGGAATTAAGTCTACTTAAAGCAAATGGATCGGCGTTTGTGGCGAAAATAGTCTCGACTTCAGTTTTAAAAAAAACCTATCTAAGGGCCGATTCATATTTCGGCCTTTAAAGAATGTCATTCAAAAAGAAAAGAAATTATTAGTTTCTACCAGTTTGATAAAATGAAATAATGTCACAGACAATCTGAACAACAGAACAGGGTCAGTTCAGTAATCGTAAAATGCAATAACCATTTATGATTCTCATTATTAAATTTACTTTTGTCTAAAAATAGATGAGCCTTACTAATCTGAAACAGCTTATTTTCCAAGAAAAGTAATGCTTATGTAATCAGACAGTCTGTGTGTGTGTTCCTCTTCCCGTAATAACCCACGTTCACTGGATGGATGAAATCTTGGTTTACGTATAAAACCCATATATGTAATGATTAGACCTATGATCAAAAATATCCGGACGCCTACCCGAAACCGTAGTCAGACTTTCCATTAACACAATCCCCAGCAGTGGACATTAGTATGGGATGAGTCCGCCTTTTAACATAGCCGTCACTCTGAAGGGGAGATTTTCCACCAGGTGCCTGAACATTTCTAGAGGAATATGGCAGCTCATTCTTCCTGAAGAGCTGAAGCCAGAGCAGGTCGTGATGTGGGACGTTGGTGTCTGGAGAGAAGTCGACGTTCTAGTTTCTCCCGTAGGTGTTCGATGGGATTCATGTCAGGACTCTGGGCAGGCCAGTCCATTTCTCTCACAGACTTCCTTTACGACATGGAGCGTTTTTATGATGATACAGGTAATGGGCATCATCGAAATGGTCCTCTACCGTAAGCAGAACGTCAATGGCCAAAATGGCCTTGTGCATCTACATTGCCATGCAGTGCTACAAGAAAGCAGAATCCATTCCATGAAAAACACCCCCACATCGTAATGTCACCTCCTCCAAACGTTATTGTTGGCATTACACAATGGCAGATATCGTTCCCCGGGCATTCGTCACAGAAAAACTCTCCTATCGGACCGTCTCACGGCCCGTATACTGTGATTCATATCACTCCACATCACACGCTTTTACTGTCCAATGGCGTCGCTCTTAAGCCATTTCAGGCGGCGCTTAGCATTCACAGTGGAAATGTTTCGTTTGTGAGCAGCTGCTCAACCTCATTCAACTGACTTCTCACCGAGTAGTCATGGTACTGGCAGAGTGTTAGTACTACAGTAAAACCCCGCTAATCCGGCATCCGATAATCCGGCACATTCAATAATCCGGCATCGGTCTAAGGGTTTTTTTTACACTGAATAAGCCTTCTGGGCGCGTTCGGCAGAGTTCGCGGGCAATCGGCTGAGGTCGGGCATACTCGGCAGTGATGACAAATCTTCGTCCGCCATTTTGTGTCGTCTAGTGCTACGGTACAGTGTCGCTTTGACGACATAACATTTTCCATCACTACCGAAATCAGAGAAATCACAATAGAACACGCAAAAATGGCCTGCTACCTATTAATAGCCCTTTTGACTCTATTTTAGCGGTATTTCCGCTATCCTCGCAATAACGGCTATTTTTAGACGGCGCACATAGGGGTATTTGACTAATCTAGGGGGACAAAATTATTTATCGTTCTCAATCGTTTGGAAATTAGTCGGTTACTCATTTTTTTATATCTATTTTGTATCTGCTTGAAATGCATTCAAGACAAGGGCGAATATAAAAAGGGGGGGGGGCAAGGCCCCCCCCCCCCAAAAATAAATAAAAAAAAAAAAAAAATAGGTAAAAGCAAAGGGGAAAGAAAAACATAGTTCTTTTAAGTAAAATTTATTTAATAATTACACCTGTGAAATATATATCTACTAATTCAATAAAAAATAAATAACTATCATAATTATATTTTAAAACTAAGAAATATTAAATGAAAAAACAAACTTAACTTTCTTCACACAATAACATTTCTAATGTTTCCTCATAAAAGAATTTCGTTTTTTCTTGATAATTATTCGCCTTGATACAAGCAGGGAATCCGATGATAACAACAGCCTATTTAAAATACACTAGAGTCCCGATTATCCGAATTAATGTGGACCAAGACTAACTCGGATAACCGAAAAACTCGGATAAACCGAAAATTGTAAATATAATAAATCGTCTAGGTTTAAATGTATTTTAACAAATACAAAAGTTATAGAGATACATCACATACAATTCACATTGAAAAGAGTTCTTTTACTTAAAAAAATCCTTAATTGTTTTTTGTTTTACGTTACTTTGGCGTTTTTGTGCAGCAATGTTTCTGCATTTTTTTAAGGATAACCAAGGATTGTTGGTGTCGAAACCATTCCCCGATTCCGGGTAGGGGTCATATGACTAGACAAACGAAGATTAATTTGAAAAAAAAAAAAAATCCTAGAAATATTTGATAGTTCGGTGAAACTCGGATAATGGGGGCTCGGATAATCGGGGTTTTACTGAATCTGTATTAAGTCTACTCTAAAGACGAAATTTTGCCTATGTAAACGAAATGTTTATTTCTGACTTCTGCCGCTTCTTCAGACATTTGTCTTATTGGCATTCTCTATTATTACAGAACCATTTATTAAAATTTTCTGTATCGTAGGCGTCATATGATGCCTACCATACAGTGCAACCTAAAGTTCAGCAGTCTCTCTGGTATATTTCTAAAATTTTTGTACATCTATTTTGTATCCGCTTGAAATGCATTCAAGACAAGGGCTAATAAAAGGGGGGGGGGGGCAAGGGTCCCCCCCCCCCGAAATAATGAATGTAAAGAAAAACAATAAGTACCGTAATCTGAATTATTTTAATGAATCGTGCATTTATGCAATAATGAATTCAGCATTCAGGACAAATTACCCAGCATATCAGGGCAAAACTGATATAAAGTATCATTACTTAACCTAACCTTACATTAATCTTGCCCCCCCCCCCCACACACACACACAAAAAAAAATATATATTCTGTATTCGCCACTGATTGAAGAAAGAAGTTTTTTTTGAAGAAAGTAACATCCAGGCCTGTTATTTCAGCTGTTAACTCAGGATCTTCAAAAAATCTTTGTCTTGTATTCCCGTCATTAGTGTTCCCGAATTCAGATTTTTGAAATTTGAAATCGCTCTACATGAAGGAATAGGAATTAGTAGGAACCAATTTTTACATTTTTGCAAAGTAGAATTATTATATTTTACGAATATATAAGAATCATAGCCGGGCAATGCCGGGCACTAAAACAAAAAGGCTCCCAAAACTATTGTTGTCGCGAAAAATAACGGAATTTGGAAGCCTTTTTTAAAAGCGAAAAAAAAAAAAAAAAATGATATGGAAATTTATAATATTTTGACTATTAAAAAAAAGTCACTTATCAGCAGTTTCAGAATCCATAACTAAAATTTCTTTTTTCACAACAGAAATTAAAAAAAAAAATTATTAAATTTTGAGTTGTAAAGCACAAATATCGAGAACCGACAACCACTGCGAGCAATGCTTGAGTTTCGACTGACCCTGTCCTCTGTAAGTTGGGGTGGGTGAACTTAAAACAATGGGGTTGGGTTTCCCAACTATCTGGCTTTCTAGGAACCTATTTTTTTTTACCCGAGTTCAATTCTGAAAATTCGACTTTTGGCCAGCTAAATGTAACAAATACCCCACTGTGCGGCGCTCAGTAATCCGGCATTTTCGGTAATCCGGCACTGCCGAAGTCCCGAACGGATTAGCGAGTGTCTACTGTACTGTGAAACTCACGGGTGATTGTTTTAATCGATGTCCGTTCAGATGAAGTGGAGACAAATGTCATAGTGGAGTCTACGAATGGGCATGACGGCACGGCTGACTTGTTCCAATTCTTAACTCTCATTGGTTGTGCTCTTGCTTTACAATGATCGCCCTACTTAAAACCGTCTTTATACTCGAGCATCATTACCTTGAAAAATATCATCTTTATTATTCTTAACAATATTTCATTCTTTTAACAAGAAACTTCTATACAATTTCTACACAGCGTAAACTTCTACAGCGACTTCGAATAGCACCGGAACTTTATACTTGTCAAAGACGACTTTGATATGACGGAATTAATTTTACAACGATGCAGTGTTTTCCTTACGAAACTAAATATTGATTTACTTAAGTTTCTTATTCAAAATAGGCGAGAGAATGTTTTTAATTAATTAAAACAGGAAATGAGTATTTCATTTCTCATCTTTCTGTATTTCTTCGTTTTCAATTAAGACATTTCTTGTTAAATCTCGACCAAAGACGGTTTGCTTTTCGAGCAATCAATCGGCCTGCCGCTTCAGATTTTCGGGCCGGAATTCTACGACGATTTTTTAGTTAATAATGTAACTTTTTCTGGAAGCATCCAAGAAAATGTTGTGATAACATAATATTAATTGTATAGTGAGTAATATCAAAAGGAAATGCGATTGGACCACAAGTTCTACACCAGATGTGCTGCGTCAGATTACTATTACATATGGGCGGCAATTTGCTTTGATAATAGATACGGTACTAAGTGGCATAGCGAGCATAACTGGCGCCCGGGGCACAATACCTTTTTTGGCGCCCCCATCTCCCGAAAAGCATAACCCCAAACATGGTCTTGGGGACCATTTGATGCCCCTGCGAGATGCGCCCGGGGCATTATAGAACCCCCTTGCTCTTCTCCCTCGCTACACCCCTGGCTCCTATATTAGAACAAAGGCAGCAATCTCCTGGCCATCAGCCATGGCCAATCGTGGCCTACAGATTGCTTTCTTTAAAGCCACATCTAAAAGGGTTAATGCTATTTATATATATGGCTAGAATGTGATTTAGCGTTTGTGAACCATTTTACATGGAATTTTTTTATGTTCTTTGTGGATTAAAGTACAGTATATTCTCGATATCTCGAACTTCGGTATTTCGAAAACCTTGATATGTCGAAAAAATACTTTTCCCCTTGATATTACATATTCATCTAATGTTAATTTTAATTCTTATGTCGAAGAGTTTTCACTCAAAACCTTGATATGTCGAATATTTTTCGAAGTAAAAAATGAATTTTTCCGGA
This sequence comes from Thereuonema tuberculata, assembly GCA_023159025.1. Classification (NCBI taxonomy): domain Eukaryota; kingdom Metazoa; phylum Arthropoda; class Chilopoda; order Scutigeromorpha; family Scutigeridae; genus Thereuonema; species Thereuonema tuberculata. The sequence goes on along the minus strand of JAFIDM010004315.1, from coordinate 53,974,498 downwards.
AAAATCGCCGTTCATTTGTGTCGAAGCAAATAGAATTTCTTAAAAAAATATCTCTAATAATGTAAGTTCATTGTATTTTACTAATTCTTTTCAATTTAATGTAATTATTTTCGACTACATTTAAAAATTAAAATTACCATTGCTATATTTAGACTTATTGTCAACAATCATTACATATTTATACTTATTCTCATCTATCAAGACTCTAATTTTTAGAATATTATTCCGTATCTTGTGTTTTTACGTGAATTTTTATGTTTTGGTTATGACCTTGTTATCTCGAAAACTCGCTATCTCGAATTTTTTTTAGTTTCCCTTTGACTTCGAGATATCGAGAGTCTACTTAATATGAAGTATTAACAACTTATTTAGAAAGAATTAACTAATCTCTAAAACAAAGCACGAATCATTTCATTCCATTAAGAAACTTAAATATGAAAAAATATTATTAGGCCAACTTTGTAAAATTCTTTTTTATTTTCAGATTTTCGCAGCGGGGAAAATGATGTACGCACATAATTTTGTAGGTGAAACTGTGTGGGACGAACACGAGATCCTCTTCAATATCAAACATAACTTGCGTTCCTTTCGAACTATGAAATTTCAAAGCGAGGGAGCCCGAGATCTCATCCTCAAAATGCTTGAACCGAATTGGATGCAAAGGGTCACGTGTGCAACAGCTTTAAAACACTATTGGCTAAGAAATGCAAAGCAAAGGTATCGACCTCGTTTCAGGTTTTAGAGGTTCAATAGCCATGTCATTAACATCTTGTTAATCTAGTTTTAGTTATTCCACAATAAAAGAAAACTTACAAATATTTTCAGACTCTGTTAATAAATGAATATTACTAATCTATTTTTATTGCTTGATAATAAACATTTTTGTTATCTGATCTTAATTACTTTATTGTAGCAACTTTATTTATCATTTTTAATGTTTATTCCTGTAAGCAGTAACAATCCCTTCCGGCGTGTTCTCGTGTGCAAGGCGGCAGCCTCACGAAGCAGATGCGTCGGAACCTGGGTTCGAATACCGGTGTCGGCATGGTTGTTTGAAAAATTTCCTTTCCTGTGTTTGTCTGCTTCTTCATCTTTCGTTTCAGATCTAAAATCATTCCTTAACGATTTTCTGAGGAAGGCAATGGGAAACCACCTCAGTATCTTTCCTTAAAATTCTATGGGCTCTTCTAGAGCTTCGCCATGTTGGAAACACTCGAGATCTATAGATACGGACAGCAAAAAAAAAAAGCAGTAACAAAACTACGAATTAACATTATTGTTACAATCACAAAATAGATTCTAACAACGAAATGCTAAATGAAATCTTAAAATACGGAATAAAGAATCAGGAAAAATGGCCCCCACTGAAATTATATCCAGATATTTTTACATAAATAATATTTTTCTTCAAGATTTTTTGTCTACATATTTCCCCTTTTGTAGAACACTTCTGTGGTTGGTGTGGCTTGTGATAAGGTAAGCTTGAGATGATAAACGTGATGTTTTGTTCTTGTCGATTTTGGGGAGTGTGTGGGAGACAGAATCCCTGTAATTAACGAGAGGCTGTTATTTTGTAATATTTTGGGGAAAAAATAAAATTACGAAATAGTTTGTGTGAGGTTGTAGCAGTTCCGTCGCGTGTTACCGAATAGTAACTACATTCCACGAAAATTGTAGGTAGGCTTCATTAACACTCGGCTGCCATTATAAAAAGAAAAATAATTCTTTGAATCATTACAATTTTTTTTAAAATAAAACTACTATCGGGCAAACCAAAGAACGACCGTGGCCACCAGATGTCGCAATAGTAGAATTTGAATCGATTGTATATGTCAGTGTTTATGGCGGGAAAGTGCTTGGCTTCTGATTGGCGATTGTGAATAGTTTCTCTATACAAACTTCAGTCCTGGAATGATTAAGAGATCATTGTTGTAGTTCAAGGTCAGAGTCATTCTTTCGCTAGGAGGACTTTAAAACAAATTAAATAGATTTCTGCAGTTTCTACACAGAAAATAATCTTTAAAACCTTACCACGAAATGATTGCAACTGTTCAATTATATTCAATAAAATCGCTGCTATTTTGTTTCTTAAACATAAAAAGATTCGTATCAGTTTAGATAGGACGGGAATCATTGTGGAGCCAAAAAAATAATTCTTTTTTCCGAAACTCAAACTTTTAAATAACTGCACTACACAAAATGTACTAAATCTTCAAGGAAAACAAATTCTGTAAACCCTAGTAATGTAAATTCGGAAAAAAAAGATAAACAAAACAATCTTTGTTTTTGCTGCGAGATTAATGCAGAACGCATACTTTAACTGGAAAGCATACTAAACAAGTATAGACAAGAGCATTAAAATTTTAAAAGATTTTGATGACAGAGACATAAAATTTTGAGATTTCAAAATTACGATACTTTTTCAGTTTTACTGAAATACACCAGTTCAAGTTTCACAAACGTTTCTCAGTAATTATAGATTCTTCTATACAGTTCCAAATTCATACTTGATAATTCTTCCAAATAATAATTCAGCTCACACACTCTGTGATAGAATATTAACTCCTTAATTATAATATTTTCTACTGTTGCACAATTCACTGTTTGTAATTCTAATGACAATATATAGTCTAACTATCTCTGCTAACTTTACTTTCACAAAATAAAGCTCTCATCTAATAAATTATAGAATATATTGCTAGGCCCTATATTTGGATCACCTGTATGAAATCTATCACTTAAATGAATGCCATTACTTTCCACTTGTATGATTATTAAATCTACGACCTTCGTATTTAATGGTTTGGTTTTCCCTAGTATGAAATTAAATTTATCCTCAATAATCACTTTACTAATAATCTAATGGCTTAAAATTATTACTTAACACCTGTGTGAATTATTCGCATCCGGGGGTTCTCACTAATTACAGCTTACTTTTGCTTGTAATAAAATATAATGACTAATTTAATCCACCTGTGTGATCAGGGTAATAGTATTTGCCCTCAATGACAAAATTATATTTCCTTTTAATTCTTATTGACAAACTGCCTCAAAGTTATTATTCTTCTCCGTGAAAACTCTTCACTAAATTCCCTCCAAAATGGAATTAGAATAAATTAACTTACAGTTTGACGTCTTCATTGACTTTACACCGTGGATAATAGGTCCATCCAGTTGTCTTGATTGAAGCACTGATTTATTATCGTAGAATACACTAGTTAATGTTGGAACTCCAACCTCCGTCGTCGAACACTTTGAATATGGCGCTTGGCTTTGAATCAGGCGCTTTCTCTTTCCCATAATCCTCCGGGAAATAGCGGCGTCTCCGTTGACGGTATAATAACTTCCAGGGTGAAGAATAGCTTTTCACTTTATGCGAAATATTAAAGTCCAAATCCTTTCTCACTAATAATTCCCGCTTAGGTTGAAGTGTCTAAATTCATCAATTAATTCTAATCTTGAACTTAGTAATACTTTCTTCTTTCCTGGCTTCAGAATAATATATCTCCTTCGGTGATAACTAAAACCTGGAATCCAATCCTTTCTTCTAAGTTTCCGATATAGCTCCTGACTTCGTGTTCCCTCCGTAGCAATGGAACTTCTTACTTTTGGTCCGCTTAGAATATAAATCCTGTCTTCTATTCTTCTCAGCTTTACTTCTAATAGTATTTAAAGTCTTCGTAACTTCTTAGTTTCGGGTAGAATATAGTTGAGCTCTCCCTTAACATTCGTCTATTGAGTAATGCTTCTCACAATGGACTTTTCCAGTTCTCTTACTTCTAATTCCGTGCGCGCTCCTTACTGACTTCGCACTGAACGTCATTTAACTTCTTAAATATTTGATTAAGTAGTCTCTTGACTCTCAACGCTTGAGTCTAACTCCGTCATAGTCCGTATTTCACTTCACCTTATCTTCGGACTCTGTCTTAATCCATTTCTTGATTCGAATTGAACTGTGTTGATAATTCAATCTCACCTCTTGACTTTTACTAATGCGTGCTTCAGCTGGACTTGACTTCCATCTCCTTACTTTATCTGAGTCTAAACACTTTCAGTTCTATTACTGTTCTGACATCCGACTTTCGACTCAGCAGTTCAACTGGACCCTTCGACTGACTCAGTCTTACTCTCTCTGTCGACTGGACCTTTCTTTCTGATCACTTCTTACTGTCACAAAACGAGGCGGTGAGTCCACTTATGATGTCTCACCTCCCGCTATGCAATCCACTAATTTGAATATTTAAATTATCCACTTGAGTCTCTCTCAAAGGGGGAAAAAAAAAAAAAAATTCTTTTCAAGCCATTATTATTTTAATTAATCACACTCCAACTAATTAAATTATTTCAGGAGGCAATAATTTAATATCTCCAACATTTTTCTTCTCTTGAAAGTTCTTCAAATACCAAATATCTCTGAATACAGAAGAGAATAAACGAAATTAGATACATTTTATGCAAAAAGGACGTCAGTAAGCCTGCATAGGGACATGGCCTAATAGTGAAAGTGACCCATTTGTGGTCAGAAATATGTTAAAGGGGTCTTAATAAGGAATAATGTCTATGGGCCCACGTCTCCAGCTCTTACCGTTTCGTAGATAACGCAAATGTCAAGGAACTACTTTGATTGCAAATTGCTCGGCCATCATAATAGATAAAGCTCTGGTTTTTGTTGCATTCATCTGCCCTGGAGATACTGGTTCTAACAGTATGCCACATGACCCCCCAATTACCTTCAGAATCACGTGACCTGGACATGAGCAACTGGTTATGGGTCTGTAAGTCAAGATTTTGGGGTAGATACCTCTTAGGTTTATACATGATATAATGGTATATATTGCCGCGCTGGTGTGGTCGAGCGGTCTCAGGCGTCGGTCTGTCGTGAGATCAATGTGCCAGCGCCCGGGTTCAAATCCCGGTAGCGAGCATGGATGTTTCAAAAATTTCCTTTCCTGTGTTGTAGCCTCTTCTTCACTTTCTCTTCGGTCTGACGTCATTCCTTAATGGCGTCCTGGGGAAGGCCACGGGAAACCACCCCAGTATCTTTCCCTTGTAATTCTAGGGAGTCTGCTAGGGGTTCGCCGTCTTGGGAACACTAGCGCTCCTTGGAGCACGGATGCTTCGGCAACGAAGCTCGCACTTCGGTGCGAACCGACCACACATGCATGCCAAGTTTGAAATTCGTAGCGTTTTCCTAAGTTGGTATATTTATCAAGTGAAGTTTTTAACTTTGAAGTCGAATTTAAGGGTAAAACCCATGTTTCCGAATATGGGTGCTAGAGGATAAAATGATCCTCTCTTAGAATACTATCGATTGGGTGTGTCCAATTGTCCACGCTATTTATTTTGTCTCCCCACTATTAGGTCACTTTCACTATTAGGCCATCTCCCTATGCAGACTTTTGGTTTCTCTATACATACTTAGGAAAATGCTAAAAATCAATCAAGATAAATACTTGGTTTTTAAGTTAATCTTGATGGACAACAAATTGTAAAGTCGAAATTTTCAAACAAACAAAATGAATATTTAACAGTTTTCTGAATTCAGTTCATGTCTACATCTACATTTGTAGTATGGGTATAGTTGACTAATCTATCTATATATTACTAGTTGCGACCCGTGAAATATTCACGGAAGTAAAACAAATTCCACATTTTTTAAAAACACAAGATTGAAAAAGATGTTCTAAGCTAAAAATTTAAACATAACTAACATCTTATAAATAACTTCTTCAAAAAACACACAAACACCTATGGCAATATTTCGACTTATATTTTCAAAGCCTTATTCATGCCTTTGGAAAGGAGAACACGTCTCCTTATCCTAAAATGAAGTTATTTATAAGATATTAGTTATGTTTAAATTTTTGGCATTTTAAGAAGATATAGTTTGATGTTCTAAGCTAATTTTTTTAGAAGCCATGACTTCCATAACAGCCCACATGTAATTTGAATATCGGCTTATTTGTTAAATAATATTATAATATTGTTATAAAAAATTGATTTACCACTTTCGTAGTAGCCAGCGCTGCGGTTTCTCATTATGAAACATAATGGCAACCTGCTGCCCTAAAAGAATAGGCTCGTCGAAATTGAGGCAATGTTAACGGAAGTAAAACAAATGCCACATTTATGAAATACCCTGAAACTTTTGAAAAACACAAGATTGAAAAAGATGTTCTAAGCTCATTTTTTAAAAGCCATGACTTCCGCAACAGCCCACATATAATTTGAATGACTAAGCCAAATTTTGTTAAAATAAAAGAAAATAAAAAATTGATTTACCATTTTCAACAATAATAATAACAATAACGAATGTCCAACAGCCAATACCAATAATCCTGTCTGGGCAACAATGACGGCACGTGCTTCGTCATTGTTCCCTACTTCTACACAGCCGAAATTATGCAAAAACTAAGGTTTTACAAACTCTCTGATAAATTTTGACGCATGAACTTCGTGCGTTTCCGTGTAAACTTCATTTATGTGGGAAAGAGAATTTCAATACGCTGATAATAATTGTGTAATCGCGATCCGTCGCGGCGAAGTGAGAAGAATATTTGAGACGCCATGTTTAAACATGGGCGTGGCGTCATGCCTGACGTGTTCCAACGCTGCACTGTGATTGGTTACTTCAAATTACAAATTTACAAAGATCCGTACAACTTTGCCTATTAATAGGATGATTAAAATCTTTTATTTCTGTCTGTCTGTCTGTTCGGCGCAGTGCAACAATGGAAACAGTGTTTCCTTTTGCATTGTTGCGAGAAAGTCGACAAATGCAAAAAGGGCAATTGTTGTGATTTCCAATATTCACAATGTAGTGCAACAATGGAAAACGGGTGTTCAGTTGTCATTGTTGCAAGGAAGTCGACTAATGCAAAATGAGCATTGTTGAACTTCAAAATGTTGCATTCTCTCCGTCAACAATGGCGCGCTATCAAATAATGTGTTCATTCAATACGAAATAACATATCACTATCGCTACAGCTATTGAACCATTATTAGTATGTTTGTTAATTTTACTCTAACGTTTTCTCGAACCTTCGGACCCACAAGACACACCAAAGGTAAGACTCCTTACTATTTATATCCAGGGAATCTAACTTAAAAGGGGCACAAGGGGGGGGGGGCAGGGGTAAAAGTAACATTTACTTTTTCATTACAGTTTTAAACTTCTTTTATTATTTTAAAAAAATTAGTATGCATGTACATATTGTACTATAACTTGAGTGTAATTGGAGTAGTTCAGCAACTTCAGTCAGAATATTAGACCACCTGGTATTTAGTAATGCAGGGCGACTTTAGCAAAAGCATATTAACTTTGTTTATTAAACAAAAAAACACCATATCTCCATAACATGTAGTTTATTTAAAAACTTTTCGGAATTTTCGGGATGATAATAACGCCATCCCTTCTTCAAGCGAAATGAACAATAAATTAGTTCTTTGGATTAACCAAAAATACAAACTAATGATAAACATGAACACACGTTGAAACAATTCACAATTGTTTTTACAATATGAAATAGCAATATGCTTTTTAATTACTTTACAATTTTTGAAAAACAAATATTTAACAATAAATCCAAATGAACTAACAACATAATAACACATTAGATAAATCAATTCTTGTTTACAATAAGGTAATTTGAATCCTTTAATTTAACTAACAATCCAATAATCAAGAAACATATCAATAATGAAATTCATCAATATTAACCACTTTTTTTACATCTTTTTTAATTAAGTCTTTTACTAATATAATCGTAGAAGTGTCTACTTTAGCCCCTTCATATCTATTAAAATGACTTCCTTTTGTACATTTTATTATACAACTTTCTAATATTTTTCTTAGACTTAAATCTGTTTCCTTATATAAAATTTTGACATAGTCCTTCATAACATGTCCTTTTTTGATACAATGTTCTGCAATATCTGAGACATCCTTATTGGCATTTTTTAAGGCAGTACCGTGCTCAGACATGCGCTCTGCCATAGTTCTTTTAGTCTCCCTACATAAAATTCCCCACACGTTTTACAATCCACCCTATATACTATTCCCATTTCATATTGCCCATCCCTTTCATTTATTTTTTTACATAACAAATTTTTAATTTTGTATTGGTATTTGAACCCAACATCTATATTGAAAGACTTACAAATATTCCTCAAAATCATGCTATTATCATTCATGTATGGAATAAAAACTTTATTTGTAAATTTTCCAATCTCTTTTATTTTAAAAGTATTATAATCATTAATAGGGTGTATATAGGGTGGATTGTAGAACGTGTGGGGAATTTTATGTAGGGGAGACTAAAAGAATTATGGCAGAGCGCATGTCTGAGCACGGTACTGCCTTAAAAAATGCCAATAAGGATGTCTCAGATATTGCAGAACATTGTATCAAAAAAGGACATGTTATGAAGGACTATGTCAAAATTTTATACAAGGAAACAGATTTAAGCCTAAGAAAAATATTAGAAAGTTGTATAATAAAATGTACAAAAGGAAGTAATTTTAATAGATATGAAAGGGCTAAAGTAGACCCTTCTACGATTATATTAGTAAAAGACTTAATTAAAAAAGAATGTAAAAAAAGTTAGATAAATCAATTCTTGTTTACAATAAGATAATTTGAATCCTTTAATTTAACTAACAATCCAATAATCAAAAAACATAACAATAATGAAATTCATCAATATTAACCATGTGTTATTATATTGTTAGTTCATTTGGATTTATTGTTAAATATTTGTTTTTCAAAAATTGTAAAGTAATGAAAAAGCATATTGCTATTTCATATTGTAAAAACAATTGTGAATTGTTCAACGTGTGTTCATGTTTATCACTAGTTTGTATTTTTGGTTATTCCAAAGAACTAATTTATTGTTCATTTCGCTTGAAGAAGAGATGGCGTTATTATCATCCCGAAAATTCCGAAAAGTTTCTTAAATAAACTACATGTTATGGAGATATGGTGTTTTTTTGTTTAATAAACAAAGATGAAAAGGAAGAAGTTAAAAGAAGAATTTGGAAATTTTGCATATTAACTTTTTTCAATTTGAAAGAGTTCTTCACTAATGGAAACTGCCGTGTATGCACAGAAAGTCCTAAGTCACCCAATTAACCTTTGAACGAAGATAGCTAGAGTTAGGTATTGGTGTAATCTACAGTGACTTGAGAGACAGTGCGGCCAACCACCAGCGTCCGCAGGGACGTCGGAGCTGGGGGGGCAGGGGGGGGCGAGTTGCCCCTCCACTTTTGTGGAGGGGGGGGGCAAAAACTATCTTTCGCCCCCCCCACTAAACTAACAGTATAATAATCGATTTAAATAAATGAGAGTTCCGCTTCGTCAATATAAGTACCATAAGTGAATGTTTATAGAATCGAATTTTCTGAAATCTATTTTGCTTAAAAACACCAACAACAACTTCATTTTATCGCAGCTTTATAGAATCCATGCCCTGCTTAGTATTGTAAAGTTTTTTTTTTTCTTTTTTTTTTTTTATTTGTGACCAATTGATTTTGCAATCTTACCCATAAGCCGTGCGAACATCATGCAACATTCCTGCAATTTAGTCGCGCGATTTTGACGTCACGAGTTGATATAAACCTTTGTCAAGCGCGAACACGTTGCAACTCCGATATGCAACTCGAAAATGCAACTGACCCATGATAATGCAGATTTTAAATACGTCACGTGTGACGTCAAGCAAAATTCGGTTATGTCGTTTCAAACATAATATAAGAGTGAATGATTTGCAACATATGATAAATATTTTTTTAAAATTATTAGCCGCTATGGAATTTAATTTCATGTTGTTATTTCGAATGAAAAGTAACGAATGACCAACAGCCAATAAGAAACCATGCTCCCCTGGAAACAATGACGTCATAACTTTTGCATTCTGCGTCAGCAGCCTTCGCGTTTGCCAAACCCGATGTGGAAAATCCAAAAAAATCGAGGTTTTGAAACCTCTCTGATAAATTCTTCCGCATACAATTACTGCATTTCAGTATAAACTTTATTTCTGCATGAAAGAAACTCGCAATACTCTGATATTAATTGAGTATGAGCCTGTCTTCAAAACGAATCGAGCGATAAAATTTTCGACGCCATTTTTTTCATGGGCGTGGTTTCACAACTGACGTGTTCCAATGCTGCCCTGTGATTGGGGAATTCGATGCAACTTTCTGAGTTGCAGGTGTTAATGCAACTCGACTCGGACTTCAAAAGTTGCAAAGAAATTGCAACTCGTGACGTCAAAATCACTGGTGACGTCAAAATCGCGCAACTAAGTTGCAGGAATGTTGCATGATGTTCGCACGGCTTGAGGATATTCGAAAGTTGATTTACACATTAACTATATTTTGTTTAATTTCTTTTTCTCCATATTATTATATATAAATATTTATTATACAATTAAATGTAATGTTATTCTTGTTATTATTGAAATCAAATACAACAAATAAAACTGATGATTATTTTAATACAAAGGCTTTAGGAAAATCGGAAGAGGGGGAAAAAACATGAGAAAGCAGAAGAAAAGTTTCATCCGCTTATTAAACTTAGATAAAATTATTTAAAATAAAAATTTGATGTTTTCGCTTCTTCTGTGTTCAGAAGTCCCCTAATTATTGTATAATGCATTATTATAATTAATATAATATTTAATAATTATATTATTAATTACTAATAATTATAATTATTAATTAATTAATTAATTATTGCAAATATTTTTCCCCCCCCCCCCCCCACTCATGAAGAAGTTCCGACGTCTCTGAGCGTCCGCCATGTTTTTGCCAACTGAACAGAAGGTTATATAAGCCACAGAAGGAATTTTCAAAATTTAACTAAATTTTTTTGACTCACAATTGTTCTGCTGCCTTTGATTGTATTTAATGTGAATTACAGAAACACGAAAACATGGCGGCGGAAGCGTTAGCTAATAGAAAAGAAGACGTCCGTTGGCCACACTGTAGTCTCTAGTCACTGTAGTGTGTTCTATACAGTAGCGCCACAGAGCGTCGACAATTGGAACTAAATTGTTTTTCTGCCCAGTAGCGCCACAGAGCGTCGACAATCGGAACTAAATTGTTGTTCTGTACAGTAGCGCCACACCGTGTCGACAATTGGAACTAAATTGTTGTTCCGCACAGTAGCGCCACACCGTGTCGACAATCGGAACTAAATTGTTCTGTACAGTAGCGCCACAGAGGTCGACAATCGGAACTAAATTGTTGTTCTGCACAGTAGAGCCACACCGTGTCGACAATTGGAACTAAATTGTTGTTCCGCACAGTAGCGCCACACCGTGTTCACAATCGGAACTAAGTTGTTCTGTACAGTAGCGCCACAGTGTCGACAATTGGAAATAAATTGTTGTTCTGTACAGTAGCGCCACGCCACAAAGCGTCGACAATTGGAACTAAATTGTTGTTCTGCACAGTAGCGCCACACCGTGTCGACAATTGGAACTAAATTGCTGTTCTGCACAGTAACCTCACACCATGTCGACAATTGGAACTAAATTGTTGTTCTGCCCAGTAGCGCTACAGAGCGTCGGCAATCGGAACTAAATTGTTATTCTGTACAATAGCGCCACACCGTGCTCACAATCGGAACTAAATTGTTGTTAATTAATTAATTAATTAATTTCATAACCATTCCAGTTTGTATTATCTAAAATTTATCTGTTAACAAATAACGTTATCCAAGAACGTTTTACGTGCGATTTAAAACTATTTAAATTAATCCACTAATAATAGCACTTATGTGATTCAAGAAAAGGCCTCCACAACGTTTCGAATCTTCAACTGTAATTAAGTAGAATGCTTGAAAATGAATCTTATTTAAAACATCCTCCTAGCTAGGATTCGTTAATGGAAAAGACAATGAAACGAAAAACGTAAGATGTAAAGCTCCCTCTAGTGTTTACATCTTTCGTTTTTCGTTCGATTGTCTTTTCCACTAAAGAATCCTAGCTAGTTTTAAATAAGTAGAATGCTTGAAAATGAATCTTAATTTCAGTTGAAGATTCGAAACGTTGCGGAGGTCTTTTCTTTAATCACGTAAGTGCTATTATTAGTGGATTAATTTTAACAAATAACTCTGTTGAAAATTTTTAATATTTCCTCTTATTTTCCCTTTTAATATAAATTCTTTGTTTTTTTTTTCCCTCGCAGCACACCCTTTGAGAACCGCTGATCTAGACAGGATACTTTCTACGCTTGTCTGTCTCATTTTACAACTTCCTTCACGATGTCCTCAGTGAAGTAAACATGATAATTCAAATGGTCAAGTAGATTGATTAAAGAAATAACTATTTCATTTGCCTCCTTACCTAAAGCACTAAAAGACAATTCTTTGATAGCCTATTTAATGTATGATACCTGTAACAAAGTGTGTAGATTTTATATTAATTTACAGTTAGAATTTGTATTTGATTTAGTTTCATTTAATTAGTGAAATTTGTGTTAGTTCCCTTAGGGATGTAATTGTGTGTGTTTAGAATACGCTCCCTCTCCTAAAATGTTTACACTGACTGGGGGAACTTTGCTCGTAAAAAAATATAAACAAGCAGAGAACAGAGAGAACTGGGGGATTCGAGGGGTCAAGTGAATTGTGCGGCGAACGATTCGGACAGTAAGTAAAATTGTGCGTAGTTTTTAATTAGAAATTAATATTAGTTAAATGTGTAAATTGGCTATTTTCAAGGATAAGATGCCTTCGCACGAAGTCTTCCCCTATTATGGTAATTGCTGAGAGGTGTTACTAAAGGGGTAATATCCTTTAATACCCTTCTTGGGGCCCGGGATGGATGTTCTATCGAACTGTTCATTGGAATCATCTTATTATACAGTGTTGCATTTTCGAATTTTTCAATTACAGCAAATTACTACCGAATACTTCAAGGTAACATTTTAGTATTCTTGTAATTTACAGAGTTACTGTCAATTTTAATATTAAAAAATGCTATTTAATATAGCTTAAGTGGTAAGGTTCTTCACTATGGGTTGGAACAGCCGGGGTTCGATCCTCGGCGTTGGTCGGGAATTTTTCTCTTCCTTTGGTCTGGTTTGCCCAGCCTTGAGATAGACGGAAACCAGGTTTCTTTTCTGGGGAACTGATCTCCCCCCGAATTCTACTTAGTGACGTTGTTTAAGGAAAAGTCCAATTCCCCAAGGACCACATAGATCTACAACGGGATACTCTGATTTTTTTATTGTAAGATATTAATAATTTTGTAATCAATGAATATTATAAATTAAGTTTTCTAAAACACAGTTTGGGATATATTTTACAATAAAATAATTTCACAAATGATTTAAGTGAAGCAGAAATCTTATTATTATTAAAGGGAAAAAAATATATAAAAAAAAACGCCATTTCACGGCATCCGCACAAAGAGAATACAAATAAGCCGTCAATTGTCATCGTTCGCAACGAGAGACTTAATGAAAGAATTAAGTAGACTGTTGTCTACTTAAACAACAATCGAATATTCATTAGACTGTTTATCTGATGATTGTAAAGATGGACTGTAATAAAGTAAACATCGATTGTTGAACGTAATTCTATTCTTATCCAACAAAAATATTGCCATCCTTACAGGAAACTGCACTATCAAAATTCACGTCGACTATTTACAAAATCCGGGACATATACTGAAGAGGGACACTGCACTACAATCCGGGACGTCCGGTCACCCTAATCATCCCCTAACCCTCAATAAAACAAAAAAAAGGTGGTTTTATTTTAATAATCAAAACTGTATACTTAGAAAGAAAAAAATGGCGTTATTTTGTCATTCACTCATTCTTACCGGCCCCTGTTGAGCTAAGATTGGATCCAAACTACTTTGGTTATATAAATGAAATCAACAAAACCAGCTATCAATATTGATCGACTCCATTATTTGAGCAAACTCAAGTTGTTAGGGATTCTTTTAAAAAAAAATACCAATTACAGAAACAAAATATTCCCGCCCCCCGAATTAAATGAAAGCAAAAAGTTGTCTGTCATTGTACACCATACTTACCTCCCCTCGTGTATAGTATGTCAAGGAAATGTTACACCAATACTCTCTACTTTTGTAGGATATCTAGGAAAACGTTTCCTGTAACCTTAAACAAATATTATCCTCTTTCTATGGAAGGCATTAGAAAAGCTTTCCAGTCATGTTAGACTAAGACTCCCCGACTCATGCTTTTGTGTAGGATCCTTTGAAAACGTTTTCCAGTTATGTTACCCCAATATCTCCTGCTTCTTCTGATAAGTTTCCTCGATACATTACACCAATACTCTCACCTCTGTGTAGTTTGCCCTGGAAACGTTTTCTAACCGATTGTGGATTGTCACATAGCTAGTTTCCTAGCTATGTGACTGGAAAGAGTTCCTCTTACTTTCTGGAATATGCATGGAAAAGTTTTCCATTCTCAGTTTTCCAATAGCATGGTTATAAAAAGCTTCTGAGTCACTTTACACCAACAGCCCCTCCCCTTTCTGTAGATCCCCAGTCACATTACACCTTTACTCCCACCATTGTTAATATGCTAAAGAAAAATGATCCAGTCACATTATATTAAGACTTTCTCCTGTGTATTATTTCTGGAAAAAGTTTTCAAATCATGTTACACCAATACTGCCTCCTTTGTGCAGTAGGTGTAGGAAGAATTTCCATCACTTTGAACCAATAACCCATCTTTGGGTAGTGAGGATTGGAAAAGTTTTCTGAGCACCCTACAGCAATATTCCTACCTTTTTTTAAGATGTTTAGGAAAATTTCAATTCTTTCACCAAAACATTAACACTGATAAAGTTATATAAGACAGCAATTAATGAGGTGAAGACTTCATGAAATACTTGTCAAGTACAGTCATCCCTCGACTTACGTCCGTTCGAAGACTTACGTCCAAGATCCATAAAAGGAGTAAATAACATTTTTGACCATTCCTTTCGAGCAAGACGCAAGCGAGCGGCAAGTTTTTATTTAGCAATAACGTATTGTGCGCAGTTGCAATAGAGCATTCACAGATAACTTCCCTGGGCAATCGTCTTCACAATTCCTTTGTTGATTGTCAGTTCGAGAAATAGGTTATTTCTGTATTCATCGTTAAATATTTCACGACATTTGTGCAACTTAGCCCCTACAAGCAGAGTCATAAAATGAATCACAGAAAAAAAGCGAGCAATTGATCTTGAAACGAAGTTGCAAGTTATGAAGAAACTGGTAAGCCTCTCAATGAAGCTGGCAAACCTCTCAATGTGATCGCACATGACTTTGGATGGCTTCATTCTACAGTGACGACCATTTTGAAAAATACGGATAAAATCATAAGAGGCTATAAAAGAATTTGCTTCCATTACATTGACGATAATGACGAACAACAAGGTCCTTTTCTAATCTAAAGCTACAAAGTCAGCAATAGTCTTGGTAAATATTATGGTCTCTTCTCTCTTTCATCATTATTGTTGTTCTTGTTTTTTATCAATAATAATTGTTAAAAATCCAATATCAGTTAAACATAGTGTTTGGAAAGTATTATAATTATGGTTAAGTCACTAACCCCTATAACTGTTGATTTAATGTATCAACTTATGTCCTGCGGGATGTCAGTTGAGGGAGAACTGTACTAACAAGCTCCATAGGTTATCAAAGGTAATAAATATAACTTAATTGAAATAATACGATCTCACACTGTACTGTTAATGCATTAATTTTTTTAGCAATTTACATATAGCTAATGAACTTCTTTATCTAATAATGAATAATAATAATGTAAGAAACAGGACATCAGAGTTTCTGTTGGAGTACTTATTGGACATTGTTGTCTTAACAGACATCTTTATTTGATGAATATTTAAAGTTAATGCCTTTTGTTGAGATTGTCAATTAGAAGAAACCTCATCACATATCTACGTAGCTGCTTTTCTTTCACAGCCATAAGAATTAAATTCCTTTGTTCATTTATTTTGCAACAAAGATATATATCTCATATTCCTGATCATGATTATATTAAGGTTACTGGACTCCTTATGGACTATGTTGGGGTAGCATAAGGATCGTAGGTCACAGTTAAAGATTCACCACTCCTCTATAGATTTCCTTTGCCTCGAAAACATTCCCACTCACCTTATCATTACTTCCCATTAACCTGTGTACTAAACCTAGGAATTAAAAGTTTCCCATGTCATGTTACTGTCATTCTGCAGTGTTTTGGAAAAGTTCAATGGTCAGATTAGAAAAACATTCCCCGTATGTGTAATACAAAAATTTCCAGGTCACCAAACACCTCTACTCTTTGTGACATGCCTTAGAAAGTTTCCCCTATCACCCAACATCAATATTCTTTCCTTTATGAATTACACCTATGGAAAGTTCCCTCACCTCCATCCACCAATACTCCATACTAGGAAGCATAGGAAAACTTATCTTGGCATCAAACAAAAACACTTCTGCTATACGAAAAGTTCACTGGTCATATCACTACCAATACTCCCTCCTTTTTTTTTGTAATATGCCAAGGATTGATTGGGTTTAACGGCACAATAGCTTAAGTAAAAGTTTACCACTCAAGCATACATGATTCTTGGGTTCACGAGAGGTAAGGCTCCCAATGCCTAATGACTTAATGGGCCTAAGTGGAGGTTAGAGGATCAGCCCAATGGCCACTTGCCTTTAATCCATTGGATAGGAACCTAGTACCCATTTGACTGGGTGGATTCTAGGACCCATCTGAAGAAGAATGAAGTAACAGCAGCCATGCCTAAGCTGTGCTAGAAAGAATAATAAAATGTAAAACATGCTAATAATTATATACACTAAAATATACAATATTAAAAGAGGAATGATGGCAGTAAGGTCAAAATGTTAAAAAAAAAAAAAGAGGCACGGTCGTAGAATATGCTAAAAGCCACAAACAGTAATATAAAGTGTAAGAAACAAGAGAAATACAGTTAAAAACAGTACCCCAATACTCCATGTATGTTGTAAGGCTTGGAGAAGCTCTCTCTTAAACATTCCTTCCCGTTTTAGGTTGCGCAGTGTTCTGTTTACCTTACAATAATACTCCTTCCCTTTTGTGCAATATGTCTAAAGTAGTTCCCTAGTCACCTTCAAACCAACACCCTTCGTGTAGCATGCATAGGAAATTTTTACTCTTCACATTCCACCAATATTCAACATTGTAACACAATTTTGTGTTACATGCCTAGATAAAGTTTCCTGACAACTTACACCAATACTCCACCTTTTGTGAATTATGGAGAAGAAAAAATTTCTGGTTAAACTAATAGTATCTCCTTTGTGAAGCATTCTTTTTTTAGGGTTGGCTGCTATATTAGACCTAATAAGCCGACAATGGAAGCCATTTTATTCACTAACTTCTTAGTGTTTTTATTGTCATCTTAATTGTTAATATTGCAGTCACAGTTTGATCTTGGATCTTTACCTTGAGATAAAGTATAATGATTTGGATAGTGTCTATTCCTTTGTTTGTATCATATATTTTTGAATAAAACTAATTAAATATATTTGTGCCAATCCAAGTATTCTTATTTATTTCTTCTGAAACAAAAATTATTAAGAAGCTCCTAGTTTTTAATAACACAAGTTTTGACCAAAGTAGAGAGTTTGGTTTCTATCATAAAAATTAACTTAGGTTTTTGGAGTTTTGAGGCTGAATGACTATTGTACTGCTTTGTATTTGCTACTCATCCTACAGACAAAAGACCACTACACCCACCAAAAAAAAAAAAAAAAAAAGGAACGTGCTTCTTTTCACAGTTGAGTGAACAATCTTTTGCAGAATGGCATCCATTAGTCAATTCTTTGTGAGCTGCTTGTTATGAAGATTCAAGTAAGAAATGTCTCAACTTCATTGGAGTGAATATGGACAATGGACGAGCTTGAGGCTGGCTAACCTGCCCATTCATTATATATTGTGATGATTTTTTTACAGTATCATAGTTTTATTTATCCCATTCTATTTTATCCTATTTAAACTTATATTTTTAATGTTCTGATCAATCATTTAATCTACTGTACATTTTTAATTTTTCCGTTAACGGTCAGATTTTGTCTATTTTAAATTCTTACGGTTGGTGTGCTCCCATAATTTCCTTTAATTCAAATTCTATAGTTAAATTCAGTTATCAATCACGTCTTTTAAATCCCCCAATGAAATTGTAAAATACACCAACCAATGATAGCCATTGTACATAAGAGTATTTAAACCCATGCTCTCCAGATTATAAACAGTTGAGTTCAGATCCAGCTAAGGCTTCAGTCTACCTTCCTTTATCGAACTAGTGACCAGATTAATTCACCACAATGTATAAGGTATCAAAACAATGATTGACCCCTTCCCTTTACAAAGGAGACTAAAAGGAATGAACAATAGCTGATAAATCCATGAAAAAGAGGATTTATTTTTGAATTATTAACATGTATTTTAACATCTAGTATTGCCACTATTTGCAGCTCTGATGGCCATTAATCGACAGGAGAACAATCGCAGGAGGTTCTAAAAGAGTTGTGTCATGACTCGTTAATCTTTGCAGTCATAATTTCTAGTGAATAATGATGCCGATTGGTTTTTTTGAATATTAGGGACTCGGCTCGATCCTTCATTATCGAACCAACATGTTCACAGACATTGAGATCGGGAGATATGCTGAGTTAAGAAAGTTGCTCCGGCTTCTCGTTTCATGAAATGTTACAGCTTGGAAACTGTCAGTGAATCATTTTTTTTCTCAGACTTTTAATTTTTTAAAAATTAAGTTACAATAAATAATAAAATTAACCTTAAAATATGAGAAAACCCTTCAATATTTACTTGGCAATAAAATTTATTCAAGCGGGTCTATTATTGTTTGACACCCAATATATATACGGAGTGATATCGTGCCTGAGAGACATGATTTACTCCCGAATGGTTTCTTACTGTGTTAATGGGTCCTGCTTCAGCCTAGCAACCAATGACCATAGTATTGCTTTATGGAGGAGGAATGGAAAGTGATCAACTCCTGGCAGTATTGGTGCGAGACATGCAGCATTACTTCTGGTCTAATGGAGTGGAAAGCCATTTCTTATGATGGGAGATCCTCTCTCTGTGAGCTTTAAATACACAGCAATATGTGCAGGAGACCATATTGCTTTGTCCTTCATGTCACACCTGCCAGGAGCAATTTTCCAACAGTATAATGCACATCCACACATTTCCCAGCAGCGTCTCCAAGCAATTCATTTTCTTCCATGGCCTGCCAGGTCTCTAGACTTGTCCCTCTTGTACATCTGACATTTGTAGAAGCAGTTTCAAGCCTGGCATGATCTGCCACAAGGCAGCATCAGGACTTTGTTTCACTCATGGCACACGGTACATCAGCATGTACAGCAGTCAGAATTGGCTCAATGCAGTACTGATAATGTAACAATGATGCTGCTATTGTTCAAAAAAAAAATAATCGTGTTTTCACTTGAAAGTTGAATCAATTCCAATTCTCTTCATCCAAATGGCGCCTACAAATTACATTCAAATTGTACTCTTTCTTCAGGGTGCTTCGATTTTTTTTATCAAATGTATATACATAAACACACTAACTCTGCATAGCCAGAGGAATGCTCACACATATACATATAAGTGGCAGTCAAAATAGGATTACCACACTGCAAGAGGATTGCTATCTTAAAGTTTGTGGTAAAAAAACAACTAAATCATCACTAATGGTTCATAGGTGAGTTTTTTATTGTTTGTTTTATCCTTTGAGGCACCACTGCACTTCCGATAAACTAAATCATCAGTAGGCTTCTACCTGAAAAGTGCTACAAGAATGAATATTTTCAGTGAATTTGCTGTGTGTTGTCTAAACTATAATGAGTTATTTGCTTCAGAAACTAGTCTCCATTAATCATTATAAAGATATGTAAAGTATTAATATTTATTAAATAAATTTTACTGTTGGATCAGCAGCAACTTCCACAGGCTTAACATTTCAGAAAATAAAAAAAATGAACAGCACATCCATATTGTTGCACAAAGAACCCTTGCAACTTGAATTGCCCTCACAAAGGAATGGTAGAGAATCCTCACTCGATGCTTGCACATCCTCACAAAGACAGTCATCTAAAGGTCAGTCACGTATTGGTGCTTGAGGCGGCCATAATGTATCAGACCTGAAGACGATTCCTGAACACTAGGACATGAAAGGCCTTGTCTATCTTTCTTTGAATGATGTGGGAAATACCCTAGTCTCATTTGCAGCGTAATGTATCTGTTTTTTCCATACCAAAAGCCTGTTTTCTTCCGACACCTAGTAGTTTTGTTGTTTGAAGTTTCTTACAAACTTTTTGAAATAAAACCCATGGCACATTTCACTTATCCTAAGGAAGAACAGAAGACTGGAAGGGTCTAAAAGTTATGGTTAAATAAAACTTTAAGTTTTTCTAATAATTATTACACAGGTTGCACACTGTTAGATCAGATCAGAACGTCTGCTTAGATCAGGGAATTTCCCACACACTACATCCGCTCCGCTCAGAACAGAATGCCAGTGAAGCCCAAGTCACAACACTCTTTAAAAAAAGTCAACTTGACTAGAACATTCTGATTTTGTAGGTTTTCTGTAATTAGTGATTATAAAACTTATTTATGTAAAAACTTTTTCAGTTATGAAGGCCTATTATTATTATTATTATTATTAAATAATATGACATTTTTTTTATCTCCTTTATTTAAAAAGTAATTACTCAGTAAAGAGATACGGATCAGTTAAGGAAACTATAAAATTATACACCAATACTAGCAGGAGTATAGATTAATTTCCACTTAAAATAAACCTAAGTAGGCCTATTTTAAAGTTTTAATTAATATTTTGGTTCGTTATTGTATTATTTCTTTGATGTTTCTACATAGTGTTTCTTGCAATTTTATCATTATCTAAACTATTAGTTACTTTGTTTCTACTAGTTCGATCAGTGAAGCATCTAAATGCATTCAGTTTAATGATTTAAAATATGAGTTGCAAAATATATGATAAATAAACATTGCAGGCCACATCTGAATAACTGAAAATGCTAAAAGTTTATGTTTAGAAGAAAACAACTAGATTTTAAAGCTATTTGACGTAGTCAATATAACTAATATACATTTAACTTTAATGACACAATAAAAATGATTTTAATTATCACTTTCATTCAAATTTTTTGAAATTTCCTCCCAAATAGTTTCCTTCAATGAAATATTATAGTAATCTTTGTTACTAAGGTCGTAGAGTACTGGATAGTGTTCAATCATAGCAATAAGTTTTTTTTATCTAAAGACATATCGACGTAAAAAAGTACAATAAGGTGTCACAACAGCTGAGAGGGACTCTCCTGCACAACCCTTCAGAATGCTTCAGAATCAGAACAAAATTGCTCAATGAGTGAAAAATTTTGATTTGTTCTGATCTGAGAGCGCTGGTTCTGATCTGAGCGGAAGCAGTGTGTGGACTTAGATGCATGGCTTCCGAATTTTTCTGATCTGAACTTAGACAGTGTGTGACCAGTCTTAACTGGCAACTCTTGTAAAATTAGGAACAGAAAAACCTGAATAAGTATCAAATAGCAATTACTGCTGGAGAATGAATCAATTAACCAATTTGCACTCCTATTTAACACAAATCATAAAATAATTGATAAGAGAAACAGAAAATAAGGTCATAATCAAAAATTACTGAAAATGCATTCAGTCGAACCCAGCTGTTCCCAATCTTGTGGTAAAACAAGCCAACAAAATCTCAAAATGGAGGAAGGAACAACGTAGGAACACCAAAATTTTATTACAAAGTAAATTATGATGCAATTGTAACAAACACCACCAACTGAATAAAGTCAGCTTTATAAAAAGCCAAACTACATTATAATATTTCCTTCATTTCAGTGAGAAGTAGTAATGGGCTACTATCAGTCTGAGGACTAGTGTTTGGGAATCATTGCTAAACCTTAAGCTTTCTAGTGGCTACATCTCTTCTAAAACACTAAGTTTACCAAATAGCAAAGGCCTCGCAGCTTTTGAACTTTACCACACTTTCTTTTTCTATCTCCAACCACTACTCTCTTTCCTCTGTCAATATGAATGATGGAGAATCTCTTGTTAGTAATTCTACTCCTTATCTAGTAGAATTTGTCCCCAGCCAAGTGAGATATAGAAGAAAAACTACTCCAAAACTGACCAAAGACAATTAATTCATTCAACACATGCAGCAACAACGAATAGTCTTTTACTGTCTATGATGTTATTAAGGCCATTTCTCTGCCATTCTCAGAAACTCTTTCATGACATGAAATCCATAACCTGTTAAGTTTTTTTCATGCAGAGACCCAATATTAAGCCTAATGTAATACGAATCCCTAATTGGAAGTTGCTTTGACATTTATTTTGACCTGTAAAGCATTACTTATTTTTAAATACATAACACTGATAAGGATTTTATAAATGTGAAAGAAAAAAAAAATCCTGAATTATTGCTTTTCCTTTACTAATTAGAAACAACGAAGTATAAAATTGAACAAATATGATCTGATCCAGCTGTAACTAAAATGCATTTGAATCAAAACTTGCGTTTTGGTGCTTTTATTTAATATAAAACGCTTCCAACCTCATTTTAAAACTTCTTCTTTATTAATATGGACATTATTTCACAGAATTTAATCATTCTGCTTTCTCAAGTAATTCTATTTGAATATTTACATCAATAATAAGTGGGTTTCATCCTGTTCAATGTGCATTTGAAAGCAGAATGATTCAATTCTGTGAAATATTGTCTATATTAATAAAGAAGAAGTTTTAAAATGAAGTTTGAAGCATTTTATATTAAATAAAAGAAAGAAATGAAGAAGAATATATATTTGCATTTTGGTGCAGTTTTGAAATAATCTTGGCAGAATTTCATCAGCTATTTTCATTTTAAAACATTCTATCATGATGAAATAAAATTACTTGAAGCTTGTCTTAACCCCAGTTTAACCTCACAATTTTGACCAAAACATCAAAATACTCATCTGTTAGAAGATTTACAAAAACAAAGCCAGAAACTTTACTTGGATGAGGTACTTGGGCATCAAATCTGCTACACCTGGAGTATACTCGGCTAGTACAGCTCTGGTTCATTAATTCCACTGAATCTTTGAAATGATACAATTCAATAAACAGGAAAATGTAAACACGCAGGTATATACAAAATATTTTATTGCTTAACTGGATATTATACTGTAAATTGCACAACACAAGTTTGGTTTAAACAAAACAATTTCAATCATGAAACATTTTTATAATAATAATAATAATATTTTTATTATAATATATTATTATTTTTTTTAAGAAAACAATAAAAAGAAAGATTCAACTTAAATGTTACTTGGCTATAACAATTTTAGTAAAATATAAAATCATTTTAAAGCATTTTTATCTCTAAAATGACGACACTTCCAAATGTATTCTTTTGGAAATGTAATGAATAATTTAAAAACAAACTGATATTTTTCAAAGCGAAATTTTAATGCAGCATTCAACTTTCCAGAAAGACATTATCTTCTTAACCTCCCCCTCCCCCCCTCAAGAGTCTTAAAGCTGTCAATATGAAATAATACTGTAAATATATAATTCTCCTTTTAATACTTCAATTGAGGGAGATCGGATAAAATTCCACATAACCCTGTAACCCTTATAACTAACTTACAGTATTAGACAAAAAAAAAAAAAATATATCAAATGCTTTCAAAACCAAGACTGAACTGCGCTTATAACAGTTAAAAATAATTAGGTTTTTTTTCTCATTTTGTTTCTATCCATTCAGTAGCCTTCACTGTCAAAGACATGCAGCTAAATTCAGACTATCTAGTAATCAAGACTTTCTCATTAATGTTGTACATTCATATACAAAGTACCGAAATTTATCTGTGAAAAAAGCAAATGACACCTCTTTGTTAACCAGGTAAAAAAGTTCAATTCCATGGAAAAGAAAATGAAAAGACAGCTTTTCACATCTCTCCTGGTGAACATGTTTGTTTCAACAAGCTGGAACCAAGTTTTTTTTCCCTTACTAACATATTAAGTTCTTATCAATAGTCGACAGCCCATTCGTTCTCGGCAAGAAAGGCATCCACCACTTCCTTCATTGATAAATTTGGAATGAGCTGATCTTGAGTCAGATCTGTTCTTGTAACGGGATCAAAATGCCCAACTCTCTGTAAAGAAACACAGTACTTGTTAGTAACATTTTCGTAAAAGATTTTTTAAAAAATATGTAGTTTAAATAAGCTTCCAAATATATCAGATATTAAGAACAAGCTAAAAACAATAAAAGACAATTTTCCTTAGGTAAAGTTCTTCCGACAAAGCTGTTACAGAATTGAAATCATTCTTCAACTAAGGCTGCCGAAACGAGCAATGTTTTTCAGAATGGACAATCGCTTCCAATTTTCAAAAAGGCATTAGGGGCTGTTCAAGTACTACGTAAGCAATTTTTAGTCTAAAATGACCCCCCCCCCCCTTGTGCTTACATAAGATTTGCCAAAACATTAATAGTAAATACCACCGAAATATTGAGGGGAAAAATTTTTATCCCTATTACAAAGAAACAGTATTGCTCTGACCCCCCCCCCCCCCCAAATGCTTACGTAATACTTAAACAGCCCTTACTCAAGCACTCAGTAGCGTTACGTGTTGTATAAACATTGCAAATGAATTTGTTTTTTTACCAATACCCATCAATTCAATTTCTTTAAAAGTACATCCAATTTTCTTTTAATATATATTTTTTTTTTTTAATGATTTTGAAATAACACCGCTCTGAAAAACAAACCAATTTTGTTTCTCTCTCTCTTTTTTCTTTTTGCTTTAAAATGGTTCAAAAAGGGAATCCCCTAAAAAGATAAAATGAGATGACTTCACCACGATTGCGCTCACAAAATATTTCTATCTATGAAAATAAATTTGCACCAGCCTTACACAAATTATCAGGCAGCGACAATGAATGAAATGAGTTACTATTTTTTTATTAATTTTTTTTGTTCCTTAATCTAAGATTCTTTTTAGCAACCCATTCAGGAGCTATTGCATTATCCTGCCTGTCCCCTACTCCTTAACAACCCGAACAGAAGATCTGATCAACTTCATCATATTCAGAGGAATAGTGTATTACCCCCCCCCCCTTATTCGAGATATTAGGCAATGCTTTTATTGGATTTCTGCTATTAGCTTAAATGTTAAAAATGCAAACATCTTCTTTCAGTTGTCAGCTATAGAATGATGCTTAAGGCCTTGGACTCATAAGGTTGTCGGTTCGAATCTGTGTATCGACTGGCTTTTTTTTCTCAATGTCTGCATTGGTTTTTTTTGTTGTTTTTCTTAATTTTCTAGCTTTTATTTTTCCTTCATTAATGTACTTCCTATTTTTTATTATTATTTTTACTTTTTTTAATAGTATTATGGGCTGCCCTTAAATTTATGCTTTAGCACAAAATTATCTTCACTTTTTATTAATTTTTTTGTTCCGAAATCTGTGATCCTTTTCTTTTTTTGTTTAAATTGTTGTTTTATCTTTAGGATTTTATTTATAGGTTTATTTATGAGATAAAAGACATATGATTATGTATATATAAATTAAACTCTTGTTTTATTTTCAGAAATTATGGATTGTGCTTTGAAGTTATGAACCAATTCCACATTTTTCCATATGCATTATACTTTCTTTCAAATTGCACTAATTACAAATTTGAACTGAAGATAAAGAATTTAAAAGAACACACTATACAAGCACTGAATGGTTAGGTTTAACTGCTTTATTAAAATAATGAAGTGGAAAAAACATTTAAAATGAAGAGGTTGGAATTTTCCATTCTTTCCCTTTTAACTGTATGTCCTCCCCCTCCACATGTTTTGTTTCTTCTGTATCTATCTGAAGTCCTAATCTGTTTCTGAAATAATGGTGTAACATTCTGAAACTGTTGAAAATTCTATAAGAACTAAGCATGCTTCTCAATTTTTATTTCATTATTTTATAAAATATTAACTGCTGCAACATACATAACTTCAAAAAATTACGTTATCTGATTACAAAACGGCAGTCCAACTAACATTATATCATTATCACATATCGTCACATTACATTTTTCATCCTCGATTGAAAACATCTAGAATGTTCTTACAGTCTCCTTACTTGTTCAAGTTAAAGTGCCTATGGTTTTGCTCAGTATAATCTCTTTCCCATATAATAAAAACAGTCAACCTCGCCCCACCCCCACCAGAAATTTGCATCTTTTAATCCATTTGTTTGTTAACATAAAAGTAAAATTTTGAACATTATCAATGCAATGATCCCACAATCTTGAAGAACAGAAGTGTCATGCTTGCAGGTCATATGGGGCCGATAATACTTCCGAGTGCAACTGTAACCAAATTAAATTTTTTCCTGACTTACTCTTATTTGTCAGGACATTTCCTTGAAATGCAAGTTTGCTGTGATAATCTTAGCTGTACAGTGTGTATCAAAACTTCCTGTACAAATTTTAATGGCATGACAAAACATCTAGGAATATCTTGTCTGCTGATGGCAACCTTCGAATAGGACAAATGAATGGAAACAAGTGTGAACATCAAAGAAGGTACTCAAAAGTTGTGACCGACAACAGTAATGTATGCACGACACCATCGAAACATTTGATTGCCCTACATTTT
The DNA here is from genome assembly GCA_023159025.1 of Thereuonema tuberculata. Taxonomy (NCBI): domain Eukaryota; kingdom Metazoa; phylum Arthropoda; class Chilopoda; order Scutigeromorpha; family Scutigeridae; genus Thereuonema; species Thereuonema tuberculata. Next base: position 53,947,774 of record JAFIDM010004315.1, on the reverse strand, counting down.
GAAAGTTTCCAGGAATTTCATGAATAATTGCAGCGGAGGCAGCAAATCTCGCAAGGTCTTAAAAAAAAAAAGAAACTTGAAAAATATGATCCATGTTAAATTGAACAATCTTGGTGGCACGCAATAGCGACCACTAGCACCGAAAGTTGACGTCAGCAGACAGACATTCACACACGAAAAAGGTTTGTCTCGGTACACCTATCTCCCATTGAAATTTGCACTGTTATTGTGTGTACACTCTCTATATATGATAGTACATACTTTTATGAGGAATTATTTTTCACTTTACAGAACTTCCTATAGGGCAAGATAACAAGTGAGCAGTTATCATCCATACTGAAAACAGCATTAACCCAAAGGTTTCTACTCAATAAAATAGTTTCTTGCAAAAGAGGACAAGTTTCTAGCAAACTATATTAGATTAGAAATAAAATTTAACGTGTGTACATAATGTTTAAAAAATTAAATTCAAAGCCAATGCACATACAAAATTACAAAAATATAATAAAAGCTTTTTGTAAGCTTTAACGCTTTTATTATATTCTTGTAATTCTGTAATTTTGTATGTGTGTTGGCTTTGAATTTAATTTTTTAAACATTATGTACACACGTTAAATTTTATATCATGGACAATAGCAATGGTTGGTTCCAGGCTCCACACATCCCTAGACACAAGCAAACAGTTGACTTCACCTGAATATTTAATGAACCGTTCTCTCAGTCATATAAAGACTGGAAATAATTTTTTGGATTTTGTATCTTGTATTGTTCGATCTGAAGATGTTAGCTTATACGCTAACGAAATTGATCGATTGTAAGCTTTAATGCTTTTATTATATTCTTGTAATTTTGTATGTGCATTGCCTTTGAATTTAATTTTTTTATATTAGATTAATTCTGAATCTTTTTTGCTATTGTATCTTTTATAGGATTTCAAATCTATTCGATATTAAAACAAAATCATATATTTCTTTTTATCTACAGTTTTTATCTGATCTGTATACTTTAATATATTGGGTCAGGGAAAAAGTTCATGGCATTTTTTTAGTAAAATTCAACTAGTTTTCTTATAGTGTGAAAATGAATTTATTTAAACCAAATATGCTCCATTATTATCGACAATGTTTCGCCATTTTTCGAGTAGAGCCATGAAGCCATCGGTGAAGAACTTCTGTGGTTTTAGTTTGAAAAACTGAATCAAGTGGTTTTCACAGGCTTCTTTTGAAAGCAGTTTTTTTTTTTCCATTGAGTTCTGCAGAGATCGGAGCAAGTGATAGTCAGAGGGTGCTATGTCTGGAATATATGGTGGATGCATCAAAACTTCCCAACTAAGCTCTTGCAATTTTTGACAGGTCATCGAAGTGTGTGGTCGGGCGTTGTCATGATGGAAGACAACACCTTTCCTGTTATTCAATTCAGGCCATTTTCTTTCAATTTGCCTGGCATAATCTCTCTAGTTGTGCACAGTCAAGTGGAAAATCAATCGTCTGACCAACTGGAAGTAGCTCATGGTGGACGATTCCCTTCCAATCCAAACACATACAGCATCACCTTTTTCGGCGTCAATTCTGGCTTCGCGAATGCTTGTGACGGCTCACCATCCCTTGTCCATGATCTTTTACACTTCCGATTGCCGTACGTGATCCATTTTTCATCACCAGTTATGACACGTTTCAGAAATGGCTCAATTTCATTGCATTTCAGCAGCGCATCGCAGATGTTAATTCGGTATATCATGTTTTTCTCGCTCAATTTATGAGGAAGCCAGACATCGAGCTTCTTCTTGTAGCCAGCTTTGTGTAAATGGTTCAAAACAGTTTTGTGGTCAATGCCTAGCTCCATACCAATATCGACACTGCTGATATGCTTATCTTGCTGGACTTTGTCAAAAATTTCACCGGCTTTTTCAGTGAGTGGACGACCAGACCGTGCCGCATCTTTCAAATCAAAATTACCGGAACGAATTCCGCGCAGCAGATTTTGATAAAGTACCTTCACCATACACAGCTCAAGTTTTTTCACAAGCCTGCGCAGCGTTCTTCCCTTTGTTGTAATAAAATTGCAAAATATAGCGAAATTTTTCATTACTTTTCTCCATTTTCAACTGCAAACAACTTTCCAACTACTGCACCAATTTCGATGTTTATACACTCAAAAGTAATGCTCGAAGTGTCACCTTTCCAACGAGTGTTTAGTGGTGTCACTGCGTTCTGTGTTTCTGGAGTTATTTGCAATTGACGCCATCTATCGGGAAAAGCACCGCGAACTTTTTCCCTGACCCAATATATATATTGAAAATCAAAGCATTTTCAAGTTGAGTATGTGGCCCATATTAATCCTCACATAAGGTTTAAGGGCCCCCTCCTTCCTATTCAAGTTTGACAGCTCTGGTCTACAAAGACTTGTTCATTCAGCCATTGACATGTAAGAGGGAGGGTTACAACTGGCTATTGTGTATGAGAAAGGAAGAAACCCAGCATTTTCAACTTGGTTGAGTGTCATTCATTTTATTTGTAATCCCCTTCCCCTCCTTCTATAAGGGATAAGTACACACCTTTTTTTATTTGGATCATCATAACCCTCCCCATTCTAATATAATAGTACATCAATTACCTGAGCCTCTGCTGAATCCAATGATATATGACATGATATAGAAATAGTATTAATCTGTGTTACAGGAATTAGAAATAAATTATAATATGTCATATTCTAAAATACAGCAGTGGTAACCTTGCAAACAATTCTTTAATTATAGGCCTAATTACACTTTGTTTCGTATAAACTGGGTTCTTCCAAATATGTTTGAATATCTGAATTATTTGATAACCAAAAAACTTTAGTCCCAATTACTTCGAATAATCGACATTCTACTGTAAACCTTTATTGCTAAGTACACTTACATAAAGATCAATGACGACTAGGGGTGGGCAAATACTCGAGTTTCTGTCGAGTATTTTTTAATAGTCGGAGCTCGAGCGAGTAGTGCAGACTACTCGAAAACGCGAGTCGAGTAATTAAAAAGTGTTAAAAATGCCTATCGCTATTATTTTATAAAAAATGTGTTTGAGAAATTAGAAACATACTTGAGTGTGTGTTGTTTTATGTAATCCCCATTCCTTTAAATGAATACTGATTTAAAATTCGTATAATCCCGCAATAAGTAGAATAATTAATTCAACTGTCATCTATATTTTGTTTCCGAACACTGTAGTCGCTGCAGAGGAGACAGCATCGCAGACTGTGCGTAGTAATCTTTATCGTATCAGTATCGGTAAAAAAAGTTCCTTTTAACGTTACCAAAAATAAATATGTCCCGATTCTTAACATTACAAAAATTCCAGCATATTCAACAACGAGTTTGAAATCCTTCCGCATATCGCTAAAAGATTATGATATTACCGAAGTGGGAGTGAATCGATACTAAATAAGATACACTTTGTTTCGACCATGCATTCACATTGCCACAGCCAAAGTCCAAACTTTAATCCATTCCAGTTAGTTTTCCCCAGAAATAAGAAATCGATCAACACAACAGTGCTCCAAGTGGTCATAGAATCAACTGATTCCTTTTGAATATATCGCGCTGTACTTGCCAGACTGAGTTAGTGTAACAACCAGTCACCAGGATCGCTAGCATCTCTTATGAAGGAAAACTTCAAAAATTTTTTCCGTTTTCAATTCAATTTTTATTGAGTTGTAATTTACATGCTGCAATTGCAGTTTATTAGGGTACTTTACTTACTTGATTAATTGTAAATGTAATATTAGAATTATATTAGACCTGCTTAATATTTACCTGACACTATTTTATTTACACTTGACCCTTTTTTTTACTATATTTGTATCTTGAAGTATGGTCATTTCAGGTAAATTCATCAATTTATTTACATATTTTAACATTAAAAGTAAAGTAAAAGAAAAAGATTAAGTCAAAATTCTATAATTTTGAGTTTATACATTTGTAGGCCTATATAATTGTAAACCAATATCTTAAGAGATAAGGAACATTGTTTGTTTTAAATTTTATAATAAAAACTATTGGAAACTAAGTCTTTTACTTATAACCCGTGCTACTTGACTCGACTCAATACTCGAGTAGTTGGCTCAACTACTCGACTCGACTCAAAAAAAACACTACTCGCCCACCCCTAATGACGACTCTACATAATAAAAGTTGCTTATATGTTTGAGATAATTTCCTGAATATAATTAATACTGCCCTAATAATAACTAACAATTCCTTACCTGTAAATGCTCTTCAATGTCTTTTCTATCGTAAGTAATTCCACTAGGTGTTATAACAGGTTCTCGCATCAACTCAAAGCTTATTTTGCCACATAAATAATCAGGAACATCTCTTTTCTATATATAAAAAAAAAAAAATCCTCATACTTCAACATGAATTGAATTTGTTTCAAGGTAGAATTCGACATTATCAAAATAGAAATAGTAATGAATTTAAAAAAAAAAAAAAAAATTACACTTACATGTCTTCTATCATCTATTCTTACAAACAAATTATTTAATTCTGCTATGCAATTATCCTACAATAAGAAACAAAACAGAAAGACTTAATTTCTCTTATAACCAATACAGAAAACAATGGACAACAGTAAACCCAAAATTAAAAACAAAATCTTCACACAAAACTTTGAAAAAGTTAATACATTGTTGCATTGGAATAAAGAGAATGGGGAGGTTGTAATTCCTTCCATCAGAAAATGGAAGAAATATAGGATTTGGGCCTGTTTTTATAATTGGAAAAGCCATTATTTAGCTTGTTAATACCCTTTCCCCCATATAAGAAGGACAACTTTTTTTTTTGGTTGAATGGCTAACACCATTATAACCCTTCCATTCCAAATTCCTGATCATGCCTATGAATTGTTGGGTTGGAACCAGACGGACGAATCTTCATGAGTGGGGTATGAATTTTACATTTGAAGCACATTTTCTCCAATGACAATTATTTCTAAATCCCAATTTGGATAAAGATTATACTTTTCACAACTGGTTTTTTTATGTTGATATATTCAATTTTATACTTGATTTTTCAGAACTCGAAAAAAATCAGAATCATCTGAGTTTTAACACCAACACGTCACTAATAATGTACACATTACAATATCACACACAAGTTATATATGTATTACATATATTATAAATTTTGACACCCAAGAATATACTTATGAAGACAATAGCTCTAAAATGAAAAGGCACCAAAAATAAATGTTGATTACATGTGAAAATATTACTAAGTTAGCCAACATAGGATTAACATTAAAGAGATGTAAGAAAATTTTTAAAATATTCATTGCAGTTCAATTACATCAAGGCTATCACTTTCATTAAGGCAATATAATGCCAGAAAAGTTATAGAAGATGAAGGCCTTGGATGAGAAGATAGAAGCAAAAATATTGCACTTTTATTAAATTCATTTATATTTTGATGATGTCCTTTCAAATACAAAACCAAACTAACCAATATCAGAACTAACTAATAATAACAATAACAACTTACACAATGTTCTTCAATTTTTGCTATTTCCTCTGACATGTCATTAAATCCTGGTTGTTGTTTTAGCTGTTCAATTTGCCTACAACCAAACAAAAACCACTCATTATTCAAGATATTTAATATCAAAACATCAAACAATACTGAGAGACTCCGATATACAGAAATGCGACTTAAATAAATTCAAACTTATGCAAATTATCCTGAAAGAATTACTTTTTTCTATTTTCTCATTTTGTTTATTACTATATCAATTAGATATTTAAATCTAATTTGAATGAAACTAAACAATAATCTTTAAGATAGTTAACATACTATTGTATACTGTAAACATTTTGCATTAGGAAATGGTAAATGGATGAAGATGGTTTATTAACTTACGTAGGTCTGGTTTTTACCTATCTGTCCACCTTCACCCATTATTACTATTAGGCAAATCTGGACACCAAACACAGTTTCATATGTAAGATGACATGTAACATTTTTAACACCGGCCATTCGTAGTACAGTAGAACCCCGGAAATCCGAACTAATTGGGGCTGTGGTCTGTTCGGATTATCCGAAAAAACATTAGTACTCTACATCGTATGCCTATACAGTACATAGTTACAGCTATGGTATTAGCTCGCACTTGGCAACGTAGCGTAACGATGAGACAGAAGAATGCTTGCACTGTGAAAAGACAGTAGCCGATCACTTTAAGAGTATGCTGGAGTGTTGCATACTTTTTGGTTGGCTTTTGTTACCAATAGCCTACAATACACAGTAAATCGGGAAGAGTTATAGTTATGTATTTATCATTTTTAATTTTAAATTAAGTGAATACAAATCTACTGTTTCGTTTTTGTAACATCGTCAAGTAAAATGACAAGCAAACGGGAACATAGCTCGTGTAAACTAAAATACTGTAGTGATGTTGCATTCCGCTAAATACTAGCTTAAAATCCATTATTTTAATAATAAGTACAGTACTGTGATTAAATAATGTACTTCCTATACATTAAAAGTGAGATTTAAATTTTTTCCTGCATCATAGATTCTGTTCGGATTAAACGAAATTTCGGATTACCGGGGTTCTACTACGTTCCATCACTAGGGTTAATATTTCAAGTTTTTCCCTCTAAAACCTGAATCTTTCAAATCAAATTCTAGAAATTGGGTGTTGTAACCAGAAACCCATTGCAATGATGCTGGTCACACCCCAACTTCACTGCAGCCAGACCTCTTTAACACTTCAGTAGACTCATCCATCACCTGCTTACAGAAACACTACACGTCTGATGTGCAGCATGTAATCTATAACTGATGGGCAAACTGCCCTCCATTACTGTTAAATCACCTTCCTTGTTCCCACAAATCTTGGTATCATCCTCCATGCTTGTGCTACTTTTATTCCTTGAGGATGGAGGGTGCAAGGCACTCCAAAACTGTTTCTCATTATCCTGCAGTTGTGTTTTTTTTCTCTTCACTCTCATTTTCCTAACTAATTAACTCGCCATAAGCTTAAATATTTTGAAAATTATTATTTCATTAAGATAAGTTTAACGTGCCGAAGAATTTAAACAAAATAAAACAAGAAACAAGATCAGCACAAGCTTAAACAAATTGCCTTTCTGATTCGATTACCGGGAAGGAATCGGGAACGGCCATTTCGTCCTACAAGGGATTTCTGGGTCTTCTATTGGGGAAGGCAAAGATCAGGTTGACGAGTCCCCTGTAGGACAAAACGGCCATTCCCGATAATCGAATCAGAAAGGCAATTTATTTAAGCTTGTGCTGATCTTGTTTTATTTTGTTTATTATTTCATTAATCTACATTAAATGATAATGCGCCCGTTAAAATAATTACAACAAGCCTCTTTCCTTCCTCAACTGTGCAATTATCATTTAAAAACCAATCAAGGTTAAATATGGTCAAGAATTTTCTTGAACTTTAAGCTAGCTTTTTCTTTTTTCATGTGAAGATCTTTCACATTACTGTTGCAGTCATTGTCCACCATCCAAATAATACATAGCTCACCATCATCAATGTATCACTTACATAATTATAAGTGTAGTTTACTTTATAATATTGTGGGATCGAGATTTCTTGAAGTGTAGTAGGTTCACATGCAGAAGGCAAAATCTACAGAACAACTCCTATACGATGTTGGTTATGGATACGAATGCAAGCTTTTTAATAAACTAACAATCTTTGTTAAACATCCAAGTTACTTGTCTTAATCTTTACCCTCAAGAGTTTGAATTAGTACACGCCTACATTGTATCTTTTGAATGGACCACTTGAGGATAGGTGGGGCTTTGTAGTTCCAAAATATCCCACCAGTCTACTTTTTGGCTTGTGGGATAAACAAAGCCATGTGCTTCATTTTAACCCTAATAGATATGGAGGCTGAACTAAAAGATTTGATTTGGATGCAACGATTGTAAGCCTTCCAAAATCTTCAGATTGGATATAGAGTTGATTATCGCCTATTGAAGAAGATGACAGCAATATTTTTCAAAGAAGGATGTAATTTAATGGATCACTTGAGGATTGGCGGGGCTTCGTAGTTACAACATATCCCACCACGCTACTGCTTCGCATGTGGGATAAACAAAGCCACGTGCTTTGTTTTAACCGGTTTAGATACAGAAGAAATATTATATTAAAGAAGGATATTCCAAGCGTTTTTACAGAATTATTATAGTACTGGATCTGCACAGTATTGAACCATCGTCTTGAAATATCAAATATCGACGATTTTTTAAGTAATTCAAACAAAGTTATACGTTTGTTTATCCCATTAGCTCTCGCCGCATGTGGGATACGTCATACATGACGTCGATAGGGGCGTAAACCTCAAGTGGTCCATTCTCAATACAATTTTTCAAAAAGATTTTTCAAGCAATTAATTTATTTTATTAAAAAGTCAATCACTCTGAAAAGCCTAAAAACAGATAAAACAAAACTCACACACTTCCAAAGTTTTTAAGTATCAATCAATACGAATCCAAGATTATGGCATCATTTTTTTTAAGATTGTATCGGAAGAAAGAAACTATTTAAATATTGTTACCTATCCTTATCTTCTCTTATGAGTCTGTTAAGATAAGACTGAAGTTCTATTTCCTGAGAAATTCTTTTTTCTTCCAAGACATTCCAACGCTTCTTTTTAGCAATCCTCAGCTGACTAGCAATGTCATCTCCAAAATTCAACCTTTGCTCCTTCGCTAGATCATTTGCTAAAATAAGTACCAAAAAATAAAATAAAATAAAATTTAGGATATTAAGTAAATGACATAATATAAATTAACAATATAGGGTGTCTCAAAAAAATGTACTAACACTTTGATGTACTAACTATCGAAGTGTTAGTACATTATTTTGAGACACCCTGTATATGTTATAAATCTGGAAATACTGAAGATATAATACAGACTGGGCACTTTTAAATCTATTCAAGAGATCTTTTTCAACAAAAATGACAAAGGGTTTTCACAAAAAGGACATTCAACTGGAAAATGATTTTTTTTTTTTTTTTTTAAATGTAAAAGAAAAGCGCTCGTACTCTACTGGAGAATTTGTTTCTTTATTGTTGGGGCATGCAGGTAATGCAACTGTGATTAACTGAGCAAATAGTAAGAGTGATTGAAAGAACTATGAGTTTACTTAAAAGGAGAATAAGCTGTCTCAAGACCTATAATGTACAGTTTTTAATATTTTTTTATTTATTTATAGTGTGTATAATTCATAAATGACTAACTTACAAAACAATAAAAATTTTCAGCAATTAGAGTATATTAATCTTGTTACATTTAATCATAAATACTATATGTGCTGCCAAACTAAAGTGATTTTTTTTTTTTTTTTGATATTGAAAACAAGACACGCAAGTAAAATGTTTAATCCTTTTAACAAAAAAACATTAACATACTGGATGTACCAAAAAAAATGATGGCACAGTCTTTACAACTATTTCAAATTGTTACCATAAATTCTGATTTAGACTTTGAATGATGTAGTAATGTAATAAGTGGAATTTGAGGATTATTTTTTTTTACGGGGAGGACGGTGAAAGGAAGAAAAATACACCCACTTACCTCTCTGTAAATGCTTAATGGCTTCATCATAACAGTCCAATTCCATGAGGGCTTGGCCAAGAAAGAAATGGCCTTTGACCAGGTTGTTGTCCATGTCCAAGGCCCTTCGACAGTCTTGACAAGCAAGTTCCCATTGTTTTAATTTCAAGTAACATAATGCCCTATTTGTGAAGAATGTAGCAACGGTTGGATTTTTGATCTGTAAAAAAAGAAACAAGATTCCGGACTTAAAAAAATAAAATAAAAAAGAAATAATCATTGAATTCTTCATGATTATTATTTTGTTGAATTTTAATATTAAGAACAGTGTAAAAAAGCTGTTTCTGAGTCATGCCTTTACATGTCAAAACATACTTCAGTTTTAAAATATACGACTCTATAAATACAGGGATTTTTCAGAGCTTCTGTAATTCTATTCCCCTTAATCAAGCTTTACACTAACATCAGAAAAGATAAAACATCAGAAAGACTTTTTGACTATGAAAATGTAATAAAAAAAAAAGCAAAATAAGTAAACAATATTGAATCTCCCTAACTACCTACATTAAAACCAACAGTACAACAGTAATTTATATTTTTTTTTACAAACTTTGTTGTCTACTTACAAGTAACATTAATGAGAAAACAAAAGATTACCACAGAAGATTCAATTCATTACAATCTGTTGGTTTTCCTTGGTCAAGAAAGTGGACATCACTTTGTGTTTTGGATGGTAGCATTGCAACATTTTAGAATGGTAACACTGATGCTATTGAAATCAAAGCGGAAGTGAGGTGATATACTACTACAAAAAAAAAAAATAATAATAAATAAACGATATCAGAACTTCGTGAATAATGCTTTTAAACTTTTAACTTTAAATAGGTAAAAATGTTTTTATATTGTCTGCATTTGGGTTAGCAAACACATCCATAGAATTTACTTTTGATCAAAATTAAAGCCTGCCAAAAAAAGGAAATGCCACTTCACAAGGCCTGCACAAGCTTACAGGATGAAGATGTAAAGTAAAAATAACTTAGTGCAACTGGGATAGGAATAACAAAATTGCGCCGATTAGGATTATTTGTGCCCTAAAAGACAAAAACGCTGAGAACAAAGAATTAACCAATTTTGTTTTTATTCTAACTTTGAGCAACATTTGCCAAGAATCTTGCTATTGAAGAGACTTGTTTCAGATGAAGGTGTAAAGAATTTAAAACAAACTCTCTTGACATTTACAAATCACACATACAGGATCAATCACAAAAGAATAAAAGACTCTATAAGTAATTTCCTGTGGAATCTAGAATGCAGCAGGAACTAAATTATTTTCAAATAAGCTACATAAAGTATTTCAACATTTATTTAAGCTCGAATACAGGGACTGTCTTTGATTTAAACTAAACTAAAATATATTCAGACACAGAGACAAGACTGTCACATAAAAAAAAAAAAAAAAATTATCAGTTAATTTGCTGATAAATCTTCAAAAAAACTGCATCAGTTGTTCCGCCTAATAGGCTGTAGTGAACGAAAGTCACAATATTCTAACTTTTTTTTAACCTCAAACAAATCTGAAATTCAAATATTGACAAACTTAGATGGTCAATATTATCTTGAAAAATTTAATTTTTAAATCAATCAAGTACATTTTTAATAGGATTCCTTTCATGGTTGAGAATGCTTTAATAACTCCCCTCTGGCTCAATTGGATGTTTTATTTGAGAGTTACTAAGTCTACAAAGGATATTGTAATTGTGATACTTTTGATATCAAACTTAAAATTCTGAACACATTTGAATGTATAAATCATTCAGATACAACAAGTACTGCACACAGGCAACCTTAAAAATTTAAGCTACAATCAGCAGAAAATTGTTCACTTTGAATTCCCTGCATCAAAATCACTGGCCAAATTTCTTTCCCAGACACATGAAGATAGATTATTATTAAAATATACAAAATTTTGATTGAAGACTGTAGAAAAATATACTATATTGGAACGTAAAACCTAGGGACCAGGAAGGTTATCACCTATAGATTTCACAGGAGAGGCCTGGATATGGGAAAAAGCATTCCATAGGCACTTCGTGAGATACCGAATTGATGAAAGAAACAACACTGTCACAACAGCGGATACAAAATGAGATAGAAGGACTTACGTAGAAATGGCTACAGAGCCAGGCTGTTATGATACAGGTGCATTGCTGCCAAAGATGGAACGAAGGAAAGAGGTGGTCCTCAATAGGGAACATTACCACCCCTAACAGTGATGCATGTTTTGCAATGCTTATCCGTACTTAGAATGAAATGGTTGATAAGTTTGGGGTAGTACAGCCCATTCCTCTGCCAGTGCTGTCTTCAGCTGGTGAACAGTTTCCAGTAGGTGTGGACGTGGGAGCCAGCCCATTTGAATAATGTTCTCACTTACCAACAGCACATAACAGCTGCAGTACAATGGGGTCTGGCGTTATTGTTCATAAACAGGAACTCGGCCAATGTCAATGAACAGATGCACATAGGAAGGGAGTATCCGAGTACAGTAGAGTGCACCAGTTACAGTATCTCCTTCCTGTAACTGTTAGCTAAACATCCATTTAGCTTAATAACTCCCCAGATGAGACCACCTTGACCGCCATATTGATCCCTTTCCGTGAGGAATGTGGGATGATACTATGTCCCAACCTCTTGCTAGATTAGCTGACGTCCAGAATGGCTGATGAGATTGAATCTACTCTCATCAGTGAAGAGTACCTAACCCCATTGCTCTGCGATCCACTCTGTGTTCATTGCACCACTGTAAATGGTATCTCTGAAGGGCAGGTGTTAATGGGATATAGCATATTTACCATCAGGCAAACAATCTATCTTGGTTTATTCTGACCACAGTAAACACAATACCCTGCGTCCTGTGCAGTTCATTTGCAATGTTTCTCACTGATTGGTGTGGGTCTCTCTTGGCCTGTAGGAGTATACAGCAGTCATCACTGGTCATTGTTTTGTGTGGATGACCACCACTGGCCCTTCAAACATCTGTACCTGTTTATCTGAAGCCCTTCCTCGAGCTTTCCAATTATGCAACCTCTGATGAAGTCATCCAGATGCTATAAACTGGCCACGTCGTTGTCTGTAGAACTTATGAAACCAATCAAACATCTAACACTCATACATATCGTTCATTAACTTGCACGCACCTGCTGAACTGCTGCTTTTATCCGTTCTATGCTACCATTTGACCCGTCGTAACGATACGAAATCTTACATGCGCATCATCTGTCTATTGAATCTCCACAGTTATGCAACTCACCACGGACTGTTTCATTTCATTTTGGGGGTATAACCTTCAGAAATAGTGTTGGTTCCTAAATTTTGCACTCTTGTGCAAGCCTAAATGTGGTGTTTCTTCCATTAGATGTCACCTTTAAAAAGGTGATAAGTAAAAAAAAACAAAACCAAAAACAAAAAAGTCCTGTCTTTTCAAATGTTTTTTACTTGTAATCTTCGATGAAAAAAGCTTGCTTCAGACATCTCCTTAATAGTGTCATGAACATCATTCGTGTCCTGGCACTTTTGCTTATTATCCTCTCGCCTCCATTCCTTCTGTATAAATTTCTGTAACATATATCTATTTTCTCTCTGATTATTTTCTTATTCTGTATCTCTCTCTAAAGCTAATCCCGGTATTCATAGGGTTCCTTGCTTTTAATCCCTACCAAATTGGCGCCGAAGAAAACTTTTGTGCTTTAAAAATAAAGCACAAAAGTTTCTTAACTTTTAATGACTTCAGGAGTAGCTCAAGAAAGCTCCTCGAACAGTGCACAAAGGCAGTAAGGCCATGAATGAATCCTATTGTTTCCCCATGTTAAAAGCTTTTTTTCCAATTTCCCCCCGTTGTAAAGTGCATTAGGAATCTTCTCTCAATGGGAGAAAAGAAAAGGAACGGCTGCTCCTGATGTAGTAACAAAGAGCTGTGCCAGAAGCAATCTCTCTCTCTCTGGTGTAACTGTCTTTTTGACAGGTTTCAATTGGACGCTCTCCATTTTCTTCTATCCTCTGCATCTTTCTTCAATTGTTCATACTTTCTTCCCCTTTTAACATCATCCAGCATTCCAATCCTTCTTCTTCCTCTTCCTCTCTTTCCTTCCACTTTTCCTTTTATTATTCTTTGTTGTAGACAATTTCTTCGTAGCACATGTCCTAACCAAGATGCTTTTCTCTTGCGTATGGTTTCTAACAATTTCCTTTTTTCACCTATTCTTTTTAAAACGTCCTCGTTCTTTACTCGATCCGACCATTTCACTTTTAACATTCTTCTCCAGAGCCATATTTCAAACTTTCTAGAAATCTCTCTTCGTTCTTTTTAATAGTCCATGATTTACAACCATATAACACCACACTCCAAACAAAATATTTAGCAAACCTTTTCCTTAATTCTATTGATATGCCTTGTGCTGTTAACAATGCTTATACCTTTTCAAATGCTCCTTTACCCATTGCTATTCTACTTCTTATTTCTTCAGTAAAACTTCCATCCCATTTCACCAGACTTCCCAAATATTTAAAAGCCTTTACTTGTTGTATAATCTTTCCCTCTAAGGATATATTAACATTACCTTCTTGTATGCTTATTCTCATCACCTTGGTTTTTCCCACATTTAAGTTCATTCCAGTCTTTCCCAACTGTTACTATACTGTCCATCATTTTCTGTAACTCTTCTTCTGATTCTGCCAACACTGCTTGATCATCTGCATATTTAATGGTTTTCAATCTTTCTCCTCCTATTACAACACCTCTTGCTTTATCTAAAGCTTTCACAGTGAGTTGCTCTGCATATACATTAAAAAGCATTGGTGAAAGACAACACCCTTGTCTAACTCCTCTTCCAATACCCATCTCTCTTCAGTCTCATCATCTCCTACTTTTATAGTCACTACCTGCTTACAATACATCTCCTTTATTAGTCTTCTATCCTTCCAATCAATGCCAATTTCTTTTAAAATTCTGAGTAGTACGTATACCAATTAACCTTATCGAATGCCTTTTCCCAATCAATAAAACAAACAAATAAGTCTTTATTCACTTCTAACATTCTTTCTTCCAGAAGCAGTGAGGGGAAGGAAATGCTTCACCACCCCTCCATGGATATAACACTGGATCCCAAGAGAAAAGAGCGGCATATGAGAAGGCGAGGTACAAGGCTCATGCAGCCAGTGGTGCTGGTCATCAGGGACCCTGCCCGCCTTCACCTTTTGATGTTAGCCCCCGAAAAGAAGCTGGCAACAGCATTATGGATGGCAGTTACAAAGAGATGATCTGGGTCCAGTGGAGTGCGGAACCGATCGCCGACAAACCCTGTCCGCCTTCCGATCCCTCAAACCAGCACAGTTCTAGAAGAGAGTCAATGAAACAGTTTCACAAGTACCCAACCGTTATTGAACATCACTGCTAATTGTTAGAGCAACTGTCCTGTGCAATCTTCCCAGGGCCATTCTAGCAACCCGACTCCTAAAACTTGTCCGGTCACATCCACAAGAGTCATAAAGAAAACAGAATCTTTCCTCGACGCTCAGACTGAAGGTTCATCAGATCTACTGGATTCCACTTCTGTGTATGGCTCTCTTCAAATCCACCATACCCCGGACAGTTTAAATGGACTCTACGACCAGTTGTATATTATAGCTTTTGATATTTGTTTATTCTTATTCTCTTCACTTAATAGTCTTTCTTGTAAATCGTCTTCTTGTTTTAGTCTCTATTTATCTGAAAGGCATCAGCCAATGATGAATTCCTACTACTTGGCTAGCTTTCCACTGCACCTCCCTTTTTCTGACCAGTCCCTCTCATCCTCCTTAACTCTGCGATTGTGGTTTGCTTTCGATTGGCAGGCGTCTAAAACCAACCCGTAACAATAGGCACAGATTCCCCCCCCCCTCAATGTATATTTTTATTTAACTACTGGAACAAAGCAAAACAGCTTGTCTGAGTGCTAAGGAATACACAGCTGTTGCATTTCTTCACCAAAACAGCATGTCAGATTTTGGTATTCAGGTGTATACAAGGGTAGTTTCAGAAAATGAAAGATGAAAGGTTGATTGTGCTACTAATGAATAATCACTAAAAAGTCAGAAAGGTACAGCAGTACTATTTAAGAAGTGATTTTCACATTGCTTCTTGAAAATAACAAGTCAAATTTTGAAGATATCTGGAACACAGGTGGAAGATCAGCGAGGCAGCAATTTTACACGAAGAAAAATGTAAGCTGTGCATCATTTACAAATCATTATTGAAAATGTCCTAACATTACATCTACACAGCTGACATTTTGCATATAATTTTTTGTTAATTGCCTTTTTTTTACACAATTTCTTAAGTAACAAAAGGTAAATAAAATATTCTTTAATGTTGTTTTATATTTTATTTAGACAATAAAAATATTAAAAAAAAATAATCTATCCATATAAAAAATGTAATACACCAGTCGTTAAGTAATTTGCTCACTAAAATCAACTTAATTCCACTTTGCCATCAGACTTGATATCTGTTGACTTCAGAGATACTATCCTTTTTTTTTCAATGTACACTATTTCCGTGTGTTTTTCTCTAATGATAGAAAATCAATTGCAGCTGTGCTGTACTAGAAACAAGGAAACTCAAAAACAAGTTGGAGAAACAAAGATAAGATTGGAGAAAACCTATCCAAAGATTCTCTACCTATGGATAGACAGAAAAGAGGATAAAAGAACCCTCCCCCAGAATTCCAATTCAGTCCCATGCAGTTACAGATCTAGCAATTAAAACAGCTCGCCTAATACTGAAAAATAGATAGAAATAAGTTTTGCTCTACAATGATTCTTTGGCTGTATAATATATCAACAGTACTTTGATAAGAGTTAGTCTTCAAGTTTTAATACATTATTTGGATAAAAAAAAACATTTGTTCAGTGGTTTTTGCAAGCATAAATTTACTAGGAATGGCCGTTGTTTAGAGACGATTTCATAATCTGAATCTTCTCTAAGCCACAAGGTATTTTTGTATTCCTCTTTTGGCGTAAGTAAGACAGGGCCTTGAGAATGTTCCAAGATTAAAAACTAAATATCAAAATACAAAAAAAGTTTGCCTGAACTGAAAGTTTCAAGGAAAGAAGCAGTTGTCACAAATAACACAAAAGCCTAATAATTCTTGTCTAAAGCTAATTTATTACCATTTAAGTTTGATTAGTACTGCAAGAAACAAATGAATGCAGTACTAACATTTTTAATAGTCAATTCAAATTTTCCCAATAAAACAATCTATTTAATTTAAGCAATAATTCCAAGGAAAAAAAAAATAACCCTCATGATTGCTATTTATGTTTCTCTATTATATCAGAGCAATGAAAAGCTCACCGTTTATTTCTGTGATCTGCTAACAGATTTCTCTGTAACATGTTCATAACTTTTGTTGTTATGGTTTTCAAATGGATATTTTCAAAAAATAAGCAATCCACTAGTGAAAAGTCTAAACAAGATATGTGCTGACGCCTCAATACAGCAAACAACTGTAAATGGTTGTGTAAATGACTGCGCTCCAACGTTAGCCGAATGCTTTAACTTTCATAAGAAATAGAAAAGCAAGCACTTTTCAAAAACCAAATCCCCTTTTAGAAAAATGTCTAGATTTTGAAACATCAAATTTATAATATAAAGTTGTCATATATTCAACATTGTAAAGGTGGCAAAATCTACTCTTCAGATATTCCTGTGATACTTTAACAAAGGGCTTGTGTTCCATTTTCAAAATGTTTTGTGATTATTACAGAATAACAATAAATAGCCAATTTACAATACTAAATAATCCTCCAAATACACAGAGGATCTCATTTTTCTTTTCTTCTACATTTCTCTGTTTGTACTTTGTCGACTTTCCCATCAAGATCATTAGTTGATATTTATTTGTGTCTGCTTGTTATATTCTACCACCTTAAGAGATGAAAATTCCTCACTAATACCGGCCCTCAAATTGATAAGCTCACTGCTAGAATGACGATTTCCAATTTATATGCTGCTAGCAGTTTGCTTAGTTCTTGAAGATATCCAAAGCATCAGGAAGATAAAAAGTATTTACTGTGATTGTTTATAGCCACTGAAACAGAATACATTAGCAAGTGGAGTGACTTGGAATTCAAATGCATCCTCAAAATATTTTATATTTCTTTGAACTGCAATTGTAAATTTGATAGGTTTGTGGCGTAATTAGCAGAATTACTATGAAAATTCCGGCATGAAAGTATTTTATAAAACAGTCCCTGGAAAAGGGGAGAACAACCACAACTTATGCTTCCCAATGTGAAAGAATACCTAGAATTTTTCTAGGAAAAATTTGATGCAAGAAATGTTAGGGAAATATTCAAGATGGAAAGTATTTAGCAGATAGAAGGGATGATAATAAAAATCTTTCTGTAACATTTCACTAAACAGTGTTTCATCTCTGTCACTAATTTCAGATACCGTAAATAAAATAATTATTGAAATACAGCAATGTATTAAGGATGCGTATGATAAAGCTAAAAAGTTACGAAGAAATGATAAAATGTATTACAAATGTGTTCACATACACCATTCCTTAAGTATTCGGTTTTATCCTGTATTTATTAGGCTTCCAATGCTTAACCCAATAGATTACAAAGAAAGCAATTTTTTATATATATAAAATTATCAGAGGAAGCCTTTATACCTTAATAATAATAATAATTCTTATAATATTTCATCATAACAATGACTTCCTTTGAACTCAAAACCACTCCTATAATTAAAATAATTTGATATAAAATATTCAAATTGGAGAAAAAGTAAAATACTCTTAAAAGTTAAAAAGGAAATAAATCAATGAAGTAAAATACTCTATGATGCAACAATAATAAGATATATTCACCCTTTTTCATCTTTCAAATGTAAAAATACTAACATTTTTTATTGGACTGTTATAATTTTAATGGCTAACGAATAAAGCTATTTTTATTAAAATATCTATATAAAAAGGCTTTCAAATTCAATAATTTACTTTCGTCACCAGTTAAGTAAGTACTCCAGACTTTTCGTGTCAATTCAATTCTGCAAGGAACACAAGAATATTTAGCAATAATCAATAAAAAAATCACATTTGATTCAATTCCCTGTCGGCACCGACTCTTCATACATCATTCAAATGACATGATTTCTTTTATTATTGATTTTTCTTACATATTCAAATGCTGAAATGGCTGCATCCATTGAAAATCTGGTAAAAAAGATACCAACATACTAAATCACAGGATTTTAATATTGTAATTCATTTTGCTTTTCTTTACTGAATTTACATTTTCTTAAATTAAAAAAAAAAAAAAAAAAAGAATTGGAACAGAGGATGATGCACATTATTTTTAGTCCTACCATAGTCCAGTTTTAGTTAACACTTCAATAAAGTTTACTTTCAAAGTCATGAGGAAAAACTTCAATAAAGAAAATATTACTTAAATACACAAAGGTTTTCAAAATTTCTAAGACTACCTAAACAGGAATCAGTAGAACTAGACTGACATGTTGCCATGATATAAAAACATTTCTTTTTTAGGATTCTGAAAGACACTTTATATCCCTGGTTTGTCTGTCTGTGGACACACAATATTTCGCAACGGCTTCTGTTAGCTAAGTTGTAGGTGGCCTGTTAACTCAGTTGGTTAGTGTCGTGCTAATAACAAAAGTCATGGGTTCGATCCTCTCATCAAGTTTTTTTTTTTTTTTTAAATCATTATTAGGAATTCAGTGTATTAACAAGGTTTGAATTAAGAATGATGATTATTCCATATAAATAGTGGTGGGTAAAATAACATGGGCAGACCACCTTGGTGCAGTCTATTCTAAAGTAAAGGAGACTCAGAAGCCGTTGCGAAGCACTGTGATTGATTTACTAATCATATCCCTACCTTTTTTGGGGGGGGGGGGGGGGGGAGAAGGGGAAGAGAATGGAGAACTCTCGCCCCTTCAACTCTTTAGAACTATGACTTCTTTCTGTTGCCATTATATAAATAAATGAAATTTTTATAAATCATTTGATAAACATCCAATTTTAAATAATAATATACATATTTCCTTAATGTCGCTGTAAATCTGAAACCTTTAAATAAGAAACATAACTCTCTGATAACTATCTGTAGGCTGTAATTAAAAAAACAAACGAGGCTAAAAACTTTTAGGTTTTAAGCAGACAGAATATGGATTGCACAGAATTAGGTAAAAAGATAATCAATGTTTCATTCAGTTATTGTAAGCTGAAAGAAATAATCCTTAAGAAAATCAAACATCTTATTGGTTCTATAAAGCACCACCTAAATTTCCTTTTTGAAATATATATAGGAAAAAAAAGAAGAAAATGTGACCTCATCACAAAATTCAGTAAAAACAAAGACTTTTGAGACGAGACAGAAAAGGAAAAAAAAAAATTCACTGAACATCTGTAACAAACACTGCCACTGCACTTAGACCTAGCAAAAATCTGAAATGTGTTTAGATAAAAACTGATGCTAATGAAGATCCCGAGTGATAAGAAGATGGACTGAAAGTTATATTTCTGAAGCATTCTGGTAGATTTGGAAAGTTATTGCTGACTTTACAATATGGAAGTGAAAAGGGCTAAACTGGAGAATAAGGTACCTGCCAATCATAGTCTTTGTAAGGATACATCTGTGCAGGGATACATGATGGTGAATACTGTTATCTCAAATTGCAGTTAGCCAGATGAGGGTTAGTTTTTCTAGTAAAAGATTGTGCAAAATCATTTTTAAATAAGCTTACCTGCAAATCTCATTCTACTTTTCACTAGATAACTGAAAAACTAAAAATCGTATCTTAAAACTAATGCCAGGGCGGCCATCTTGTCAAAACTCGACCGTAGTCCAAAACAGCCTGGTACCGTAATCTCCGGTTTCACCTTGAAAGGATTTCCTTCGAAAATTCATGTGAAATTCTCTGGTTATAAAATTCTGTGCCTTTCAATTATATTCCTACAAAAACACCACACACACACAAAACTAAGATCTATAGAAAGCATGTCATGAAGAGACAGCAGCTATTGACTGTCTATTGGAACTATTTCAGGCTAAGAGAATATATATGTAATATTCTTGAATGTAAATAATCTTGCATAATTTTCTAGATTTGGTATCATGTCTCAGAATAATCTACATAGAATGCTATGCAGTAGCCAGTCTGGTAATACTGAATTCAAATTTGAAATTTGAGAATATAAGCTTTTTATTATTTTTTATCATTCTTTGTAAGCTATAAGAATACCCTTGAAACATCTTCAGTGTCTTATTCTTCCCATCTTTCACTTCTGGTGAAAATAATGTCAAAACAACTGTATGCTCTGTACGAATCAGCATGCTGAAGAACAATGCAGAGTTCAAATGCAAATGTCCAGGTAGAATAACAGACATCAAAAATAAAGTAATAAACAAAGAGCCAAACAATTACATACAGTTAATTTACTTCAGCAATGGATGTAGAATTACTTTGCTACACTGAAAAAATGGAAAAAATTACAGTTTCATTTTTCTGGAGTATTTGCCATTACAACAAAATTCAATGCAATAATTAGGGAAGGAAATTCTAATTATATCAATGACAATGAAACTGATAACATTACAAAACGTCTTACTATTATATTTCCTTCATGAATTATTGTAATAATAATAATAATAATAATAATAAAACAATCAAAGCAAAACAAAGTTTCTAAGCAACAAAATTAAAACTATTTTTTACGCTTATTACAGAATAATTGAGCAAGCTTAGGCTTTTATGAGATTACAAAATTTTTCTTTTGCGTATAAAGAAAATAAATAAGAATAATCATTTCTTCCTGTGGATTATGATTTATAATGATAAGCCAATGATTTAATGTTCCTTGCTTGTAATTTCATATTTTTTTCCTCAAATAAGCTGCTTGGAATTTTCGCGATATTAGGGATTATTAAATAAAAATTCAAAATACTTTTCAACAAATATTTTGGAATCAATTCTACAGTAGTCGTGCACCGGATTGTCAACATTTAAACTTTCTCTTAATAAATTGAAATAAAAATACTCAACAAAAATTATTTCTTTCTTACACGAGTTATCCCAAATGTTCACATTCTCTCGGAAAACCGGGATATCACTATATATGGAAATCTGTATAGTTGTGTTACAATCTTAAAAATGTTATTTGAACAACTGCTATTTGCTAATCAATCGAAAGCTTAATTAGCGAAATGGTCACTTCACAATTGGTAATTACAAAACAAAATTTAAAATGTACATAAAATTGCAAAATGGAACAGTGGAAACTGACCCTAGGGTATCATGGTGAGATGACGCACCAAAATCTAGAAACGAAACTTTTACATATCAAGTGGATACAGGGTTAAAAAACCTCTCATGATGACTCTTAACTCAAGTTCCATAAGCCTACCTTTCTACTGGAAGTAGGATTGTTCTTAAATGACGTATTATGAGGGTGTTCGAAAATGTCAAGTTATTTTAACATTGAGAAGAAATACCAAAATAGTGACTAATTTATCACAATTTAAACAGGTCGGCGACAATTTTCCACATTTGACCGAAGATCTCCTTCAACAGTTTTCTATATTAAAACCATATACAATTAATAATTTCAACTTTAACTACAATAAAAATAGGCAATTAAGAAAAAATCATAAAAATAAAAGAAAATTAGTCCCCAGTTCGTTAACAAAATCTTTCTTTTATTTTTGTATGGCGAGTTTATGAGTGTCATTCCTCTGGAAGTGAATAGAAATAGGGTTTTTGACATGCCAGACTGCGACGGAAGTGGATTTAAGGGAAATTCTATGTTAAATCAACTACATTCTTAGGAAATGTTAGTTTAACTAAGCCTAACTTACGATGGCTTTACTGTAGCAAACGATCGCCTCCTCGTATTTTCTGGTAGTGAACAGCCGGTTGCCTTGATCCTTCAGCTCGTGTGCACTCATCGCGTTGCGCTTTCAATTTTCCGTAACCATGACCCGTGCACCATCTGTAAAACATGTAAATTTGCGAGTTACCTTGGTGCAGAATAAGAGCCCTATCCAGAAGTTTCAAGACTTGGAAGCCATGTTTTACGACAACTGCGACAACTGGTGTCGAAAGGAAGAACTAAAGCTTGAAGTGAATATCAGACAGAAAATTTTGGACAATTATGTATATTTTAAATATCGAATTGTTATTTGAATTGTTTAAGATAGTTTTATAATCATAAACTGAGTGCAGAATTAATCCCATTATTAAAATATTAACTCAATAAATGAAAAGACCTTCAAATTTTAAACGGCGTTTCCGTTGAGACTTACAAAGATTCAGTTTCGCTTTTATCAAACATTAGTGTCATATAGGCTAACTTGTAAGTTTAAATGTAATAACTTTATTTATAATAAATTTTCAATCCATTGCACGATGGTTTTCTTCCAGTTCTTTCGGTCATAAGCTCTCCTATTCCAAACGAATCCAACAAAACTTTTAATTTTACTTAATTTAATAGTTTTTACATTAAAAGAAAACAAAAAACGCACATAGCTAAACAAAACACTATTCACCGAGCTATTTTTGGTATTTGTACTGGGAATCGGAGACAGTATTGTTTCGAGGTTTGTTGACCCCTCATCAGTCCGATCCTCCCAGTAAACTTAGCTCAGTGAAAAAGGACAATATACAATTTGTGTTTATGCTTGTTATGTGCGTTTTTGTTTTCTTTTAATGTAAAAATTGTTCTAACGCACATTAAATTTTATTTGTAATTAATTTAATAATAAAATTTTAAATTTTAATTTCATCTACCTTGTAGCCGTGCGGTCCCAGGCGTCGGTCTGCCGTGAGGCCAGTGTGTCGGTACCCGGGTTCAAATCCCGGTCGAGAGCATGAATGTTTCAATTTCCTTTCCTATGTTGTCAGCCTTTTCTTCACTTTCTCTTCGGTCTGACGTCATTCCATAATGGCGTCCTGGAGAAGGCAACGGGAAACCACTCCAGTATCTTGTTCCCTTGTTTAGCTATTGCTTCTCCTAGGGATTGCCCTTTGGGGGTCACTAGGGTTCCGTAGCCTTGAACCAATCTACGGATTGATCTACCATGGTCTGGTCTACCTTGTGGACGCTTTATCTGCCTCCTTTCATTCCTTGGAATCCACTTTAGAAATTCTGATCACCATATATTAACATTACGATTTGCCAAATGGTCAGCTCAATTCCATTTGAGCTTCTTTATTAGGATATTAATATCAGACGTTCTGGTCTGCTGTCTCATCCATATACTTCATTTGTGGTGTTGTTGCGTGATTCCTAACATGCATCTTTCCATGCTTCATTGAGTGGTCTGAAGTCTCTGAATTGCTTTCCTGGTCAAAGTTCATGGCTGCTCCATATGTTAGAATTGGTAATGTACATTGGCGAAAAACTTTTCTCTATAAGCAGAATCAGGGCTTCCTTGCTATGCTATGCTAAGGACAGCCCCAATTCAAATGAAGATACTGTAAATGTACCTAGAGGGTGGGGTTTGCTTGGAAGCTAGTTTCTGCAACATATTCAATACATTTTATAAATTGATCTTCTTTTATAAGCAATTCTTGAATGTTACAAATAGACACGTGATTGGAATGTTCTTGATGTTGGATAACTGGATACATAATCCCACACTATTCTTATAAAACGGGTCACAAATCCACATGATATGAATTTAATTACTTTTAAATTTCATGTCTGTAATATACATAGCAAACTTTTAGGATCAAAGGTTTGGCAGTATAAAATTTAAGTGGTCTTAGATTTTAATAAGCTTTTTGAAATCTTTAATTTCTTCTAAATTGTTTAATAAAAGTTTGAAGTGGTCAGCAATTTAGGTCATTAATTTACATGTGAACAACTAGAAGTAAAAAGACGCTACTCTAATGACAAAAAACATAAACTAAATAATAAATTTGAATATGAATCAAAATTTTTATCATGCAAGTCACTTGTGCTGGTCAGTTTCCCTGAATTTCTCTTTCGTGTGGCTTCCAGATTCTACCCAACCCTCTATCAAATGGCTTTAAGCTGTACTTCCATCTGTACCACTTCCCACTCTCAATTTAGAAAACAATGATATTTTAACACCACACAATTTCTTGCAATCAATGATTTTTTAATGTGTGTAAAAAAACATACAGACTTTTTTAACAAGAACTGAATGTCACAATGAAATTTGTCACAACGATAAGCCAAATCTGATTGGATCACAATTTCTCATCTTTTCTCTATCAGACTTCAATCCAGTATCATTCAGATACTGTTCTCCCGTCCACCAAATTTAATATATTCACTGAAGCAAGCATACAGTATCATTAAGTGTAAGAACACTATTATTATAAAGTGAAGCTATTTAATGATGTTAAAAGATTGTTCATTAAACTAAAAAAAATGTCAATCTTTTTATACAGCAATTTATTTTTAAAAATATTTATTTAAATAAAGCATTCTTCAAAAAAAAAAAAATTACTCTTTATTACTAGGGAGAGTTTATTTTCACTCTCTTAGGGGCTCCTATAGTTTTGAAGACTCCTACAGTGTTTTGAAGACTTTAAGCAGCTCCGGGATAGGAAAAATGTCAC
This sequence comes from Thereuonema tuberculata, assembly GCA_023159025.1. NCBI lineage: Eukaryota > Metazoa > Arthropoda > Chilopoda > Scutigeromorpha > Scutigeridae > Thereuonema > Thereuonema tuberculata. Next base: position 53,922,542 of record JAFIDM010004315.1, on the reverse strand, counting down.
CAGAAGAACTGCTCAAGAGCAGGCAAGAGTTCACTCTGAACAGTTCTAATCGAGTATGATAAATTTACTTTCCTGACATGCCCAGGACTTTCAGCAGAACATCATTATAAAAGAATAAGAGGAATGGTAGTAGTTTTGTGCTGCTTATCCCCAACCATTACAGCAACAACTCGAGTTCTTAACGATACTGTGAAATTAAATTCGGATACAGGCCATGAATTAATTATCATGTTCAATACTCATTAGGACAAAACAAAGAATGCAGTAAATCACTAATGTCTTTAGTTTGATGTGTTGTTTAGTAATCATCAACAACCAAACTGCTGTTTGTACTCTTTGTGTCTCTTGTCCCTGGAGTCGAGGTCTCACAATTTTCCGTGACATATCTCAAACTACAATCTTGCTAGTCATCAACGATGTTACCAATTGAAAAATGGAAATATCGAACTTAAGAAAATACTTTAAACATGTGCATAAGAAAATACTGTTAATATTAAAATGGAAATATAATCCAGCATTGTCTCAGCAAAAATTTAAGTAATGAAAAATGTTGCCTAAGATTACAAATCTATTTCCATTAATTTCGATTATATCATGAAGCAAAGTGCAGTTTTTTTCTCTATCCAGAATTCTTGCAAACATGCTGTACACAAGAAAAAGAATTTTGCCTTTTCTTCTATTAACATTATACTATTACTTTCAAACAATTGACTTTAGAAATTGTGTGATTTAAAGCTACTGATATTCTAAGATTGTACAAAGTTTCATAGTTCAAAAATATACTGCAAAGTAAGAACCATTAGCTTTTATACAATATTGCAAGAGGAAGCTTACAGATGATTTTTTTTTTTTTTAATTGGGAAAGGGAGGAATGGATACTGACAAACACAGAAAGCTTATCCCACAGCAGTGTGATTATGGAAGTGCAAGTTCACCAGCAAATGTTCCAAATAGTTGGTGGAACATTGAAGATAAATTTGGAGAATGAGGGATGATGACGAACCTAAACTTCTTGATCACCTCCTTTGCCATATAGAACAACGCAATGTCCAGTGCAGCAGAACACCTGATCTTTTGCCCTTGTTCCAATGCACCTTCCAGTATCTTGTCTCACACAAGCCCAACTAGTACAGGGCAAACATGACTTTGTGATCCAGTTTGAGAAAGTCGCAGCAGTTAATAATAATAATAATGAGTAACAATGTTTACCAAAAGTCTACCTTTGAGATCCTCAAACTTCACAAGTGGTAAATCGTGCTTCTGATGTGGTTCCCTATTGAAAGTAGTTTTAATCTTTTGGCAACTTAATACTATTGTCATAAACAATAAACATTTAAAAATATTCAAAAATAACATGTCTTTAAGTATTTTCAGGGAGTTTTTAATAAATAATAAAAGATTAATTTTTTTTTTTAAATTTAAGTGAATTTTCTCTTTCATCTAATTTAGTATTGTTTACATAACATTAAGCAAGTAGCATTACTTAAGTAATATTAATCAAATTAGCTTTGTTCAAATTATTTTTGAATATTTTTAAATGTTTATTGTTTTTGGCAACTTATTTGCAGAATTACTTAGTTTCCGCTTATAAAGCCATTGACCTGGATAATCCATCTTTTTACCTTCACTACTTAACAGCTTTAGCTGCTTGAACACTGTTGACAGTTTATGTGTATGTATGTTTATATATACATATATGCCGTTCCGGCATAGCCAAGTGGTCTGCCATGTGGATGTTGTGTAGGAATCTGGGTTCGCATCCGGGCGTGGCTTGGTTGTTTCAATTTCCTTTCCTGTGTTTGTTAATCTCTTCTTCACTTTCTCTTTGGTCTGCAGCCATTCCATAATGGCTGCCTGAGGAAGGCCACGGGAACCCACCTCAGTTTCTTTCCCCAGGTGCTGCTATGGGAATTCTTGAATTCCATAGGAATGTTGACCTGTCTCCAGACAGAATTACTATGGATGGATATATATATATATATCATCATCATCAACCATTATCAACCCACTGCTGGAAGAAGGTCTCCTGTAAAAGTTTTCATGATTTCCTAGACATGGCACAATTTTGCCATTTCACTCCTGCCATTTTTCTAATTCTGTCGCTCCATCTTGTTTGAGGGCGTTTTCTGTCCCGAGGATACCAGTTCATAATTCTTGAAGTCCATCTATTATCGTTTTGTCTGGTGAATGTATACATTAATATGCCTATTAATTTACAGAACTGTTGATATGGCCTATTTGACAACTATGATGTTTGCATTATAAAATCAGCAATAGAAATAAACAAAGAAAAACAAAATATTGTGCATGTTTTCTATAAAACATTCCAAATGTCCTCCATTGTGTTTAATGCACAGTTCATAGCGTTTCTCCATGTTTCTAGCCATATTATGGAATAATGGCTGCTGCGTGTTCTGTATCATCTGAATGATTTTCTCATTCAGGTGTTACACTGTGGATGGAGGGTTTTCCCGAAACACCCATACCTTCAGCATGAAATCACATTACTTCCTAACATTTCCCATAGTAATACTCTCGATGCTTGTCATCCCTTCCTGATGAAAGAAATTACTGCTCACAAAAAGAAAGGTTCCATGCCCTGTAAAACCTTCTAAGGTTGGCAGAGAAAAGTGTCAGAACCTGGTTGATGTAATGTTCTGGCTGACTGTAATTGGATGTCCGTATTCAATGAATTAAGGTCCAAAAATCTTTATTGTGATATAGCACACCACACTAATTTTTTTACCATGTAACGATACTTCATGCAGCTCCTTCAGTTGCTGAAAGCCAAGGAATCTGTTGCTATGCCTGTTTACGTGACCTGGCAGATGAAAATCATTGCTGAAGCAGATGTTGTCAATAAAGGATGGATTTGTCAAATTGCAAGGCAAGGACTATGACACAATCCTGATACCTCACAGGATAATACTGATTCGCAATTGTTGGGCAATCTGAATCACATTCAATGCTTTCAATATTTTTTGAAGCGACAGTTGATTCACATCCAGTTTTAAGGCAGTCCTCCGTTGATTTTGCCATAGCGATTCAAAATTTGACTGAAAACAAGTTCAGGAATGTCATTGGTGCCACTGTTTATGGATGTCTGTCAAGACCCTCCCCTTGCAACACACTTCCGGTGCTTCGGAACTTGCTACAATGCCCAATATAACAGAATTGCTGTGTGCTCACATATCGAAGCATTCTGTAAACTGCTCATACACAAACCAGAAACTTGAACCGTTTTATCTTCCTCATCTGTACAAGAGGAAATAGTGCTCCATTAAAAAGATCAACTTTACTAGCTGCCCAACGAATGTGGAATATAAGATAGGTCAGTACCTGTGACATGACAGTTGGAAGTGTTTGCATATATAATCTCAATGTGTCCTGCATTTTCAATACTGTAAATTAACAGCCTATCTGTATATGTATAATATTAACGAATATTGCTTTGGCAACAGTTGGCTGTTCTATGTTTAGGATCCAGAAGGAGTTTTCACCTAAATATCTTTTTTTAATTTTTTTCTCTCAATAAGTTGTCACTTTCCCATATTTACATCTTGGCAATCTCCTTCCCACAAGACGTCATGTGAAATAATACGAAGTGCTGACTCCTTTCACATCAAATTACCATCACTACTGCTTTGATCTTATCTCTTCTTCTCGGTATATTTTGTATGACTGACAACAATTCTTGAAGTTTAATATTTGACCAATTATAGTTCCAATGACTTCAATAAACGCTGAAAAGCTTGTAAGTGAATATTGCAGAAAGCAAGAGCCTGGCATTGGTTAACGCTAATAAATGTAATTTGAAAACATTTAAAATGCAAATCAAAACATTTCTTGTTAAGCAACATGATTCTGATGTGATCGTACATTACTGCTATGTAATACAAATCCTGCTAACAAATATACAGTCGGACCTCTATTTAACGAAGTTGCTAAATCCCGAAAAAAAGTTTGTTATATGGAAAATTCGTTAAATAAGAGATTCACGTTTTAAAATTACTTTAAACTACATAAAACAGATTTGAAACACATAAACAATAAATATTATTAAAAAAAGTAATAATTTTAATGACATAAAGCATACATTACCACATACGTACTTAAATTTTACTAATAAAGTCTGTTAATTTTGTCTGAGTTTTTTTTTTTTTTGAAAAAGTGTTTTCACTCATAGTATGTCTCGCATCTTTGCAATGCACCAAAAACCCCTTCAGTATTTTCTTTAAATTGTACCGCGTCGGATTGTTTCAAATGATTTTGGCATTTCATCATATGAAGGTTCTTTGATTTCTGCATCATGATCATTACCATTTTCATCATCTTTATCTTCACCGCAATTCATAGCTGTATTGTTTTTATTTTTCACACTGTCTAAAATATCCGATTCAGTTAGTGTTTCCGAGGTCTCAACTTCAAAATCAAGTGAAAGATAATCATCAATCAGCACATCATCAACAATTTCTTCTTTTTCCTTCAGCTGTATCCACATTTCTTTCATTTCCTCTAAGGGAATATTAATCATAAAAACATTTCACAGAGAAAAAAAAAATAGATACCACGAAAAAGTTCATTAAATAGAAATTGCACTTCGCTATTTGGAGGTTATTTTATGAAGAAATAAGCAAAATGTTCTTGGTTCCAAAGAAAAGTTCACAAAATATAGGTTCGTTAAATAGAGGTCCGACTTTATAAGAAAGTACGCCATGACACAAGTAAAGATGCATTAATAAGACAGTTCTTGCATTTTTCAATATTTTCAACATTATCTATATAACCTCTTCCGGAAACAATTGGAAAATTTATGAATTTTTGTAAAAAAATTTAATATTAACCTAAATGAGACTTTGCATGACATTTCATTATTAAGTACACATACTTGAAAATCGATATAATAAATATTTCACTATAAATGAAATTAATAAAAATAAATAAATAAATACAAAACAGCTCAAATAAAAGTAACATTTCAAAAGTTTTATTACTAAAAAAAAAAAAAGAAAAAAAAAGCAAATTATTTACTTCTAGATTTAAACCTGCATGTTGTTTACATATTATGAACACAGTTTTCAATGAGGTACATGATTACAAAACACCATGATATTGGTCCAAATACAAACAGAACAGCAAAAATGTGAATAAAAAAAATATATATATGCAAATTACACAAGAGATGGTTTTAGAGAAAACACGCTCCTAATGGTATTTAATTTCACTAGGTATATGATATCACTTGTGTAATTTCTACTGAACTCTCAACAGTAAAACAATATGCTTTTAATGGATGACAGCTACATCACATCGAATAATTACATAATATAAAGCCTTAAGAGATCAACATGATATTGAGTTGTGAAGGTTTCTCTTTCAAGAAAGTAAGACGAACTCTGGAGAATTTTTTTTTTTTTTTCATCTGAGCAGATATATTTTAAATTTTTATATTTATCAATAAAATAAAACTGGTTACTGTTATTTAATGAAATCAATTCTGTCAAAATCATTTATGTTAAGTAATCATTTCATTTTTTGGCAATCACAACTTCAAAGTTTATATCTGCATTTATTTTCCTATTTTACACTTTCTGTTATTTAACATTTGACGTAATGATGCGTCGTCACTGTGGACTCTTCATCACTCGAATTACAATAAACAACACTATCAAAAAAACTTCTATTGAACATCCAATAACAGTCACGTTCTACGCCTCCATCTATACGGGATAATTTTACTGCATTTCAAAATCTTTTTTTTACCTTAATTTCACTATAATTAAACATAAAAATATTTACATTCTCTATCAGAAGTTTCAATTTCATGGGTAAGAGGGAGAAACATACAATTGCCGATCAATTCATACACTAGTCATCGCATGCAATTTAGCAATGTATATTCGTAAAAGCTTCTCACAATAAATTTACAGACTCTGATACACTTAAAAAAATAAATATACATCACTTTTAACAAACTCTTACTAAAAAACAAAAGCAAAACTACTCTCGTCATTTAAATGACAAGTTTATTTCAGGTTTTCTTTTTTTCTTTTTATATATAGATATATATAAAAACAAAATGCATTTGTAAATTCAGTTTGTAAATGTATGGTAGTACTTAAAATGCAGGTGAATGTAACATGTACTTTTTTTCTTTTCTATGCCCTATGATTTCATAGTTTTTCTGATTTTTGTCTTCCAAATACTTTACCTTGAGTCAATAAAGAGATACAATCGCAAGTGAAATTGTGCAACAGAAAAAACAAACAAACAAACAAAAAACTTTATTATTAAAAAATGAAACATACTTCTTTCCTGTGTTCTTTACTCGGGTTTTAATTATTGTATTTTTATAATATTTACTACAATCAGAGGTTGGGTAGTTCAGAGATAGCTGAAGTATGAAAAGAGATACTTCAGAAACATTATAGAAATTAAAATGGTTACTTAGAAGATTCTTACAATAAGCGTTATTTCAAAAGTATTTATCATAATCAATTAAAATGTGCAATTTCTTAAAGAAGAAAGCTAAGAAAAATCATTTTCATTTTTACACTAAAGTTGTTTGTTTTGTTTTTTATCTGAATTATAATAAATAAATAAAGAAGTATTTTAATTATTATTGTAACGGAAACACAGATAGCAACTCCACAGGCTACTGCTGCTGAAATACCGTTAATCAAATCTTGTAATTGCTGTGGGAATCTGCATCGTTTTTATGTATACAGTGCAGATATAATATGGTCTTATTAATCTAAATGACCATTGTAATTGTATTATGCAGGACACTTATCTGTATACGTGTTTCCATAAAATATCATAGGCCATAGGAAAGATAAAGTCAAGCTGTTAATAATTATGTAAGCTCTGGTTATTATGTTAGGAATAACAACACTGAGAAATCTCGTTAAGCATTTTTTTTTTTTTCAGTTACTCAGTGAACATTTGTTATAAAAAAGGGTTTTCACTGAAACTTCACAACAGATATATTTTATTATTATTATTTTTTATCTGGCATGAAATCGGAATTTACATCATCCAACTTACTTACCAGTATATTTATTACAAAAATGCTCGATTGGTTTTAATATGGATGGCACCACAAAAGTACGTAATAACCCTTACAACAAAAAATTAGAAATAATAATAATAATAATAATAATAATAATAATAATAATAATAAAGCAAATTGATTAAAGCAGTAAGATTGCAAGCACATTTTTTTGGGAAAAAATTTCTTTAAAAAAGCAATGCTTTTTTACCAATTATTATTTTTGTTTTACTAGTGAAACAATTGCTATAGCGATCTCTCTTGTTTTACCAGTAATATAAAACATGATTCAATACAATTCTTGAATGTAAGCTTCAGTGTGACACTTAAGATAAAGTGAGAATTTAATTCAATTTCATTAAAGCAATAATTAAATTCAAATTTTTAAAATATTACTCTGATACAAAAGGAAATAAACAATCGATTAATACAAAAAAAAAATGAATCAGAAATTTAATATAAATGTAGAAAAAATATTCCAATTAATCAGATGCAACAACATTAACTTCAAAACGAAGCAATAACTGTACAGGTGATCTCTGTAATTTAATAATTACAAAGATCCGATTTCTTAAAATATTTATACAATTTTTTTTAAAAATTAAAACACTGAACACTTTCTTCCATATTTAGTGACTATAGAGCTGTACTGCAAAACTAGTAAAACCAATATTAAAGAATATATATATAAGGAAAAGTATTTTATTGGGTTAAAACATGGAGCTGAACCTTGTTTTTTCATTGGGTTGTATTGAAAGGCGTGGATTTGAGAAAGACAGATAAAACTGGGGGAAAAAATGGAAGGATACATAAAACCTAGTAATCTAGGAAAGCACTTCATGAAATTTATTTCATGATTTTTGAAAAATTTCATTTTTTTTTTTTTTCAATTGAACGATTTTAATTTTGGATGCGTTTATTTTGGAGAGGGAATGAAAAACTACGAAAGTGATGGTTTAAACAAAAATGAAAATGAGGTTCCAATCTTCAGCAGGAATAACGAAAAATTTTATTATTTGTTCCCACTTCTTTTTACTTGATACACATTTAAGAATTCAAGAATAAAAAAGAAAAATTCCTGAAAATCCACACCTAAAAGTGCAAGATATTGTCAGAAATGCAGTTTTAATATTTCCTTATCTTGTTCCGTACTGTAAGAGTGCTGAATAATTTAAAAAAGTTGTTCAAATAAAAAAAATGTAGAAGTTGTAGAAACTAACTGAAGCTAATATAAGCATAAAAGATATTCTTGATATTATATTCTACTAAGATTACTTCTAATTTCAATGAATTTAAACCTTTCTTTTTGCTAGCAGAATAACCAATTACATTAACAAATTCTTTATTGTTCATAAATGACACTTTTTCTACGATAGATGTTTATGCAAAAATAAATGATTGCTGAAATTAAGATTTGAAACCCAATGCCAAATATTCAACAAGAATTGGTAGGTGAGTTAAAGTTGCAAGAGTAGCAACAGAAAATAAGACATTTGAAAACAAAGAAAAACAACAACAGTATAAAAGGAAACAAAATGGATAGAAGTTTATGATATATCAATTTGCTAAAAACATTCTCTTTGCTATGTCAAAAATATTAAATACAACCTTGCCTACTTCAGAGGTAACTATGCGTTTGAATCTCATTAATTTCTGAGCAAATTTAATTTCAGACCCCATTTAGCTCAATTCATTCTCGTTTAGTCGATGATAATGGTAAACGTTTAATTTCATGAGCTTGAAAAATGATGAATTCAGATGAAAAGTATTAAATAAACTGAATAATAATAATAACAATAATAATCTTGATTTGGTTTAAAATAAAATATTATTTTAGATTCTGAGGCTCTGAATTACTAAAGACATTCAATAGAGAAAATGACCATCACCAAACCACAGTAAAGTTTAATTAATTCACAAATAAAATATTTTTGTAATATAATTAATTATATAAAAAGATTTGATCATTCCAAAATATTGTAATTATAAAAGAATGTAAATTATACTTCAGTGAAAACATTGAGACTTTCAATAAATGCAAATAAACTGGGAAAAAAATCGTTTTATAATTGCTTTGTAGGATGATTAAAATCAAGATTAAAGAGGGATGAAAATTCCATGAATTTTTATCTTAATACACACTGTAAACTTTGAATTAGTTTATTGTACTTCTTACACACATTTTGCCAGTTTATGAAATGACTGAAAAAGCTTGGAAAACTTAAAATTAAAGGAATAGAAACTTAGTGATAGTAATACTCAAAACAAACTTGTATAATAGTTATGCAGAAATCTTAGGTAAAAATGTATGAAAATCTCAGAAAGACGAAACCGCGAGTCTGTAAACTAGAGATTACTACACTTGTGTGTCATTTCAGTAAATTTTTCTCACATTAAAATAAGAAAAAGAATAGTATAGAACACTACTTAAAGAGATTCAAGTCTCCCATTTTTCTATTCAATGCCAAAGAAATAAAAAAAAATATGGAACATTTTCCTTTAAGATTTAGAATAAATACTTTTGGGATTGAACATCCAAGAAGTTCTTGCATATCTCCAATATACATATATATTCCGTAGGACAATTCTACAAATTGGCGTAGTCAAAATCTTTACTTTATGCCTTTTCTTAACACATTTTCAATCGTTTATATTCTCTGATTTAATCGGAATAGTAAATGAATATTATTATTTTTACAGTAACTTCACTTAATGATACATTTATTTTTAGTTCTAGCTGCATGTTTTACCTTGAAAATTATAATTAAGGAAGAAAGAAAGAAATACGGGCTTGCAATTGCTTTTCATCAACAGATATAATCAAATTATATGCAAACGAAGTTATTTATCAGTTTCTGTCCAAAAGTGTCAATTTATTTCTTCTTGCATCTCCAAAGGAAATAATGCCAGTGTCTTATGGCCTTTGAAGCGTAAAAGTTCATTCTGGATGTATTGTAATTTGTAGAAAATAAATAATTATTGGCAATGAGAGAACTAAATATGAAGAAGGGCCAAATGCATTTTTTGTGTGTGTGTGTTTCGGTGTTTAATGACAGATGGATTTGACGCATAAGACAGTCAATTATGAACGCAGAGCATTTTTTTTTGCTTAGACAATCAAAACAGTATGATTCGTCAATACTTCTCAAAAATAAAATGTTCCATGCAAAATGGGAGTTAATAAATATACAGAAGCTAATTACTGAGTAAAGTGAATTGAGTTGGGGCTGTCCTAGGAAAATTCACAGGTTGAGTCTCATAAATTTGTCTTGTGCATAGTATTGGAGCCAGAAGCTGTTGCTGTATTAGCTGCTGGCTGAATGACTCATGTTTTCCTGATAATGCCATTCGAGACAAAATCATAAGAGAAATGAGGAACTCAAGTGTAATGACTGCCTCACATTCGAGAGCCTTTCTGTTGTAAAACCTACAAGAGAGAGAGAAGAAGAAGAAAAACATTCAAAATTTAAAATAAATGTTAATCTTTCACATTTAATGTTTCATAAAACATGTAAACAACAGGCAATGTTATTTCTTTACTGAGAATGAGGTTCTCGTAGTAAAAAAAAAGTTAGATGTCCATTCAGATGCCTGCAAAACAGTGAGCAAAAATGGAAACAGTTTCACACAAAGTTAAAAGATCAGAGATGATTTAATGAATAAATCAGATGTTATGAATAAAGCAAAGCAATATTTTTAGAAAACAAAGTAACTTGTTTTGAACTCCAAAAACAATAAAGAAATTAAATGTAAAAACAGCAAGATTTAATTACCAACATTCTCTTTAATGTTTTTATTATAGAGGAAAATAATAAACTTAAAATAAGATGGAATGCATAATAAAAAACTTGAAATTGTCTTAATCGAAAATGCAGAATAATCGCAGTAGAGAAAAGCTGATTTCAAATATATATATATATATATATATAAATATATATATATATACACTCCCGTGCAACTAAATCGACTCACTCCTTCAGAGCGCACAAAAAGGCGCATGTTTTTTAAATGGCTTAACCGATTTTCAAAAAACATTTTTTTTTGAAAGCCTAATGTTTTTACTTTACACCATTATCATTAAAATCTGTACAATATTTTGTTTTATAATGCATTTTGAATGAAAATGCAAGCAAAATGCATGCTTAGGAAAAAAAATTGTAGATACTTAAAATTAAAATACAACAAAAAATACAACAAAAAATTCAAGCAAAAAAAGGAAACTTTTTATTAATCAATACTTGGTATTGCCTCCCCTTGCCTATACGACGGTTTGCGTGCGGTTCCTCATAGACCCTATTAAGGTTTTGACAAAGCCTTGAGGGATCCCATTCCACTCCTCCTCCAGCACAATCTTGAGCTCGTTGATATTAGACGGTGCCGGATTTCTGGCTTGGACCCTCCGTTTGAGCTTGTCCCACAAATGCTCAATCGGATTCATGTCGGGACTGAGGGCTGGCCACTCCATTGTCTCGAGACCAACCTCCTCCATGAATTGCCGAGTGGTATGTGCTGAATGACACCGGGCATTTCATGCACCAACATGAAGTCTTCCCCGATATATCCTGCGTAAGGCACAACATGATCCAGGAGAATGTCCTCAATGTATCGTCGAGCAGTCAGACCCCCCCTCCGGCCTCCACCAGGTATGAAAACAAGATCTGATTTTCCCTCAAGGGATATGCCGGCCCACATCATGCAGGAACCGCCGCCGTACGAGACTGTTTCAGCAAAACAGCACTGTGAAAATCGCTCTCCTGGATGCCGGTAGACCCGGCCTCTCCTATCATTACCATGGAGACACATTCTGCTCTCATCAGTGAATAGGACGGACCGCTTTTGCTCGATGCTCCAATTGACGTGTTCCCGAGCAAATTCGAGTCGTGCTGTGCGGTGACTTACGGTCAATTTTGGGCCTCTAGCGGGCCGTCTTGGAGTGAGGTTGGCTTCCTTCAAGCGTCTTCTGACTGTCCATTGACTAACAGCTACTCCACAAACTTGTGTCAGCTCCTGTTGCAGATCAACGCCCGTGAGATGGCGATTTCACAGTGAAGTTGAAACCATAAAGCGATCGTCCCTCTCAGATGTGCATCGGCGCGTCCAGTATATGGTCTCCGAGTGAAGGTACCAGTTTCCTGAAACCTTCTGAATACTCTTGAGACAGCAGATTGGCTCAAGTTTAGTTGACGAGCGACTTCTCGTTGACTGTGGCCTGCTTGCAACAACTTGTGTGGCGTCTTCTGGCGTAGTATCCATGGGTTTGTGAAAACAATGAATTAAACTTGCAGAGATGTGTACCTTTGAACGCCTGATAAGCGACTGATAAGAAATATCGTTCCACATGGGAATTTGTAGGGGAGTGCAGCGCGCAACTCATGGTTTCCGTTCAGACTGCATTTTGCTACGCTTACGTTCAGATCACATTCATTTGGAAAATATTGCACAGATTTTAATGATAATGCTGTCATTGTAAAGTAAAAACATTAGGCTTTCAAAAAAAAATTTTTTTTGAAAATCGGTTAAGCCATTTAAAAAATATACGTCTTTTTGTGCGCTCTGAAGGAGTGAGTCAATTTAGTTGCACGGGAGTGTATATATATATATGTTTAAAGGGCAAATAAACAAAGCAAGCTAATGGTCAAACAAATATCCCTTCCCATGCTTGTTCGAAGGGGTATCTTAAATTGTAGTAGATTACAAATTTCGTTCAAAAGAAATGAGAAAAACATCCCAACCGGTAAGCACTTAAGAATGTAACTGCTTATGTAACAACAATAAATATATGAAAATATAAGAAAAAAGTTGAGTGCAGAGAAGTATATTTGCCATACTGTCTCCTGAATCGAATCCTCGATTGTATCCAAAAAGCAGCCCTGCTCATATGTGTAGTCTAAATGGTAGCCTTGGGATAGCGGCCTCTCGCAAACACTGACTGCGGGTCTAAGTTGTTTGCAAGAGGCAGCTACTCCATTTAGACTACACATATGAGCAGAACTGCTTTTCAGATACAACCGAGAATTTGATTCAGGAGACAGTATGGTAAGTATCTTCTCTACACTCAATTTTTTTATTATATTTTCATATATATATATATACACACATACATAAACACTAGTGGCAAATGAAAAATGAACACCTTGAAGCCATGGTCCCAGGAGAATGAAATCTTATTCACACATTGTTTAGGTTGCATACTGAAAAATGATCATGCGCAAGGGGTAATAGTGCAGAGGCTATAGTGTGTGTCAAAAGACCATGTCATAACCCTCTGTACCCTCCTCCAGCAGCAATGCAGGCATGCATTCTTGCATGAAGACGATCGTAGAGGTGCCAAATGTCATCCTGGGAAATGTAGGCCCATGCACAAACCATCTGGTGGTCCAGTTGGTGAAGGTTTGTCACAGGTGTTGCAGATTGGGCCATATGAGATCCCATTAGTGCTGAATGGGGGACAGGTCTGGTGATCGTGCTGGCCAGGGGAGCTGGTGAATGCCTTGGAGAGCTTGTTCGGTTGCACATCTCCCTGATGTTGCAGGAATGCAACAGAATGATGGCTTAGAAGATGGTCTGCATGTACACTGCACTGCTCAATGTTCCCTGTGGGACAACCAGAGGCGAACGGTCATTGTAGGCTATGGCTCTCCACACACAATGATGCCAGGAGTTGGTCCTATGTGTCGCTGCAGTATACACTGTGGCAGATACCGCTTATCTGGTAAACGCCGAATGTGCAAAAAACCATCAGTAGCACCAAGACAGACCTGCTCTCATCATTAAACACAATGCTGCACCATTCATCTCTCCAGGTGCTTCTTTCGTGACACCACTGGAGGCGGCCAGCACGGTGACGAGGTGGGAGGGGAAGCCTGGTGAGTGGCACCCGGGATCGAAGCGCAGTTTCCAGCAAATGGTTGCAGATGATCCTAATCTGTGCTGTGGGTGCCATGCGATCCGTGATGGCCGCTCATGTTGTGGTGGTTCTAGCGTGCATCCGTGTGCTACTGCAATCCGGAACCAGGCTGATGAGCATCTACACCTTTCTTGGATCACCAGTGCCAACGCTGATGCACAGTGGACACTTCTTGTCCAACGTTTTGAGCGATTCTCTGGAAACCTCCCACGGATCCACAATACAACTCACTCAAACTCCGTTAAATGCACAAACTGTGCTCTCCTATACTAGCCTGTCATGTCTACAATGTTCACCACCAATTCGGCATATACAGTACGGTGCTGGAAACAGCCAACCATTCTTGCAGAAGGTCAGCAACTGCTGATAGGGTCTCGGATTGTCCACGGCCAGTACTTGCTTCCTAAATCTTACACAGCGCTGCACTTTTGATCATCACATTAACTGCCCTCTATCAGTACCACCGCAAATATGGTGCTTCCCATTCACTTCCTTATGGATGTTCATTTTTAATTTACCACCAGTGTATATACATATACATAATATATATGTAAGTTACACGCAGTTCATGAAACTTCTAATTTCCGTGAAATGGCCTCTTCTCTTGCCCATTTCATGAACTGGACACTTGATGATGCTAAAGCATAAGCATTGTAATTAGTATTAAAAATAAATATTAAGCCATTAAAAAGCTTAGAATTGACGAACGTTATGCAATCATAACTTTAAGTAACTCTTAATATCAATAGCAAACAAATAAACAGAATGTAAATTGCATACGGTGTCCATATGTTGCAAATTATAATAGGATAACAGTAACAAAAATGTATTTATGACTCCAATAGAGAACTTCTGATAATTTCAACAGTACAAATTAATATAAATATACAAAAGTCACTTCATCAGTATTTTGCTGCTAATATTAAACATTCAAACATATGCTAACACAGGCATATAATTCTTCTAGCAACTAGACTGTTCAAGAACTAGGCGAGTTTTTTTGCTCGGTCTGTGAAATGGACAAGTGAAGAAGCCAGCTCTAGAATCAGCAGAAACTATTAGGTCTAACATAAACATACAGATATAGGTATTTTTTTCTCCGACACCTTACTTTGAGTCTATTCATTCATATTTTCGTATCATAATGATCATTGAATTTGACTGACATTATCTTGCCTCTTCAAATCATTAATTTAATTTAAGTAAACATTTACCTTTGCTCGATCTGTGGGCTCAGTCTCCCTCTCGTTTCCATTAGGTGTTGCTCCGTATTCTCGTGAAACAACACAGAGAAATTCTGCATGATCTTCGTTGCCATAATTATATGATGACCCAATATTTATGAGCTATATAAAAAGAAAATCATAACCGTTACAAAACAAGAATTTTCCAAGAATTGGCAAAAAAATTTATAAGCAGTTTATTTCAAGGATTTTTTAAAGGTCGTTCAAGCAATTTATATATAAAAAGACAAAAAAAAAAAAAAGAGATTTTTTTTCCTTGCAGTAAGTTTGTGATACTGAGCTGCATTGCTATAACTTTAAGCCTATTACCAATAAATGTAAGGCAGGAATTTAACAGAAATGAAGGTGTTGAGGTCTATGAAAAATCCGTCTGTTTAAGCTAAGGATTTGTTTAATTGAAAATCTAACAAAATTGTGAAATTTGAGGAATTAACGTATTAATTATTAGGTTTGAGGTTTTAGTAATTGTATTTTGTTAACATTGACAATATTAAATTGATGATTTTGTAATGAAGGCAAAGCTTAATTTGTTTGTATGTTACATATTGGTAAGTAAATTTCATGTTCTCAAATTCCTATTTTGTTTACAATTATGGCTTGAAAAAGGAAAGACGCAAAATCCTTCCGAAAATTCACTTGAATTAAATGTATTGAATTTGCCAAGTTTCTCAAGTTATGCATGTGTTGTAATTCACGGCACAAAAAGATGCCATTTTTCAATAAAAATATGAGTACTAACTTTTAATGCTAAATAACACTTAACTTTTTTTTTAGTTTACTCACATAAAACATTAATCAACAGTTCTAGAAACATTAAGTAATCGACAATGATTTATTAGGATATTTCAAGCATCAAAGTATTTAATAAAATAAAATAAATTCAAGCATTTTCAAGGCTTGAAAATGAAATGAAGAAAATTAAATATTTGTAATGGTTTTCAAGTACCAGTACATTTT
This sequence comes from Thereuonema tuberculata, assembly GCA_023159025.1. Classification (NCBI taxonomy): domain Eukaryota; kingdom Metazoa; phylum Arthropoda; class Chilopoda; order Scutigeromorpha; family Scutigeridae; genus Thereuonema; species Thereuonema tuberculata. The sequence goes on along the minus strand of JAFIDM010004315.1, from coordinate 53,906,383 downwards.
TCTAGTTGATGGCAGACAATGAAAGCATTCTCTTTGCTCCAACTATTAACTTAATTCTGTTTTTGAATGTACTCTTTCTTTAAGTTAATGTTAAATACAATCTAGAAACATTTAAAAGAAACATATTTCATTTCATTGAGTTTAATCTAACACAATCCCGACTTAATAACTTAACAAGAAAATATTAAAAAAACGCAGTAATTGAGATATGTTCACAACTGTTGTGGTTATTTTTCCTAAAATAATTAAAGCAAGATAAAAGTTTCTTTAGTTATTATTTAAAATACTAGCTTCCATCCGAAATGGTCAAAATCACTTTACTTTTGTTGATGAGTTTCTGTAAATGCTTAAATTAAAATTTAGCCGAAATTCAGGAGAAGGTAAAGTATTTTTCCACAGGTAGTTCAATGGGTAGGTTATTGCAAGCCAACTTAGCTAAAAATATGTAACATGGGAGTCACTTAACCATGGGGGTAAATGAGATTTAAAACAAATACAGGTTTTCTATAAAGGTTTGTATGTTTTGGGCGTTCATAAGGATTTCAGGATTTCATAAGGCTCTATAACCTACTTTCATTTCAAAGTGAAACCATAGCAGATATATCATCTGCATTTGAAGTCTACACTCTTATAGGTTTATTTTCTTTTGAGATCATCAAGTTAATAAATAACCAAATTATATAATCTTAATATTTAAAAATGAATGTTTCTTTGTTTGTCCCGTATGCTTTCCTATACCATTCATCAGATTGCGATGAAACTTTGGTGAGTTATTGTGGGAACCATTTTACAATATCTGGTGTGCGAGGCGTTTCAACAAATGAGTGTATTTCTGGTTTCAACGTTTGCAGTTTCCGGTGCGACTCGCATTTGCAATGACAATCTACAAAGCACAGGGACAACACATGGACAGCTGTATGTGGCCTGCTCACGCGTCGGAAAACCTTCTGATTTATTCGTGTATGTACCAGACAGAGAAACAAAAAATATTGTGTATCCAAATGCATTTTAATAAACAGAATTAAAACACAAACACTTTCTTTCTTTGGGTGGCATTGCAACGCATGCCGGGTACAGCTAGTAGGAAATAAAAAAAATCAATTCTTACTGAATAATTCTTTTTGTTTTATTTTGAATTACAGAATATGGTTTTATCATCATTTTAATAACTGAAATCTCAATCTCACAAATAATGTATTCGTACTTCTTTCCGCGAACGCTATATAACTATACTGTACATAAATGAAATATACAATGTAAACTTATAAGAAAGGTTAATTGAAAGAATTAATTTTGGATTAGTTAAATTTCAATTAACTGGAGGCTCAATATAAATTACGAAACAAAACTTAATTTGTTGGTGATTAAATAATTAATTAATTTTATAAAATATAATAGTTGCCTTTATGTTTGATATCTTAGCGTAGAAGGTTCTTAGCTTCTGAACTTTACATGAATTCCAATTTCAAGGAAAAAAAACAACAAAAAATAATAAAATACTTAAAACAAACAAAACTAAACTATAAAGTGACAGGATGATGTGTGGATTAATGTTGTCTTGTTGCTTAGAGTACAGGTTTTCTTTTTGTTATGTCCTTTGAAAACAGGAGCCATATCAAATTGCAAAATGGTTGGGACCTTTTAAGGTATTTTTATCATTATATTTTAATTGCCAGTGCATGTTAAGCATTTTATTATTTTATAATGTAATTAAAAAATGAAAGGTACTGTAAGCAAAAGAAAGGGTTAACGTGCTGAAAAATTTCACTGAAAATGTCTGTTAAGCCCAGCACAGAATAAACAAAACAATTGCCTTTTCCGATTCATTTTACAGGGTTTTTTGGAAATTTTGTTTATTGCCTTTTCGCCTTTGGGAGATCACAGCCAGGTTGGTTGTTGACTTCACCATAGGCTACGCCTTTCTGATTCATTTTATCGAGGGTGGCAGGTTAGGGCTGATGATCCCGTAGAAGGGTGAAACAGCTGTTCCCTAATCCACCCCGTAAAATGAATAGGAAAAGGCAATTGTTTTGTTTATTCTGTGCTGGGCTTAACAAACATTTTCAGTGAAAGGTACTCTAAATTAATTAAAATGATTTAAATTCATTTAGGAATAAAAAAAAAAAAAAAAGGAGGGGAGAGGGATAAATAAATCTTTTTATTTAAAGAATTTCAAGAAGAAATTTTCAAATCTAATGAATAAAAACAATTTTCTACTACTTTTTAAAAGAAAATTCCATAGTCTTAATAGGAAACATTAAAAAAATAAAGGAAAAATAAAAGCAAAGGACATTAAAATATAAAGTAATAATAATTAAAACGATAATATTTGTCCTCACTTGTTCAAATCTCCATCCATCAGACATTGTGGAAACCATCTGGGTTAGTTCGTCTTCATGACACTGTAGAACTCTGTAAACATGTTTTTTACCATCTTCCTAGAAAAACACAAAATAACCAGTTTGTTACTTCACAAACTTCAATGATTTAAGAAGAGATAATAAATTAGTGAAAATATAAACCAAACAAATTAAGAAACAGAAACCCGATGTTTTCATTTTGATGTAATCACTTTTTTTTCTTTTTAATTATATAATTATGATCAATTAGCTAAATGCGTTTAGCAGATCATTATCAATATCTAGGGTTAGGTTTTTCTGCCTCAAAATTGGCCATTAAAGTATTTGCAGAATCTTTTCATGGATCAAAATTCTGCAAAGTCCAATAATTCACTTCTGTTGTAAATAATGACTCTAAATGCATTTATCCTCTCTCTATATTCTTCTCATCATTTTTTATCTTTCTCTGAGAAATCAAAAGGTACTGATTTTTTCCACATTTTTTTTTACTATATCACAAGGCAATTCGTAATCATTTGCCGATTACTGTTGATCTGTTGTAAATAACGACAATAATAAGGTGCACTGCTGATCATAGGGATACGGCAATGCCAGAGATCTCTGAACTTCCTTAAAAAATGGACACTGATCATTAAAGGTATCAAAAAAAAAAAGGTTTCGTTTTTCCTAGGAGTTTTGTAGGTAGCTTAAAAATATATGTTATAATTGCAATTACAAAATTAACTTCTATAAAAAGTAACATGGCTGAAATGAAATTGTTTTTGTGAAATACCAAAATATGATGTCATTTTACAAAAGAAAAGCTAAAGAAAAAAAATCTTTTATCTTTGGACTGAACTGAAAAATATAAGTATCGTATTTTTAAGAAAGTAATAAAATACGATGTTCATTCTACATGACCGCAACTAAAAACTGAAGAAAAATATCTTTTGAAAAAGAAATGAATAGGGAAAGCATAATGACTGTTTTCTTTATATGATTAAGAAAAAAAAAAGTACAAATAATACAGTATTTGTAGACATTTTCTCTGATTATTAACCAAGTTCAGGAAAAACTTCCAAACTTCTAGAGAGTAATGTTGCAGTCATTGTCGTAAGCTGATATAAGACAATTTGTAAAAAATATCTGCAGCCAGGAAAGCTTGAAATTTCAACACAGTATTTATTTGATAAATTTGGGAAGAGCAAGTTAGTATTCATTAAAGTAGTTTTCAAAAAAGAAGGGTTTGCCATATATGGTATTTATGTAGCGATTGATTTTGTCTGGAACAATGGTTACCAGTCGTGACTTCATCAACTTGAACTCCGAGCAGTCAGTCCAAGATGGCGTCGTTTTGTGATTGCATAAGCGTGACCAAGAAAGGACAAACTTTGCATAGCCAAGCAATGAGAATAGTGAGAAACGTTTGTAATTCTTTCACTTTTAATTATATTGTGTATTCGCATCTTTAGAAAATACAAAAACCGGAATGTTTTCGTAATGTTTATAAGATTCCGTTACGGATTTTAGCAATAAATGGCACTGTTACATCCTGGAAACATCAATCTATAAGGAAATTACATCATCAAAAGCTCTTCTTTCATGAAATGAACTGTAGACATCTACAATTTATTGACTATTAAAACTAAACTAAAAATAATAATTGTAATTAATAATATGAGCAATAATACTTGGGATCATTCCTTCATTCATTTACTTATTTTTTAAGGATATTTGGAATAATAGTAAGGCCTTCCAGTACTTACTGTGCTTCTTCTTGCATTTCTTTCTGTTATTCTCTCTCTCACCAATTTAATGAGATCTGTGATGTTGTAAAACTCCGCTTCTTCTAAAACACCTGCAAGTATAAAAAAACAAACAAATAAAAACACGAGGATTAGAACAGATGAAAAGAGTGAGGAACATTTATTACAAACATTCACAAAAGTACTCTTGTTATCAAGACAGTTTGAACTGAAATATTTATAAGGACAACAAAAACAAATATATATATATTTTTTAATTTGCTTTACAAGAATCAAGATTCTAAAAGAAAGTGAAAATGAAGCACATAATAAGAAAACAATGAACTGCAAATTGAACCGATGACAAATTACAACTAAAATCTAATGAGAATACCTTCTTCTGCAAGATCTTTGTTCATGACAAGCTTCCCATGTCTTAAATAATTTAAAACCGGACCGAAATAAGTGGGATCTCTATCAATTAGATAGGCTCCTGTTTCGTCCTAAAAAAGATAAAAGATTAATTATTAAAATCATTAAATTAATATGTCACATAGTTTGTACATTGATGGTTAAAGTTTTCCATAAATTTTTAAATCTTAATTCCATAATTTTTTATAGGTTTTTTATTTTTTAGAATTCCTATGTGTCCTAAAAGGCAATTTATTTTTATTTCAATGTAAAACCAGCCTAACTGAAATGCAACTGAAAATATTAATTTCTTATAAAAAGTAACCTCGAGCCATCTTCTATTTAACATGTAAAGTTTTTTTAAAATAAAGTTCGCTGTACAAGGTGTGCCAGAATATCTTGCTAAATTATAGGGAAAGGTTTCTTGAATTAAGATCAGTCATAATAATTAATAAATGCATTTTGCTTGACGAACAAAAAATAAGGTATTTTATATTTAGATATAGGCTCTGAAAGTACATTTATATAAACACTTTGGCCAAAAATAGCAAAAAAATGATTAGTCGAAGCTATTATTTTTGATCATTCATTCAATTCTTATAATTAAGTATCAATAACAGTTCAATGGATATAGATATACTTGCTTATTCTGACTTAACTTAAACATAAGAAAGATATACTAGAAGTCTCATAGAACTCTCTGAGAATTCTATATCTATTTTTAGAGTGCAACTTTCTATCAGTCAAAATTCATGCTTTTCAGTTGAGGACTACAAAAAATAACAATAGAAACAAAGTTTTTCGGACAATACTATTAATAAAATTTATCATTCTTTACATTTTCAGTCATTCTTTTTTTTTTATCTCATGCAGAAGTGTAAGTTTAGTTTTGAAATTTAAGTTTATAATATTCATATGATGTTATTGAAATATTATGATTCCGCTTTGTGTTATCATGCTTTTATATATGAAATGGTGTATAAACAATAACATTATTAATTAAAATTAATCTTTTTCAAGTTCACAATGATTAAAATTATATTTTTTTTTTATATTTAATAAAATTTCTAATTATCTAGAAAATTTTATTAAAATTTGTATATCTACTTTATTAAATTAATTCTACAAAAATACAATATTGTAACAGAATGACACAACAGCAATATTTTCATAATCAAATTGTAATGAAATATAAAATTTGGTGTTATCATACAAAGATACGTTACTATTTAACCTAAAATATAAAAATGGTAGATACATTTCACTGTTCAAATGACTCCGGTACAAGATTCATTGGAATAACAAATACTGCAAGCCAAGATGTAAATTAGCTTACTGCATGTGATTTGTTGGGCCTGTGCTTGAGCTTGAGGGATGCAAGACAATTACTGACCTTTTAAGCTAGAGGTATAGCTTTATTTATACTATTTTCCCAAATTCAATATAAAATGTAAATCTATAGATCTAAATCCACAGAATATAAACAAGAAACCAACAAGGCACCAAAGGAAACAAAAGATGTCGCCTCTGAGCTATCATCGGTGGGAGTCTGAGATGGCTGTTTCGTCCTCTTTATGGACTCATCAGCCAGAAAAACACCTCGATAAAAGCTCACAGGTGAATGTTTTGTTTCTTTGGTGCCTTGTTGGTTTCTTGTTTTTTTGATAAAGGGTACGTTAAATTTTTATTGTAATCCACAGAATATCTTTGTATTATTACTTCAAATCGTAGTCTGCTTGCTGCATAAGGGCAATAGTACAATTTTTAGGTTTTTTATTAACGTAAATGTTTTTGTGCTTTTCATAATTAAATTCTTCCTTAGACAGAGGATTTAACCAAGCTTTTCAATACTTAATTGAAATTTTGATGCTCTTAATATTAATAGATCGTTTATTAATGTGGGTTGTTTTTTGTTTTTTAAAGTTCTTTCCTAATTCTCTGAGCTTTGACTTCTCGATGGCTACATTTGAATGTTGAACGCTGAAAACAGCTATTGGACAGTTCAATGATAATTCCTTATCTCTTTTAACCAATTACTATAATCTATTATAATACATTTGAATGAACTTCAAAAATACAAGTTATCTAACTTCCTCAAACAAACAAATAATAATAATAATAAAAAAAATCCCAAATATTTATCTGTTGGCATTACCTTGGATGCAGTTATTCAATGATAAATAAATAACAAATAATTAAGTTGTATATAAAAGAAATAAGCAACCTAATTTCCCATTCAAAAATTAATACTTAAATCCAATTGATGCAACAACATCAATGCCCTGATGATAGATGATAAAATATTTGATTGAACTGGTAAGTCATTTTATTACATCAATAAAATAGCATTGTTTTTCTTATAAAGATAGCACAAGTTTTATTGAATCTTGTTTTGCTGCTAAGAAATGCATTTTTCTGTGCTAATTTCACTGAAAAATCTTTTTTTAGACTGCAGTATTAGGACTAACGTCATCACACCTTTTAATATATATTATGATTTGATTTTCATTGAATATGCCCAAGAAAACCTTGTCTGGAATCTCAAGGTTAACAGGAAGTAGGTGTATCATTAAAAAAAAAAAAAAATAAATAAACACTGCAATAAGCTAGGGACTCCTATATACAGGAAATCGTTCTGTTTGAAAGCCCACATTAGACTCAATCACTTCATTACTCTTTGGAATATTAAAACTGTTATCATTTTTACTTGATAAGCAAAGAGATAGAATTGTCGCAGGATTTACCTGTATTTCAATCATTATTGTGTAATATTTAAGCAATTTTTTTTTCTTTTCTTGACAATGCTAATCTTTAGTTGGTTTATCTTCCTCTACAGTTTGTCATACCTATCTAGTCCTCATTTACTAATATCCATCCTCGATATCACTGGACCATTGCTAGATGGCTTACAATGTATTAGATACCAGAAAAACAAATGATGCTAATTAAAATTAATCATTACGGCGATTTAAAAGAAGAAAAACATTAATCAATCACAATGTTGGCCACCTAACAATGGTCTGCAGAAATCTCAGACTAACTTAACTTTTAATAATATCTTTTCCTTTTCATATTTTTCTGTGTTATGAAATAAGTGATTATGATAAATAGCCTACTAAAATGTGAATATGCTTAGGAAAATCACACTTCACTAAAGTAATACAAGATTAGAATGAAATAAAAATAAAAGTGACTGAAAGACAAGTCAAAACAAATCAAATAGTCTATAATTACTAAGAATTAATATCTTTCATTTAAAATAAAATTATGATAATATGAGAATATATATCCGTTTTAGTAACAACAATAAATTTTTTTATCGTTTTTAAGTAATTTTTAAATTATATACTTCCTCAATTTCTTTCCGATTACTGAAAGCAGTTCTGAATCCTAAATATAAGAGTGTTATAATTTTGTTCACTGCACAAATTGTAGTCAATAAAGAAGGCTAGCTTTTAATCAATCTGAATCAACAATGACTCAGTGTAGCATATAGATCATAGTATACACATTGCTATGCAAGTTGTTCATTCTATTTTGTGGATTGTATTTAGAAGATCAGTGGAATAAATCGTGAAAATCTAACTGAACAAGATATTTTTATATCAAAGACAACTGGTGCTGATTTCCTAAGAAAAGGATAAACCCATGCACTAAGGTAACTGGATTTGGGAAGCCAGGAATAAAATGTAACAATATTCATTGAGGAATCACAATTCTGAAGCTGAATAGGTTTGCTTTTGAATTCTATCTCTGTAAGTGACAGGATTGAGGTAAGAAGGCTGAAACTGCAGGTTTTTTTTATATACTTACTGCCCAAATCAAAACAAAAGCAAAAAAAAAAAAATATTTTAATCACAACTGACAACATTTCTTTTTCAGCAAACTAATTTTGTAAGAAAGCAACTAAGGAGAATGAGTAAAATGGAATGGAAGTAGAAACACCATCTTGTGTAGAATGAAAGAAATCAAAGAATTTTCTTTGTCAAAAATCAAACAAAGAAATTTCTTGAATCAAAACAACAAATCAATGTTTAATTTGTAGAAATTATCAAGGAATAATAATTCAATTTTGAAACATAAACCCTTCATCTTAAATAGGAATTTATTTTTTCTTAATAATCTTTTCCCACACAAGCTTTAATTCAAAGATTGATTAAATTGAGAGAAAAATACTGAAAATTGAAAGATAATACTTCTTATCGAGTCTATCGAATCCTTGCCATATCTATCTTTTCAGTTCGTTGACTTGTAAATCTAAAATATCTGAAAACTGCATTATTTTCTTTGTCAAATTCAAAGAAGTTTCTTCCAAAAAAAAAAGATGCCTATCATTTAGTTTATGTCGTAAGAGTAAATTGATGAAAAGATGGTCGTTTGCCAACTGTATTAAGCAACCAATTCGACAGCAGGACAAGCTAATAGGCTGATCTGTTTTAATTCTTTTCTGACCTTTGCTCAATGTTTAAAGCTTGAGGAACAGAAAAATTCCCTGATGCATCCACGGCTTCTAAAGAGATTAAGTCATTCCTAACCTCTCTTAAAAACAATCATTTAAAAGCTAATACATGAGACATCGTAAATGTAAAAATTTTAATTTTCATTAAATGGAGAAACAACTTAAAATTGGAATTGGGGAAAAAGAAAAGAGGGATAACGACAATCCCTAATTATCTATTTTGAAAACAGTTTCCATTTGAATAATTTATCAATGATACAATGCCATAAAAACACTTGAAGTTACAGTAATATTCCTGTTTTTAATTCCTATAAAATACTATGACAATATACTTTAAAATAGACTGTGTTCTAATAATAATAGCCGTAAAAACTTATTTATGCTTATAATAATAATAATTATAATAAAGTTAATATCAGGCCTGATCAAGTTTCTGTTAATTTAACTATATGATGATTCAGGTGATTTTAACAACCATATCTACCTGTATAACAAAAATATCTTAAACTTCATTTAATTCCACAATGGTTCTCTTTCCCTGTTAAGATGTAGAGTTTGAAAAAGAAGGCCGGTTAGGCCTTCGAAATATTGTGTAATTGATGAAGTTCTGTGGAATTAAATGAAGTTTAAGATATTTTTGTTATATATTACTTTATTTACGAAGTATTTGTTCATATCTATCTGTGTGCAAAGGATTTCAACAACCTTGTACAAATTCATTACATCTAAGTGCTCCATGTGTATTAAAGATACCCCTTTCAATTATTTATTTATTATGAAAACAATTTGCAACATCACCACATAAAGAATGGCATAAGATTTGAGAGAAATAATTTTGGTTTATAGTTTTTTTCTTTACTTATTCTTTGTTGCTTTAATAGCGACCATCAAAGTGTCTCAGGTCAAAAATGTTTATTTATTTGACCTTTTATATAAACATACATACATATATATATATAAAACTTTCTTTTCAGCAGATGATAAATTATAATTATATTGACTATTTATTTTGAACAATTGCTAACTATTAAAATGTAGAAAATATATTAGCGCTCTATGTATTAAGATGAAAGTCTGCATAAGAAATGCAAGTAAAAAAAAACAAACATAGAAAAGCAAGGAATGAACTTGAATTGTTGTAAGAACTAACACATAAGAAAAGTAATAACATGCTCAAATCGGCAAGACTTTCAGTAAATATAAATAAAGGATGACAGATAAAAAGTAATATCAATATTCTTAACTTTTTCTACATTGTGTACATATAAGAGGTTAGCAGCCTTTCAGCAATGAAGAGGCTCCCCCCCCCCCCACCTTTCAAAGAAACCCAAAAAACCACAGCCCCCCCCCCTCCCACTACCACCAAAAATAAAAACAAAAACAAACCACTGGCTAGCCAACCAAAACAACATCGAGACCATAAATATTACATGAAAGGATATCAGCCACAGATCATCCCTCAAAGAGCAATCTGCAGCTCAGAAGTCAGGGTTCATACATTTTCAAGCACAGAAATTCATAAGGTGCCTTGTTTTAAGATTATAAAAGAAAACAAAAAAGTAAAAAAACTGAGTAACAACATAATGTTTGCCTATTATTTTTTACACATTAAGTATGATTTCGTAATCTTGTTAGAACGTTAAGATGCCACACTGTTACTCCTGTCTAAGAATTAATAACTGTAGTCTGAGCACGATATCCTGACGATTGGAAGGAACCCCATGTGACGATTATGACGTATCTATTTTTCAGCCAATCACAAACAAGCGTGCCTCAAAGCATAGAACTTTAAAAATACATAATATTTAAAAGAAAGAAAAAGTGAAAATAAATAACACGCACTTACTTACAAGAATGTTGAGAGAATTATAAGCATGGTAATAATCCAACAGTTTCGGAATACTGCGTGTATTTCTTCATCAGGGACGGCACAAACATATAAGACATTAAAACAACATTTCAGACGACACGAGGTGGGAAGGCATGTGAAAGTGAGAGGATTAAGCAAGTTTAGCAATATACCAAACTGTCAGATTATTACCATGTTTATAATTCTCTCAACAATTCTGTAAGTAAGTGCGTTTTATTTATTTTCACTTTTTCTTTATTTCATTAAACGCATGTTAAGCCACCTTGTTATTTAAAAGAAATACATAAAACTTAAATATAACAATTAAATCTTAAATTGAAAGCAGTCAACCAATAACTAATAGTATAGCATTTCCTTTAAACATCATTAAAACTTTTTTTTTTTTTTTATAGCTTACAATGTTTTATAGCTTCGGAACCTCTGAGAGAGGCTTGTGCTGATGTCATGGGGCTCTGGAATTGTTCCAATTGTCAAGATATCGTGGTCGGACTATAGTATTGGCATTGGGTATTCCTGAACTCTTCTTTTGCTGCCTCTTTCTCAAGAATAGTGTAGACTGCACTGTGATGAACCAGGATAATAGTTATTCAGTAAAAATAGTCCCTTATTGAGATAAAAAGGCGTAATTGCCAAAGGTCTGGCTACTGGATTTAAGAAAAAAAAAGGGAAAAAAATCTTCATATTCCTGTTATTTACAGTGGGTTCTCCTCTACACATTTTAATAAATTATAAATTTTATTGTACGACATTTCGCAGTAGCTCTCAAATGTATTCCTTTCTGTTTCAGAAGATATTTTGAATTTCTTGGGAAATGGCGTCAAAGATATTAAAAAATATACTAAATTTATTATTGTTAATGCTATTTTTAGTAACCCATTTGGGAGCTATTGTGACAGTGACAAAAATCGATAGCCACTGTGTTTTTCTTGTCCGTCCACTCCTAATAACTTCCGAACGGAAGGTCGGTTTGACAATCGGATTTCATCATCGTGTTTAGAGGCCCAAAAACTGTAGGAATGAGATATTTTCAGGGGCCAACGCCCACTCCGTGTTCGAGATATTTGGCATTGTTATCATTGTACACCCATAAAAACTCCCGAAGGAAAGGTTCGGCCTTCACCATCATGTTCAATGGTCCAAACAACGTAGGAATAGGGTATTTTCAAGGGCCATGGAATCTGTATATCAGCTTTTGTCTTTTTCTCAATGTCCGCATGGTTTTTTTTTTTCTTATTTTACTAACTTTTTGTTTATTTTTTCCTTATGTTATTGCACTTCCTTTTTTTATTATTATTTAAAATTGCTTTTATTATTATGGGTCGCCCTTAAATTTATGCTTTAGCACAAAATTATATTTACTTGTTTCTCCTAGTTGACTGCAATCTTTAATAAATCAGAACACCTCATTGATATAAAGTGAGTTTTAAGAGCACTGCCTCAAACCCATTCCGTTTGCCAGAGACAATATGACTCAGACAACATAAAAAGTTGAACGACCCATGACAAGCAACATTACTGCTTATTTTTATTTCACAAGTTTCAAAATAAATGTTAGATGCGGAATGGTTAAAACAAAGTTCAGTTGAAATAAACTATATCAAACAATAAAAAAGTAAATGTGTGCTTGGGTATTAGTCCTGCAACTCCAAAACCGAGAGACCTAGAAAGCTGAGACATGGTATGTTTTCTTCGAAGGTCTTCTGGTTGTAAATCTTGTGCTTGTTTTTTTTTTTTTCAGTTAATTTTTTTATGTTATATTTTGCCATAAGAAAAAGCACTAAATAAATAAACATGTGTTTCGTAGTGCAGTCTAAATTATTTAAACTACATTATTTCAACACAAAAGCATAAATAAATACAAGCTTTTTTTAGTTTCTTCTTATATTGTTTTGTGTGCCGAATAACATTAGATAGCTATCGCTAAATTTCTGTTGACTTTTAGTAGGCTAACAATAACAATGATTTATGTTTTCTTTCTCTTAAATCATCACATCAATAAAGAATTAAATTAAAATGGATTATTATAGTAACCTCAAAGAAAGAAGCCATACCTTAATGTCAGCTTCATCTAATGATGTAATATTTCGTTGGCATGGCGTCTTACTTGGGAATTATTTATATTATGTTATTCCTTCTATGTTAATGAGGTTTTGGTCAACGTTTTATGGCTGTTTCGTTTAATGAATTTGCTTCTGTTGTTTTTAATTCTGATGGAATGTTGTGTTTATGTATTTCTTACGTTTCGCCAAATCTCGCGACGATTAATATTAGTTAGTTACAGCTGACGAGTACAAGCATGATCGAAACAGCTGTCTTCGTATAAATGAAATTACCCCCATTCACTTTAAAGTGCACCGTTGGCTTCGTACTGGATCGTTTATGTAAAGGAAAATGAAAAAGAAGATCGCAACAAAACATTTAAATTATTGACCAAAACTGGTCAATAACACCTTTCACAACTTCATCGCAGAAGAGGAATAATTAAGATTTACGGCCCCAGGGGAAAGAGAAAAACAATATTTAGGGTTTATTTAACGGGTACGAATGTATATAGTTACACTTAGTTAATTAAAAGAAAAAATTGCCCACAAATAAAGAATTTCTGAGATCTGTTGTGGTTTGTTTTAGTTATTCGTTGTGAGACTGATACCAGAACAGACACGTGAATGGCAATCGAGTTGTTTCTTTTGAATTACTGGGAATTCCTGGCATCCAGTGCCTTGGAACACATGGAAGGGGCAGACCAGACGAATTCTTACTTTTATTGGAAGGCTAGACAATGAATAAAACCAAGGAATATGGTATACATTCTTTCCCTGGCATGTGTTTTGGGATGAGTGTCAAAATTGCTTACCGTATCTGAATGTAAATCGGGATCTTCTTGACATAATCTGTACAGAAATGACTTAGGATCACGACAAAGCGTGGTCCTAGTAGTGAGGAAATGGGTCCCACCGACGTTTAGTCGGACCCATTCGTTATTTCGTAGATTCCTATCGTTAATTTTACAATGATCCTGATGCAGACCGTCCAGAGCAGCCATTTTGAGTTTCAACACGAAGTGCGTCGGTTTCCTTTATTGCTCCCCAGATGTCGCTTCGATCAAACAGCGTTTTTACCATTCACTTCAGCCAAGAATTTATATACTCGCAAAATAAAGCAGCTTACAGGGTTTGTTGAAAACAAGTACAGGAATTTTTTTTTCTATTTTTATTAATACCAGTATTATTATTTTTATCACATAATAGTATTTATTTTATATCAAATTAATTTTTTTGATGATTGAAACAGGAATTATTATTTCTTTTGAGTCATATATGTGCTTAAATATATTTATTGATAGTAATTATTTGAATAACGATTTATAATTTTAACCAGCTTCAAAGATCTTCTGAAATATATAAATAATGATCTCATTATCAATTTATTAATAATGTCTCTAGTTTATGACTTTTTTTCTTTATTTAATAAGATCACTACTAAATATTTTTTTTAAAAAAAAACAGAAGACTGATAATGCATAAATAAATAAATAAATCTAAAAGTTTATACATTCGTTGACGATGAACCGCAAATGTAATTTATGACTTTAATATTTAATTTCTTTTTTAATTTTTGAATTATGAAGTTCGTTTTTGTTTCTTGCTTGTCAATTGCATTTTTAGTAACCCGATTTTGATCGGTTATCAAAGGATAATTCCAGCTGATGAGAGATAACATACTCGAAAAAGTGCTGTTCTTGTCTCTAAAATAAATAAATCAACACTTGTATAATACTCATTTCAATTCTACTTTTGTCCTGTTTGGCCATATTAAACTTTCGAATTTTAGTTGACATCTTGATTTAACGGATGCCGCAACTAATTCATCGTTGTTCTCTTAATTTCTTTTTTTTTTTTTTGTCTTTTTTTTAACTGATTAGACAATTATATTGAAAACAACTAAAAAAAGGAATACTTACATATTTAGCGTTTTTCCACACGTTTCTTCTATAGATTATTAATAATCTTAATTATTCAGAGGTTTTTATTTATACTGTCAGAGCAGGACATTAAAATTTTCAAACCATAATTAATTTTCAAAGATCCTTCATTATAACAAAGATAAATTGATAATCACCCTTGGGGATGGTATTCCTAGTTGCCTGAATCCCTCTATAACAACCTCAAATTTTAACTTCTTGATAGTTAGAGAGAATTATAATAAACTAGGCAGGTATAATCGTTTAGCCTTTTACAAGGGAATTATAATTTATAACCGTTTAGCAAGGGAAAAATACATGTTTGACCATTCAGTGTAAAGGTAATTATACTTCTTAAAAAATTAATGATTAAATCATTCCATTTTCAATGAATTCTTAAATTGTATTCTTTTAAATCCGATTGGCTTTTGCTGTTTGCTTCATCCAATCACAATGTATGTTTTAAATATTTACCCAATCAAATCATTCCTTTTATTTATAAACGTGAATCTAAGAATTTTTTTCAGGTTCACATTCTAGATATCTTTCTTTTATTTAGAGATAAATGATTTAACTGAATTTTGATAGTGATTGTGAATTAACCGAAGTTAAAGGTATCTTTTAGTATTTAATGAAGTGATTGTGCTAACTAGTGTTTTGAAATTGATTTTAATCCTAATTAGAGGACGCCGACATTTCTTCCACATCCTTGGACAGATGAAGTAGCACCACCATTATTGAAAACCATCGATTTTTTTTCCTGGAGAATTCTGCCACCTCCATTGACAAGGGTTGTACTCTTGTGATGCTTGGGAAAGCAATGAAATGAATAGTAAATTTAAAATATTCAGAATGAGTGGTCTGTGAGCTATAAAAGAAAATTCACATTTTGAGGAAGAATATAAAATTAATGTAAGATATTTTTATCGTTTAATCTATTTCTTTTTCTATATTAAAGTTCATTTCACATTTAACCTTCATTAAGTCATGACTTAAACACTGCAAGAAAAATAGTCCCAATTTCAGAGCTTCTGAGTAAGAGATGTTTAGATAGATTTGAAACAAATAAACGTTTTCTTGTGCATTTTTTCCCACAAAATAGATGTAAACCAACATTTAATTTTCTTTTACGTAATAAAACTTGTAAAATATAAAACTAGAACTTGCTTTCCACCAATTCTGAACTTAGGAAACTTGTAACAAAGTTAGAGGCGGAAGAATACAGGAAATAACTTCCTTGTAAGACACCGTACTAAAATAAAGTTTGGGATCAATTTGAAACAAATGGACTCTTCTCACATTATTAGATTCGGATCATCTGCCACTTTCTTTCTTCCATTATTTTGTCAAATTTCTGTGATATAAATATGATATAAATAGAGCTAGATTAGTATAAAAGATTATCCATCACAGAATCTTGCAAATTTGAATCATTTACATTTATGATTAATCGTTTACATTTATGTCTAACACTCTATACGGTCTCCTGATAAGGTTTGCTTTTCCTGTACCTTATACTTAAATCACTTCCATCTAATGGGATTGATTTAATGAAATGATTGACACTCATCGATCAGGGATTGTATGATTTTAGTGTCTACTACCGAATGAGCAATGTATTTGTATTATAGTGATCACTAAGCTGTACTAGTGTTCTAATTATTAAAAGGAATTAACGTGGTTAATTAAAAACAAAAGACAACTATTCTTTTACAGGTAAGAGTCGAATGTGACAGAAGTCTTTTTGTAAACGTTTAAATGATTCCTTATCTTATTTTGTGTCGTACCATTGCAAATATCGATGGATCACGTGTAGCTGTGGACCTAAGTGACCACGAATTCCTGTTGTAAATAGAATCCAGGATCTAATGTTTCAAACCAACTAATTAATGAACTGAAGAAACTGGAAACCATATTTATTAGACAAATCTTCTTAATTTGGAAACTTCACAACTTATATCAAAATCAGACGAACTGTCGTTGGCCACATTGTATAATTTAATCTGTGAACTCATATTTCGTTAAATCAACTGCTAATAACATGTTTTTATGCCTTATTCATTCAAGCTTTTATCAACCAATTTCATAGTTCATCATTTAACATGCATTTACTTATTCGCGAATTCGTCTACTGAGTAAAATTATTGTAAATTAAATAACTTTTAAACCTTATGAAGGAACACTATGAAATACCACTGGCTACATATCACTTCTGCTTTAGATGGGAGGGAAGCAGTTATCAATCATAGACATTTCCATTTCTAATTTTCATCGAAGCCACCTTCTACAGATAATACTGACATTAATATGTGCTAAAGCACTGCAAGATACTGTCTTCTGCAAGGTGTGCTAATGCCTGCTAACTTCAAACATGTCCAGAAGGCTAAGATGAGCTGAATATCTCACCGTAATATGGATAGACCGTCCTCTGTAATCAGGGCACTCACAATCTGTTATAACTTTTACAGTGATTTGGTAGTGAATGTGGCACAGCTTGATATGCAGCCATTTTATCAACTTCAATTGATGACTGTAGCAACTATATATGTTGAAGAAAAATTATGGAGTTAGGACAGCTGTTTTGCTGCTCGCTTACACGTTCGAGACTGGTGTGTCCGTAGGAGGGGTCATGCCACTGAATTTAATCACTGCATATGTTAACAAAATACAATTATATCCATTTAAACAGAACTTCTTTGAAAAAGTTGTAAATTATGTTGATGTCTTCCTCCAAGGGTTCCTGAGAATATTATAAGCTTCTTAAATGTTTTCAAATAGAAAAATCAAGATTTTCGGCCTTAACAAGACATTACTGTATTTATTTTAAACATAGATCTTCTAGAATGTTTAATCAATTCATATTACTATACATTAACGACAAATTATTATTACAAAATTTGTCACAATGGACAGCTGTTTAGGTGTGTTCTATCTGTATGTCTTACGTATTACTAAAATATTCGAAAAACCTATTATTCGATAGCAATTATAAATGCCAATCTCTGCGCTTGTGATTTTATATCACTTTGCTTTCAATAGCAAAACTAAATTTATAGTTTATTTAGCTTTCTTTCTGCAGACGAATTACTTAAACGATGTCATATATCCTTCCGTCACCTAACTTTTAACTACATCAAAACTTTGTCATTTGATTGGTGGAAAACAAATTCAAAATTCCATTACGTAATTCAAAATAAAACAAAATAGAATGGTACTCTCTGATTAAATGCAGAGAAAACATTAAAGACGCTATAAATCCGCGGATAGTAGTTTTTCATTAGCTTTACATTGGGACTATTTTGTTTGCGGTTTTAAACACAGTAGGAAATGCCTGCAAATTCTTCGTAAAACGAAATGTAGATAAATGTATGTGAAAAAAAAAGAAATAAAGAACGTTCCTTACAATTTTATTTGCATTTGATTGTTTATTTATAGGATATTCTTTTTTACAGTAAAATGTAATAAAAAATAACGATAACTTCACACTTAATAGTAATTATAATAATAATAATAATAATTAATAACCACAACATTTTTTTCTTTGTTCCTTGACGTAGAACCCGACGTTCTTCTTTTGTTGTTTTTTTTACTACGCGTTTTCGACCCATACTTTAAAAAAATAAATGAAGTAAAGTTAGCTGCCCTGGAACACGAAATCACCCGCAATGACCCATTAGAAAAAGAAGTCTTCCATTCCCGACGAAATTATTAAAGTATTCGAGTAATTATCACAGTATATGAAACAAGAGCCAAGACGAAACAACCATCTTTGATTCAGGAGCTAATAAAACCTGGTTTAATGTGGATTTAAAGGATATCTTTTTTCTTTTTTCTTGTAAGAGATAAGTATATGGTGTGACACGATATAAATGAATTAATCAGGTCCCATTCCAGCAATGTAAACTCTTGTTACGATTTATTTTTTTGTGGAATTGTAATTTTGAATGTATTGTACACCGAAATTCCTCTGTAAATGTGAAACAAACCTGACTAGAAACGAACTGTAATTATTGTTACTTTGCATGTAGAAGGTCTATTACTTAATCCACAAAAAACCAGGCTAAGCTAATAATTAAACGGCATTTGGTGAACAATTGAATATTATTTTCTTTTGGGTAAGGAATAAAATTTGAATTAAAGCATATTTGAATCGGGAAAATGGTAGGCTTGTAAATAAAGTAGATTAATATATCAGAAAGGAAAAAATCACCCACCCTTGCCAGGATTCTTAGGAAAAAAGACAGTCTGCATAAAATTTGGAGAGTTCCTTGTATCCCATAATGCACTGGATGCCCAACGACTGAGGTAATATGAATTGGAACAGAAATTTATACGGAAAACCTGAAATTTACCTTATTTTTGTCTATGGAAAATTCCCTAACTTGAGCTATTGTGAACTTAATTCTAAGGTTCTACTTGATAAATTTAATTTAGATGCCCTTTAAATGCTGGAAGTACAAGATGGGATACGTGAATCACGTGAGGGTACTACTCAAGGAATGATTTTTTTTTTAGGTCTAAGATGGTGTCACTGACTTACTAACAACTCAACGGACAATGTGAGAAATATATCTCGGGGACAAAGAAACACTAGAAAACGAATTTGCCAGATTTGTTTTGAAACCTGAATAGACAACAAAAACTATTTTTTTTTTCCATCTTTCCTGAATTTTGATTAACTGTTAATTCTCAAATACTAAAAACCTAAAATCACTAATTTAACTAGAGTCAAGAAATATCAAGGCGACTGAACTTTGTTTTTTGGTACTAATAGGATACGTTCTGAGTATCCTTTGCCCCCTTTCATTTGTTAATTCAGTTTTTTAATACATGTGTTTAGTTTTCATTACACTAAGCTTTAATTTATGTATATATTTTCAGTCACATTTTCTAAGATATCTATAATAGCACACAATATATTCAAATATATGATCCTAAAATCTTCATCCATTTTTTTTTTGTCTGCCAGAAACATGTTTATTATTAACTCTTCAAGAAGTTTGGTAAAACGTTTCTTCATTGCAAGGCCTAATGAACATAAAAATATCTTGAAATATTTTCTCTTTCTGCCAAAAATATTCAAGAAGTAATACTTGTTCTTTCATAATTGCAATTTCGTCTAAAACAGAACAACTAAAGATTTAGGCCTAACTATAAAACTGCATGTTGTAATGAACTTTTGACGTCGAGTCTTTAAGGGATCTTATACAAATTGGAAGAAAACTTTTGACCATGCTATTTGAACATTAGAAAATTATCTTAAGTGAATTGTTTCTTAGCACATAGCATTTTTCGACGAATAATCGGACGGCTAATGAAGGCTTTCCTTGTTTCCAATTTAATTAATATTCTAACCTTTCTTTTATTATTCTTAATTTCTACTCTAGTGTTCCTTAAGCTTCTTCCAGTTAACAAATATTTATAAATACGTTTTCATCATAGTAAAAAACAAAATAAAAACAAAACAAGCTGACTAAGTTATTCGAATATTACAGTATGTGATGTAAATTTTGACTATTTTGATTACAATGAATTTCAAATTATAATTTCTTTAAAAAAAAAAAAATAGCAAAACAACAGTATATTGCTTTTTACAGTATTTAAAAGGGTTACCAACAACAATTAAGCGCCTGTCTTTCGTAAAGAAACTAGTGTGTCAGAAACGTACAGGAAAATTTAAAAAATTATTTAGGCGAGCAAATAGAATATTTTAGTTCAGAATTGCTGGTTTGGATTAAACCACATTTAATTACAATTTATGATATGATTAGGATTAAAATATTCAATTGTGACGTGTCTTTGTGAACCGCGCTCAGTCACTGGTTGTATGTTTAAGAATGAATAATAAATTAGACCAATACAATTAAGTAATTTTGTTAAAAATTCAAATGGTACTCACAAAAAGAGAAGTTAAGCTGAAAATTCACGGTTTTGGATAAAATCTATAAATTTTAATGTCGTAATTAAAGCTGTCTTATATTCTAATATATGCACCTTATAACTTCCTGTTCTACATTTCCTAGTTTCTGAATATGCACTTTAAAATTTGTAGGTTTTCGTAACTAACCAGAAGAAAAAAAACCAACCAACCAAAAAAAAAAAAAGACCCTAATAATTAGCATTTACGAAAATAAATTTATAATTCTATATAAAACCCTATTTCAAAAATACAATTTCCTTTCCATATTAAGAAGCTTAAGGCGTTTAATCTTGTTTTCAGTATTTTCACAAACAAAGTATCTGATTCTTGAAAAATAGGCTTTTCATCATTTAAATATTCTCCGGGATGTCTATGGTAGCACCTCTCATGCTATGTGCTAAAAGGGACATAGAACTACTACTGAATCACAAAAACCATCTCTGCTCTGATATTGGACAATATTTCACTAAATTGTCTTCGAGAAAAACACAAACTAAAACCATTTGCTTTGTCCGATCGAAACAGGAATTTCAGGACCCAATACATCTTAACGAGAAAATACACAACAAAAACATTGATACAAGTTTAAAACATGTTTCATCCATATACTAAGTCAAATATAACAAGAATAGAAAATAATGTTTGTAAAATAACAGTACGTCACGTTATAAGGAACAACAGTTAAGAAGTATTCTGTTATAGCGTACTCCAGCAGATGACCATGAGGTTCTTTTCAATTCCTTGCAGAAATTACTAAATGTGATTCTAACTTCTCTTGAGCGCGCTTGTCTTTATTTTGTGACCCTCAGTCAGAATGAAGGCAAAACTAGATACGGTTACTGAAAACCTGAGAGAAAACTTAATCTAAGTCATCCAGGAGGTCATTACTAACAATTACTAATTGAAACTTCTAAAAAACATTAACATATTTTTTTCCTGGATCAACGAATTCAAAACAACTTCTCTAGAAAGTTATTAGTTTTTTTTTCGTGTATGTATATTACTTGCAACAAAATAAAACGTATATATTTCCTCTCTATGGACTTAATTTATTTGAATAGGCAAAACTGGAAACACATATAACACAGATCGATTCGGAAAGAATTACTCTAAACTTTCCAGATTTTTATAAGCTTGTGACAAAATAAAGCCATCTTTTCTTCTCGTAATCTATAATTTCAAGAAAATAAGTATTTCCTGACAGTTAAAAACTATATAACATTTCGCAAGATGTAAACATTATAATGAAGAGGCCTGATTCTTTGACCGCCTAACTGCTAACTAGAATGAGTAAGGCCAAAAGGAAACATGCTAAGTTCTTTCTGTATATGGACTGCATTGAATTCAAGATCACCATTTTCATCAAGGCAAGAAAATTCAAAGTAGCATCAAAATTTTGATAACTTAAAACTATTAACACCCACATAAAAGACAAATCTGATTATTTTTGAATTGACAACTTCTGTTCAACAGATAGGCCTAATACTAAATCTTAAAGAGTATGTATCTTAAAATCAATTTAACAAGAATATTTCAAAAATAACAGATGCAGTTGTATTACTAGTTTTTCATGAAGTACAAAACATCCACCTTAGAAGATAATAACTGCTAGCATTTGAATTTTCTGAAATATGTAGAATCTTCTCTTCACAACACTGGGCTACTAATGCCTCTCCATTTTACTGTTAATTTTTTTAATATCGAAAAGTAATAATCCTAAAAAAAGCAAGCGGTATCATCTGAGACCTTACAGATTTCATTACGAATTTGCTTCATAAACACTGATATTTTAAGACCGAAGAAACTGACTTTTTGTCCTGTCATCGTTACTGACATTTAACCTTAAAGTTTCCATAGATCGATGCTTGAATTCAATGACTGCAGTTTTGAAGGTTTTTCTTTTCCTTTAGCAGAAATTTATCTATAATCTCACTGAATACTTTTTTTGGAAATCGGATAAATTCCTTTAACTACTTGTAAACATAACGATAAGCCTACTTTGTCACTTCATGCAACAATTTCGAAGATTTGTGGAAACTAAAAGGAATTAACCTAAAAAGTACCTAAATGGAAACCCAGACAAACCATGTTACCTTAATAAAAACTGAAACAATCTGATGCTCCCATAGACCTAGCTAAGATATTTAGGCCTAATTTCTAATAAAAACAAAAATAGTGTTTTCTTCTAAGAGTTTTTTTTTTCTAAATCTCTAATTTAATCATACCCGTTAAAATATATATTTATACAACAGTATCATAAACAGATAGAATTATTAACAATGCATTGAAATATAGCTGCAGGATTTATCGATAGAGCAGAGACAGCTTTTTTCGTTCAAATTCCTACCGAGAAAAATACTATAAAAATGATAACGACATAAATAGATCTGACACAAACTTATATTTTTTTTTCTCTTTTTTTTGTCTATACTGTTGTCACTTCGTTTTTTCTAAGTCACTGATTTTTATATTTATATAATAGTTTCTCTTTTGAAATATATGTGTATCTACTCACAAATATTGTACATGCACTGTTATATCTTATAGTATGTATTATACACTCTGAAATATGTAATGTATATATATATATTTATATATATTATTTTTTTTTGTAAGTTTAGGAGTGATTTTATTTTTTTTTCTTTCAAAATAATATCTCCTTGTGAATAATTTGTTGGAACATGGTAATTTTCGGTTGTGATGTGTATTTTGTTTGAAATTTCAATTTCTTTGTCAAGTGGTTTCGAAATTAAAGGCTAATTTCTTTCTATAAGCACTACTGTTATTGGTCAAAAATCTTCGTCACCAACAGATGGGGTGTGTGTGTGATGTATCCTCGAACTCAAAGAGTTCAAGCTGCCTTCTAGTTTTATAGCACGGTTTCTATCTCCGTTATTTCGTTCTTGACAGGACTATAGTAGTAGCCGCTGTGGTATTTGGTTGGTACTCCACTGTAGCCTCGCACTGGTTCGTTGGTTGTCACGTGGTTTCTTGTCATATCTCGTGAATGCAAGACGTAATCACTGTATTCGTTGTAGCTGATCGGAATGTAGTAGGGCCTAAAGGAAAGAAATGAAAAAACAGCTTAGAAAAGTGAACATTTTAACAAAGTAAAAAATAAATATAAAACTGACAGTTAAACAAGCAACAGACTGTACATTCCATTCAAAGATAAAATCATACTTTTGTTTATGATTTATACAATGATACGAAAATAAGAGACTAGTTTATTACAAAAAATTAATACAGTGTTACATTACTTTTTCCCGCGATATACCTTAAAATATTCGAAAATGATTCGTTTTCATACAAATTAATACAAAATTTTCCCAAAATTTACGATATCGTAAAACTGAAATTCCCGCAGTTCACTGACACATCAGCAACTTTATCACAAATTTTTGCACGATATTTTGAAAAGATTAGAGGGAGAAGAATGACGATAAGATGATAGAAAACAATTCATCAGACGAAGATGAGAAAAGAAATTCAAAATAAATTGAAAATATTAAAAAAGTATATAACTGGAAGCATCTTAGAAGTTTAAACCATTTAATATTAAAAAATATGATTTACAAAAAAAAAAAAAAAAAAGTTAAAATATTGGCTCGAGATATTTTTTGTAAATCCCTTTAATCTTAATTTCCATTTTCCCCTGTTTTACACCATTTTCATTCTTCCTCCCAGAAAACAAAGTGTTATTTGTGTTCAAAGTAACATAATATGTATGTTTCCAAATTTTGCCGCTGAAGACGTGGAGATAATTTGATTATATCTCCACGTGATTTGTTTTTGGTATTAGCGTTTTCAAATCCCAAATCACTGTCCGGCTCGTATATTATACAGCAAGAATAAAACTTAAACTAACAACAGGCCTAAATCGGACCTAGAAATATTAAACAAATTATCCTCATCAAAACTAAAAGCAATAATATAGACTGTTTAATAAAATCAGTACTTATATTACAACAAATATTTTGTATAATACTGTGATGAAATAAATTATTAAAATATACTTCTCACTTTGTAGAATAGTGTGTATTGTATATAAGAGAAGAGGGTACATGTTTTACCGGAATTTCATACTCACTACGTAGAATAGCTTGCGTATATGGAAAGAGGTACATTTTTTACCGGAGTTTCATACTCACTGTGTAGAATAATGTGTGTGTGTGTGTGTATATGTGGGAAGAGGGTATATTTTTTACCGGATTTTATGCACACTGGTAGAATAGCGTGAGTGTGTGTATATAGAAAGAGGTACATTTCTTACAGGAATTTCATACTCACAGTTTAGAATAATGTATGTGTGTGTGTATGGAAAGAGATACCTTTTTTTACCGGAATTGATACTCTGTAGACTAGCGTGAGTGTGTGTATATGGAAAGAGGTACATTTTTTATCGGAATTTCATACTGTTTAGAATAATGTGTGTGTGTTTGTATGGAAAGAGGGTACATGTTTTACCGGAATTCCATACTCACTGTAAAGAATAATGTGTGTGTATATGTGGGAAGAGGGTACATTTTTTACCGGAATTTATACACACTGGATAGAATCGAGGGAGTATGTGTATATGGAAAGAGGTGCATTTTTTTACCGGAATTTCATACTCACTGTTTAGAATAATGTGTGTGT
>JAFIDM010004315.1:53855275-53880378 GCA_023159025.1 Thereuonema tuberculata | reverse complement strand
TACTGGAATTTCATACTCACTGTTTAGAATAATGTGTGTGTGTGTGTGTGTGTGTATATGTGTGTATGGAAAGAGATGCAGTTTTTACCGGAATTTATTCACACTGGATAGAATAATGTGAGTGTGCGTGTGTATGGAAAGAGGTACATTATTTATCGGAATTTCATACTCACTGTTTAGAATAATATGTGTGTGTGTGTGCATGGAGAGAGATACATTTTTTACCGGAATTTATATTCACTGTGTAGAATAGCGTGAGTGTGTGTATATGGCAAGAGGTATTTTTTTTACTGGAATTTCATACTCACTATGTAGAATAACGTGTCTGTGTATATGAAAAGAGGGCATATTTTTTACCGGAATTTTATAGTCACTCTGTCAATAACATTCGAGCGTGTATATAGGAAGCAAGTAGAAAAACATGTGTGTGTGTATATATGGGAAGAAGATACATTTTTACGGGAATTTATACTGACTGGTAGAATAGCGTGAGTGTATGTAAATGGAAAGACTACATTTTTTACCAGAATTTCGTACTTATTGTGTAGAATCACACGTGTGTGTGTGTGTATGTATGTATACGTGGGAAGAGGTTTTTGTTTACTGGAATTTCATAATCACTGTGTAGAATAACGTATTTGTGTATATGGGAAGAGGGTAAAATTTTTAACCGGAATTTATACTCACTGTTTAGAATAGTGTGAGCGTGTGTATATGGGAAGAGGGCATATTTTTTTACCGGAATTTTATACTCACTCTGTAGAATAACATGTCAGTGTGTATGCAGGAAGCAAGTATTTTTTTATGGGAATTTTATTCTCAGTTTGTAGAATAATGTGTGTGTATGTGTGTATATGGGAAGAAGATATATGTTTTACAGGAATTTGTACTCAGAATAGCGTGCGTTATCTATATGGAAAGATGTATATTTTTTACCAGAATTTCATACTTACTTTGTTGAATAATGTATGTGTGTGTATAGTGGGAAGAGGGTATTTTTTTAACTGGAATTTCTTACTGCGTAGAATAGTGTGAGTATATATATATATATATATATATATGGGAAGGGAGTACTTTTTTTACGGGAATATTATACTCACTCTGTAGAATATTGTGTGTGTGTGTGTGTGTGTGTGTGTGTGTATGTGGAACGGGAGTACATTTTTACTTATATTCACTGTTTAGAATAATATGTGTGTGAGTATATGGGAAGGGAGTACATTTTTTACCGGAATTATATACTCACTGTGTAGAATAGCATGTGAATGTATATATGGGAAGGGAGTACTTTTTTTTACGGGAATATTATATTTACTCTGTAGAACAATATGTATGTGTGGAAGAGGGACTTCCGGAATTTTATACTTGCTTTGTAGAATATCGTGTGTGTGTGTGTGTGTGTGTGTGTGTGTGTGTGTGTGTGTGTGTGTAAAGGGAATTTTTACCAGAATTTTATACTTGCTTTGTAGAATATCGTGTGTATGTGTGTAAAGGGAATTTTTACCAGAATTTTATACATACTGTGTAGAGTAGCATGTGAGTGTGTATATGGATAGAGGGTATATTATTTACCGGAATTTTATAGTCAGTTTGTAGAATAGCGTGTAAGTGCATATATGGGAAGGTAGTACTTTTTTTACGGGAATATTATATTCACTCTGTAAAACAATGTGCGATTGTATATATGGGAAGAGGGACATTTTTTTATCTGAAATTTTATACTTTGTATAATCTTGTGTTTGTGTGTGTTTTTTGTGTGTATGTGGGAAGGGGATAAATTTTTACAGTAATTTTATACTCATCACTTAGAGTAGCGTGTGAATATATGTGGGAAAAGGATATATATTTTTACCAGAAATTTTATACTCAGTGTGTAGAATAGCGTGTGAGTGTATATATGGGAAGGGAGTCCTTTTTTTGCCGGAATTTTATACTCATTGTGTAGAATAAAGTGCGAGTGTGTATGTGGGAAGGAGTTTTTTTACTTTTTTTACCGGAATTTTATTCTTACTCTGTAGAATATCATGCGTGTGTGTATGTGGGAAGGGAGTTAAATTTTTACCGGAATTTTATACTCAGTGTGAACAGTAGCATGTGAGTGTGTATGTGCGACAAGGGTACGGATTTTACCTGAATTTTATACTCACTGTGTAGAATAACATGCGAATGTGAATGTGGGAAAAGGATACATTTTTTACCGGAATTTTATACTCACTCTGTAGAATAACGTGTGAGTGTGTATATGGGAAGAGGGTATTTTTTTTACCAGAATTTTATACTCAGTGTGTAGAATAGCGTGCGAGTATATATATGGGAAGGGAGTACTTTTTTTACGGGAATATTAAGCTCAAATCTGTAGAATAATGTGTGATTGTATATGTGGGAAGGGCGTTTTTTTTATCTGAATTTTATACTCTCGCTGTAGAATTTCGTGTGTGTCTGTGTATGTGGGAAGAGGATATATTTTTTACCGCAAATTTATACTCACTGCATAGAGTAGCGTGTGAGTGTGTATGTGGGAAAGGGTACAATTCTTATCGTAATTTTAAACTCACTGTGTAGAATAACGTGCGAGTGTGAATGTGGGAAGATGATACATTTTTTACTGAAATTTTATACTCAGTCTGTAGAATAACATGTGTATGTGTATGTGAGAAGGGATTATGTTTTTTACATGAATTTTATAGTCACTGTGTAGAATAACGTGCGAGTGTGTATGTTGGAAAAGGATATATTTTTTTCAACAATGGGATGTTGAAAGTTTATGAAAGGTTATGAAAGTGTGTATGAAAGATAATTTATGTTGACCATAAATTAATCTACAGCAAAGCTTGAATTAAGCCTTTAAAATCAAATTTTTCTGTCCAAACAGATTTACTAAAAACAATATAGAGTTTAGTTATGTTATGTTATGTTATGTTATGTTATGTTATGTTACGTTACGTTATGTTACGTTATGTTATGTTACGTTATGTTATGTTACGTTATGTGGTGAATGTGAGTGGCAGGGAAGCCGAGCACCGCGACCTTTGGTCTATTGTTCTATCCCACGGAAATAAGGACAGACGGAGAGAAAGACTTAGAAAGAATGGTGGTAGAAGTGCACGGGAAACGAGAGAACTCCGAGAAAACCTGTCCAGCACGGATCGTCCACCATCACGAAACCCACATGAGAACCGAAACAGATCAACAAGTTTATCATTATAACGAGATTGACTATCAAGGTATTTAAGCTGTATTATTTATTTATTTTTATTATTTGAGAATAAAAATAATAACCCCAGTTCTCAGATGTGAGCGGCCAATTAAGAGTTTAGTTAGGAATTGTAACTTTAAAGGCAATTTCTGCAAAGTTTTGAAAAATTTCTCTCAAGATTATTTTCAAATAATAAAAATAAATAAATAATACAGCTTAAATACCTTAAATAGTCAATCTAGTTATAATGATAAACTTGTTGATCTGTTTCTATATATATATATATGAATATAATATTGGAACCTATGCTAAGTGGACTTAAAATGAGTCTATAAATATCAACCAGTGGTTCCCAAACTTTTTACATCCAAGATCACTTTTCAACTATATCGAAGTTGTGCACAATGGTGTTAATCCTTAATTGTTTTTATTCATTAAATAAAAAGTCCTATATTTAATGATATAAGTTGTTAATTAATTGGCAAATAAGAGAAACTGTAAGGCAATGGAAAATAAACTGTGTTTACAATTGCATTTCAATGGTTAAAATCACAAACTATTCCCATGGGATTCATGTGTTTGCATTTCACTCCTTAATTTTTCAAGATTGGAAGGTAAATACAGTCTGAAGCTGATTTTATTTTGCAAACGTTTTCTGTGTTTTGTTTTTATAGAACTACTAGCTGCACCCGGCATGCGTTGCAATAAGGTCCCAGTGTCGATCGGGGGTGGGACACTTAGGCCCATGTGTCGCCATCCCCACCCAAGTGTGGTGGACCTGTCCCCCATAGGAGAGCGAATTTTTCTCTTTTTCCAATTGACTTAGGGGCCCCGAGAAGGGGCCCTAAATATAAGGTCCCGGTGTTGGTCGGGGGTGGGACACTTAGGCCCTTGTGTCGCATCCCCCCCACCAAGTGTGGTGTCCCTGCCCCCATAGGATAGTGAAGTTTTCCCTTTTTGCAATTGATTTTTTTTGGGGGGGCGAGAAAGGGCCCTAAATATAAGGTCCCGATGTCGATCGGGGGTGGGACACTTAGGCCCTTGTGTCGCATCCCCCCACCCAAATGTGGTGTCCCTGCCTCCTATAGGAAAGCGAATTTTTCCTTATTTGCAATTGATTTGGGGGGTCCGAGAAGGGGCCCTAAATATAAGGTCCCGGTGTCGGTCAGGGGTGGGACACTTCAGCCTTTGTGTTGGCTTCCTCCCACCCAAGTGTGGTGTCCCTGCCCCAAATAGGAGAGCGAATTTTTCCCTTTTTTGCAATTGACTTGGGGGGCCCGAGAAGGGGCCCTAAATATAAGGTCCCGGTGTCGATCGGGGGTGGGACACTTAGGCCCATGTGTCGCCATCCCCCCACCCAAGTGAGGTGTCCCTGCCCCCCATAGGAGAGCGAATTTTTCCTTATTTGCAATTGACTTGGGGGCCCGAGAAGGGGCCCTAAATATAAGGTCCCGGTGTCGGTCGGGGTGGGACACTTCAGCCTTTGTGTTGGCTTTCTCCCAGCCAAGTGTGGTGTCCCTGCCCCCCCCATAGGAGAGCGAATTTTTCACTTTACACAATATTTGTGTAGTTCTTATTTTCACCACCAGGTGGATATTGGGTTTTTCAGGACTTTTACCGCTTTTCAACTCCTTTTGGGGGGTGGGTCCGGGTTCTAAGGTAGCCTATCTTTTCCGCAGTGTCCTAAAGAGTAATTCTGCAAAGTTTGATCCAGATAGGTCAAAGGGCCTAGGAGTGTATAAAGGACAAAGAAACAAAGAAAGAAAGAAAGAAAGAAAGAAAGATACATTCATTTTTATATATATAGAAGAGGAGAAAAATACAGTTTCACACATGAAGGTTGAGTGAAAGGAAGAAGTAATTTATATTTCAAAGAAACACTAGTTAAACATTCCACTATATATTGGGTGAGTGCAAAAGTTCTACCCGTTTTTATTACCCATAAAGAGCAAATAAACGCAAAATGAACAGTAGCTATTATTGTGCATGATCCCCATTGCTATCTAGGACCTCTTGCCATCTTTCTGGTAGGAATGAATCCCACAGCGGTAAAACTCCGGCGGTTTCGAGTCAAAAAAGTCTTGGATGGCAGTTTTCACAGCATAAATATCATCAAAGATTTTCTGACTGAAGGATTTGTTCAACGCACGAAATAGGTGCTAGTCAGTTGGTGCCAAGTCAGGAGAATAGGGAGGGTGGGGTAAAACGTCCCAACCAAAGCCCAGTAACTTTTGGCGAGTGATGACAGCAGCATGAGGCCTGGCGTTATCGTGATGAAGGATAACACCGCGACGATTGATGAGACCTGGCCGCTTTGCTACCAAATTTGAATGCAGCCTGTCTATCAGTAGACAGTAGAAGGCAGCATTGATGGTTTGGTTGAGTGGCAGGACCTCCCAGTGAATTATTCCCTGCACATCCCACCACACACTCAATAATACCTTCTTGGGATGAAGTTCAGCTTTCGAAGTCGATGCAGGCGGATCAGAAGGGCGACACACAGTCCTACGACGCTTTACGTTACGGTACACAACCCACTTCTCATCTCCTGTCACAATTCGTGTCAAGAATGGGTCATTTTTGTAACGGGAAAGCAAGGAAACACAGGTGGCGATTCGGTCATCCCGTTGCTTAGCTGTCAGGTTATGTGAAACCCAACGATCCAACTTTCTCGTAAAACCCAACTTAACCAGCCGTCTCTCCACCGTTGTCCGGTGTACGTTGAAGGTCTCCGCTAATTCTTGCACGGTTGGGTTCGGGCTGTTCCTTATGACTTGGTCAATATCGTCCTCTCCAACGTGTGATGGCCGTCCACTCCTAGCCTGATTTGGCAGCTTCTGTCTCTTTCCCTAAATTTACGAAACCATCGACGACATGTGCTTTCGTCTATTGCATCCTCCCCAAAAACTTGACAAACATTGCGACATGCTGCGGCTGCCGTACTCTTTTTATCGAACTCGTATAACAAACAATGCCTTATATGCCGCTTTCCATGCTACACCCTCTGATATTTTTTTTGAGATGATTAACTTTGTGAGACACGATGCATTTTTATGTGAGGCATCCACACATTTGATTGGCTGCCGATTTGCGTCGTTACAATGTCATGTGTGAGGGCAATTCCATTGCAAATTTTCATATCCAAAAACGGGTAGAACTTTTGCACTCACCCAATACAATTGAGCAATCATTAACAGTAGCACGTAACGTGATTGGAATGTAGTTGTTGTGTGACACGTCAAGGCTGTTGGTGGTGGGGTAGAAATAAACGTCCTACACTAAAGTGTAAGGCATAAAGCTGTTTATCGCATATAATAAGGTAGGGATAGTGAGTAGTAAACTAATCCTAGTGCTTCGCAGCGGCTTCTGAGTTACCTTTACTTTAGAATAGACTTCGCCGGGGTGGTCATTGAATTCCTAATAATGATTTAAAAAAAAAAAAAAACAACAACTTAAGTTGAGAAACTGTGAAAAGATTTAAAATGGGGAGAAAAAAAATGAAGAATAAGAATTGTCCACGAGGGGATCGAACCCACGACCTTCGCGTTATTAGCACGACGCTCTAACCAACTGAGCTTGCAGGCCACCTGCAACTTTCAACATTCAGGACACCTACAACTGAGTTAACAGAAGCTGTTGCAAAGCATTGTGGGATATGTGTCCAGAGACAGACAAACCGTGGATATAAGGCGTCTTTCAGAAGCCTAATATACGATCATGTAGGAACGATCGGAGCACTTATTACCAAATCGATAAAAAAACCACCGTGGACAACAGATTGGAACCACTGATCTAAGAATCTGGTTAAAACCTTAATTTTTTCTTTTTTTTTTTTGCAGATTTTGGAATGGAAAATCGTTTTCAGTCAAAAGAAACAGATTTGCTATTTCAGAGCAATCGAAGTCTTTCAACTGACCTGTTCGAGTGAGGGTATCCCCTTGAGTACAGTTCCTTCTCGAGTTGTCGTATCTTCAGTTTGGCCATATCCAGCTCATAGCGAACTTTCCACAAGTGGGTGTCACAGATGGGATCGCGGCAGCGGTGGTTCTTCAACATATCTTGAGCTTCGAACACTGCACCCCTGAACGTGAGAGACCGGCCCATGCTCTGAAATCAATCAATCAATCGAATTACAACAAAAACATTGACTATTTATAAATACTCAAACCGTAAATCGTTCTCCAGTTACAGCATAGTCGTTACGACACAAATTCTTGATTTTGACAAATTTATTGAAGAGCTGACCTTACGAAATCAAGTATTTGAGACATTTAAGATTTATTAAGCTAGTGTTTCTAAAGCTATCCCCAGAAATTTCAATAAATCATAGTTTCCGAACCCTTTATTTATCTATTAACGTAATATTATGATTCACGATAAATTAAAGAATTTAAGTAAAATGGTTGTGTTGTGAAATTCATCATTTTAGAAATGTAACAAAATAATTCCTGAAAAAAATAGATGATTTATTAATGACAATTACACATAAAAATATATCAAAGAAACTACGCTAAGATTGAGACATTTAACGATTTTAACCCGTTGAAGAAATTATTCTCACCATTCGTTCAAGTTGCCTTTGTGATGGCGTTCCAACATTTCTGAATTACTGCTTTAAACTAAATTACAATGGAAACAGTCAATGTCTACTTAGCTTAGAAACTCAAAACAAGATTCAAGACTCATTTTTACCTCTATCTGGGCAATTAAATACAACTTTAGTAATATTCAGCTTTTAATTGAAATTCAAGGTATTCTGGGTTTCATTTGATAATTGTTAATTTCCAGGGTTAAAATTTCCATATGTCTTGAGGTTATTACTGTGATTTACCCCATGCTTATGCTTTTGTATCCCATTAGTAAACAGGTATTGACTTACAAGACTTATTAGGGTGCAGCAACCTCCTGTGTCCTTCTTCGCCAAGTGTTTTCGCAGGTACTTAAAGTATATGTGTTCAAGAAGGAGCAGGAGAATTGCAAAAAGCATCCCAGAGCCCAACAAAAGAAACGCACTCATGAACTGCTCCAAGGAGAGGGGTTTGCTGGCTTCTTTCCCTCGTTGTTTATCCGGTTTACAGGCACCCTGCATCCAGAACCTCTGCAGCCGCTCCAGATCACCTGCAAGCCAAAGAACAAGAATTAAGGCTTCAGTGTAACATTTACTCCTATAATTTAGGAAAGGTGCAATTAAGTCCCGCAAGTGCTTCCCCAGGGATTAGCAAAGCAGAGAAGAAAGGAAACTTATAGAGTACAGTTTGGGAAATTGTAAAAATAACTGAATGAAAAGAATGCTTGTGCTAAAATGCCTGTAACTATATCTATTTGAATTTATATTATCAATTATCTGGGAGTATTCATAAAAGGAATATGGAAATATTTGTTTTACATAGATAGCCTTTTAACTAATATTTTTTTTTAGCCTATATCCATGTCTTCTTACTTTTTAAATTTCGTTTGTATTTTATTCTTAAAACTTATGTTGTTTTTTTTTCATATAAACTCATAAGGACTGTGTGGTTGAAATTTACAGTATTTTTATTTTTTAATAGTAATTTAGAACAAAGTCGACCACCATAAAAATAGTAAGAATGCCTACAGATATTAAATCTTTGATGTAAATAAAATTAAAAAAAAATATAATTAACGAATTGTTACCGTTTTCTCTATATATCATCATGAACTTGTTGAAGTTCTCCAGATACTTGGAATTTCGTGGCAAGGCTACTCCGTAGCCTGTCATTGCATACCAAGAACCGACAGTGAGCAATTTACATTCATCATCCTGACTAACCAAATAGTCAAGGACTGTAGCGTCGTAGATGAATGCATTCAGTTCCCTAAAAAAGAAAATACAGCAAACATCAATGATAAATCTACAGTAATTCTCCACTATTAATCTAAAGGTACAGTAATTCAGTAATTATTAATGTGTACTTGTAACTAATGTGCCAAACTCCTAAGCACTGAAACTGGATGAATGGAAGAAGATAAATTTAAAAAAAATATCCTCCTCCCTCTGTTTACTAGTAATTAATACATAAGTTTTCTTATTAAAATTCATTTATTTCATTTTTTAGCTGATTTTGCAAAACGAAAGAAACGCTTATATTGCACGCATTTGTCCTCGTGCAATAACCTCTTAACCTGTGAACGAATCTCCTTGAAAACTGGCATGCATTTATGGACAAGAGAGTGTCTCTTCTTTGTATTGCAAATGTTTTTGGTGTATGGCTTGAAATCACGATGTCACAACATAGTTCTTTGTGGAAATGACTGATAACAGTTGACAAGCTTGAACTACAGTCAATAAGTACACAATCTGAGTGTTTTATGGCTTCTTTAAAAACTCTTATAAGGAAAGTTGGTTCCAAATTCTTTTAGGAACTTTTTATTCTTTCAACAAGCTGCATTTTTCTCGTTTCCTAAAAGGATGATATGCTGTACAAGAACCATTTTAAGCTAATAAGGAGACGGCACACCCTGTATCTTTCAAATCTCTGTGCCCTTTTGTGAGATGAAAGTACACCTGAAATACTTCAAAAATATATAAATAGGTTTTGGGGCCAATGCCCTACCAATTTCGAGATATTCGTCGTTGTTTTCGTTGATTTTCAAGTATTGCCTTATTAACCCACCTATAAGAAGCATGTGTTATCGTGGCATAATGGTTATTCGCTGTTCAAGACCGCTGCCGGATCAAATTTCATTCAATTCTTTTTTCTTTTCCTTTTTTATGTTTTTTCCCCCCTTCTTTCTTTATGATAATATAATTTGTTTTCCTTTTATATTACGAATATTAGACAGAAAACTAATATATGATTAGAAGTAAAAAAAAAATATATTCTCGTTAACTTTAGTTTTTAATTATTTAGTCACTTAATTAACTAAACCTTTTTTTAAATCTTATCTTGTTGTGTTGATACTCTTTTGGTGTTTGTATTTAAAATTATTTTAGTTGTACTTTTATATTAGGAAAAATTAAGTTTTTATGTAAGAGTTTTAAATGTAATATATAATTAACTGAATTTTATTTTAAGGGTTTTTTATTGCACAGTTCAACAGTTGAACCATTACTATAGTTACATTTACCACGTTGGTTGTGAGGGGAAAATCTCGGAAAAGCCCCCTAACCAATTGTTCATTAGCGAGTCAGTTTGCAATGACTTCAGCAGGTTCTTCATCTCTCTGTACTTTATATCGATAATAATATCTATATCAATATCTCTTTTTTGATAGTTAGTTAAGGAACTAATTAATTAAAAACCAAAGTTAACAAGAATATTATTTATTTACTTCTAATCGTATATTAGTTTTCTGTGTAATATTCATAACATAAACGGGAAAAAAATTACATTATCAAAAAGGAAAAGGAAAAAAAATAGGAAAAAAAAACAGAAAAAAAGTAAAAAAAAAGTAAAAAGAAAAAAGAAAGGAATGAAATTTAAAAATAAATAAAAAATAAATAAAAAGTCTCGCAGTGGACTTGAACTCTCGAACCTTGTATCCGCAGGACAGCGAATAATCATTAGACCATGATAACACATTCTTCATGAAGACAGCAGTGAGTTAAAAAGGCAATACTTGAAAATCAACGAAAGCAACGACGAATATCTCGAAATCTGTAGGGCAAACTCTATATA
The DNA here is from genome assembly GCA_023159025.1 of Thereuonema tuberculata. Classification (NCBI taxonomy): domain Eukaryota; kingdom Metazoa; phylum Arthropoda; class Chilopoda; order Scutigeromorpha; family Scutigeridae; genus Thereuonema; species Thereuonema tuberculata. Next base: position 53,869,542 of record JAFIDM010004315.1, on the reverse strand, counting down.
TATTTATATATTTTGAAGTATTTCAGGTGTACTTTCATATCACAAAGGGGAACTGAGATTTGAAAGATACAGGAATGTGCCGTCTCCTTGTAAGTTATATACAATATTTGTTCATAAAACATTGCGGAGAAAACAGATTGCATAAATGTTATTGTGCTGCAATGTTTGACACATTTAAAAACAGAAAATACTGAATATAGTAATATCGAATATCGATATAGTAATATCGTCTGCAACATATTACTATATTTAAATTCCATATTATATTTGTTTTAGAACAAATCAGTTCTCTATATGATGCCAAAAGAGAAAAAGTAGTCCAACTTTTGAAGATTACAATAGAGTTACTTTAACTTAATATATCATGCTAATATACCTTTTATATTTTAACAAGATTTCTTTTCATCATTTGGTAATCCTTATGTCTAATGCACAAGGAATACTTTTAAAGGATGTTGAAAAACAAATACCCATTAGAAGACGGATTTCTAGAAGACTGAGGGCCGAGTGCACCAAACCTCTGTTAACTTTGATCGCTGATAAAGCAACGATCAAGTGACATTTTCTGTGCACCAACATTCGTGAGCAGTGTAAACTCGCTGATCAGATGCCAAATTTTAGCAGCGCGGAAAGTGGCGAGTTGGGTAAAAGAGGGAATCTGGTACACGCGTAAGGATTTTTTGTTTTGGTGCCTGTTTGCAGTTGTTTCATCGCGGAGGGATACAGAAAGTGGTGTTGACATCACGTGATTTTGTCGGCCATCATTTTTTCTTTCCTTTAGAAGCAGTGGGAAATTCAAATGGGTCTCGCTGGTTGTCTGTGGATAAATGTTATTTCATTGATCTTGGATGGTTGAGACATGGATGTAAAATGCTGCTAAACGTCATCAACACCTTCATTCTGCCAGGCAGAACCGTCGTCTGATTTCTGATTTTCCAAACATACGATCAGCGATGACGAATAGGCCTAACAGTAAATGCCGTACACGGCAATGGATAGGCCTACCACAATACCATGTGCCTACCATTTCCATACTTCCCTGGTGGATTTCATGTGGCGTCAACAATTTCAAGGTAAGCCACATTATGTGTATTTCAGAGGATGGCCCTTTTAGCAAGTCCGCAATTTTTAATATCTTCATTTTTAAAATTTTAACCCCTTCTACGAAATCCGCCATGTTGAATATAGTTCTCACTCACTTGTGACATCACAAGTTGAAAAAAAAAAGTGCGATGAACCTATGTACCAGACACTGATCTTTAATCGGCGAGTTAAAATTGCGGCATTCAATAGAAAACTCCCGTCAGCCCCCGCGCCATCCAATGTTTAAAGATGGCTGGCGTCGGCCTCGATTGAAACCGACTTCTGTGATTTGGACGATGAAGTGGCTGTATTTATTCCTATTAAATATTCCGAAAATAATCTTGAATAAGTTTACTTCCTGTGAAGATTCTTATCGGGACATTTCGTATCGGCAATAAAAAAATTCTGTCCTCGTGTATTTTTTTTACTCCGTGGAGGCTGCCATTTTGTAACATACTGCGCCTTATGCAGACATCCGGAAGTGACGTTCATTGTTGTTAACCAATCGCAGTCACTTTTATAAACATGTTAGATGTTTACCGACCTTCAGTAAATGACTGACAATTCTTCGTTGACTGCAATTTCTATTTGACTGCCGGTTAAGCACCAACGGCTCCACAACTAATGACTGCTTCGTTTGTTGGTTGGTGCACTCGGCCCTAAAGAGAACAAATCTTGTAACTGCATTCTATTAATAGTAGAAATCTCTTATTAGGCACGAGCAAGAGTTCTGAATATTTCGTAATACTAACTCTACAGCTATCGATCTTGTAATGGAGACTGAGCATACAATACTGCATGGTCAATTTTGAGAACTGGAAGGGCAGAGGAAATATTCGTGCTCATATTTAATATTGAACTAAATAAGCATCGATCGTACTAAGTTTTAGTGACGTCAGTCCAGCCAGAGGGATTTCAGTTTTTACATTTGAGGGATGGAAGAAGTGGAGACCAAAATAAGCTCCTTAAGTTGGACTCTAAATGGCAACGTATCCAATTTTATGGAAATCTGTCCAGCTGTTTCAGCGTGATGCCATACAAACAGGCAAACAGACAATTAAGAAAAATGTTGAAGTAAAAAGTCAATAAGAGACAGTCTTACCCTCGCTTGACGGCCTGTACGCCTTCCCACACACTGCGCTTATTGTGCTGTTTCATGTAGTTTTCCATTTCCGGAAAAGCCTTCGAAAGAATGGTTTCCGAGTTCCCCATAGGAGTGGTTCCATATTTGAAAGGAGGTTTGATGGAATAGGGGTTCAGCAGCTGAAATAGGAAAAGAAAATACTGAGTTAAGATGGCAATTACTCGAAAGATAAATAATAATAAATCTTGATTTAAAATACAAGTTATGGCGCATTATAGACACTTCATAATGGCGGTTTTTGGTAACACGATTATAACAATTTTATTTGCCTCACATCAGAAGGAAACCCATACTAAGTAGCAATTCATCCACCATTACATTTTTGAGAGATATTTTAATTATCATGATAATGGCGTTTTAATGAGAGGACAATTTGAAAACTATTATCTTGCATAAATCTGTAGTACAGTAAAACCCCGCTAATCCGGCATCCGATAATCCGGCACATTCAATAATCCGGCATCGATCTAAGTGTTTTTTTTTTACACTGAATAAGCCTTCCGGGCGCGTTCGGCAGAGTTCGCAGGCAATCGGCTGAGGTCGGGCGTACTCGGCAGTGATGACAAATCTTCGTCCGCCATTTTGTGTCGTCTAGTGCTCACTTGTCAGTGCTACGGTACAGTGTCGCTTTGCCGTGAACGTTCAGTGTTGTGAGTTTTTAAATGGCCCGATACCTATTAATAGCCCTTTTGACTCTCTGTTTTAGCGGTATTTCCGCTATCCTCGCAATAACGGCTATTTTTAGACGGCGCTCAGTAATTCGGCATTTTCGGTAATCCGGCCCTATCGAAGTCCCGAACGTGCCGGATTAGCGAGTGTCTACTGTATGAAGTTATCTTTTAAACATTATGTAGCATTGTAGCATTATGTAGCATGGTTGAGAACATTATGTAGCATTAAAATAAAGAAACTCAAATACACACACTTTCCTATAATTTCTATAATATTTCAACCTTTTAAACAAAGATTTTCATCAGGAAATAACTACATAAAAAGAAAAAAACGACTAAGTCATCCTTCTTCTCATAAAACAGCAATCTAAATAACAATCATGAAATTACATTATTAAAACAATTGAAAACGTTAACTTCCTTATGTGAGATACATCATAGTAAATAAACTGTTGACTCACAATATACTTAACTAACATACATTATAGTAAATAAATTGTGAATTCACAATTTACTTAATTATTAAATTTTTAAATTTTTAATTTTAGCTTTACATTTTTGTTATAACTTATAATTTTCTCAAAAAAGCCAAATGATATATCATTCATCTTTAATGATTTATCCTTATTCATGCATTTAGGTAAATTTATAAAACCTGATTCTAATATAAACCACTCAGCTTCATCATTTGTTTCATGTATAATACCAAGAACCGGATCTGGGTTGTGCTGTAATACAAATGCATGATCCGCCCAGTCTGACACCCCTGACTTTTTGTACTTAAAAGCCATAATATGCTCATAAAGGCGTTCTTTAAGGGATCTGCCAGTACTCCCTATGTAGATTTCGTGGCAATCCCTACACTCCAAAGAATGTACTCGTATAACACCCATTTTGAATAACATATTCATTTTTTTTACATAATTCTTTCTAGATAGACCTTTGTAATATAGGGAAGTGTGTGTATTTGAGTTTCTTTATTTTAAACTTATGATGTTTTAGAAGATTTAATATTATGTAGCACTGAGTGAATGTGCTTTACGATCTTTTGCAAATCTACTACACCATCTTGTGCGAACGTGCCTTGCGAAATATATGGTAAGTAGGAATGCATCTTATTCATGACTAATGGATTTGTTTTTGAAAACTAATTTGATGATTTGATGTGAGAGAATGGCTGCAATTAATGTCATTTTTCAGCGACTCCATAGGGAGGAGCTTAGGGTTCACTGTTTGTTTGTGTGTGTAATGTCTTCCACAGCCCAAACTGGCGGTCGGAGCCCCAAGAGTACACCTGGAAGTTTAGGAAAAATCCGACTTCCGGTTAAGGCGACTTCCTGTTTTAGGTGGCCATTGACCAAGTCAGGAAAATAGAGGTAAATGGACAAAGTTGGGATCCATTTATACTGAGAACGAAGATGATACTCTCGACCTAATGTGGACACTTCCGGCCACCTGACCACGTACTTAAGAGTCGTTCGTAAGGGTTTGGAATAATAAATGAACTCAATGCATGCATCGCTGGAAATTGCATTTGAATTAAAACGGCTTTTGAATAAAGAGTTTTGGGGACAAATCAATAGTAGTGTCTCTTATAACAATGTAAGCGTTTGATAGATTGCAAATTGAACGGAATCGCTTGGTTTCTGTGGTTTTACTACAAAACGGTGGTGTGTTGACTTGTTTTATCCGGAAAAAGACACACACATGATGTGTTTACTAAGTAGGCCTATTGTACTGATATAAAAGAAATCCTCACCCTTTTGTCTTCAATACCGGCCAGATCGTAGTACTCTTCTCTGGTGATCATAAAAGCGGCCAGGTTAGCTGTGTAAATGGCGAGAAACACAACGGCGAACATCGCCCATAGATTGGACATGCATCGGGCTGTGTAGCCACGGGGACAGTCCACATTGACAGCTGCTCCAAAAAGAATTGCCCAAACCAGCCAGTAGGTACGGAACAGGGAGAATTTGTGATCTAAAAACAAAACAATAAAAGCAAAAACATTATCTTCCAACCAAATACAGTAAAAAGAGAAGACATGAAAACAGAGAGTTAGTATCCATTTTAAATGCAATACTATTGTAAATAATAAGTACGCTCTACAACAGCATAATTTTAAGTCTAGTGAGTTACAGTAACCGGTAGGGAATAATTTGAAACCATTACATGTTTCAAGTTTAAATGTAAAACCATTTTAAGTTTAGTTTCATATTTCTTCAGCATTTTACTAAAATAAAAAGAAAGAAAAGGAAATCACGAAAGACATTGGAAAAAAAAGATTTAACTGGATGTTTGAGTTTTAAATAAAAAGGCGTTTCAGTTAAATTCATTCATTTATTCATCAATTTGGCAATTAAAAAAAAATGATGAACTGAATACTCTGTAATATTCAACACTGAAAGGAACTGTAGTTCGAAAAAGTATTTTTCGTTCGCATTTCTTTTTCAGCACAAGTAGCACGAATGTATAATATCAGGTTTTTATTTTATTCATTAACTGTTTGGATTAACGTTCTGGATGTAAGTTTACAAGAGATACAAAAAACAAAACAAAAAAAAAGAAATCTTTCAAAGTTGTTTTTTTGAGATTACTATTATTATTTCGTAATTAATACTTGAGGAAATGTTTGTATCTATAAAAATAAAAGAAAAACATTGTTTGTTTTTTTCTGTCCGGTACTCCTCCACAACCGTAAGACACACAAATACAAATAAGGTATCAAACGTTAGGCATAATATTGAGGATGGCTATATTTTATTTTTCATCGAATTGGGTCAACCGGAAGTCACGTGGTAAAGTCAACTTCTAAACCGTTCATCTTAGATGACCAAAATGTAAAGACAAGTTGCTCCTCTCATTGAAATAAACTTTTTACAGGTAATCACGATCAAAGGTCACGTGACTGAGAAAATGACCTCAGGATCCAAGATCACGTGCTCACAAAAAATTTTACTTGACAAGTTTGCTAGTTATTAACTAAATGTAATTTTCGAAATCTGCAACATGAGTACAATAAAAAACAAACTTTGTAAATCAATCACGTGACCTTCATTCCAACAATGCGAAGTGATGATTCTTATAATATTATATGATTTGATATGCATTTTGGGTTTTTGAGTATTTTTAAGTTACCTGGGCGTTTCACTATATATGTGCAGTTTTGATTATGACTACTGCCTCTGACACACATTTTTTTTTGTCATTGGATCTGTGTTCTTTTGCCTTGTAATTTTCCTTTGAATTCGAATATTTTAATTTGAAGACTCCTCTCAAAAACTTTCTTCTTTTTCTCAGTAGTGTAAGGCAAAGAAAGTTGGTTGATTATTTATTTTACATTTTTTGTTTTTGTTGCTTTGAATATTTGTTAATTAGTTATATTAATGGTGCAAAAGCATCTTTGGCTATGCTGCGCCAAGAAAAGTAAAAGCAGTAAAAGGTGAACTAAAAAGTAACAAGATAAAATTTATAACTAATAGAGATAAGATATGTAAAAACAGGAATCAAAGATATTCTTATAAACTGCAGACATAGAAACATTCATAATACACAGCCTTTACGAAGAACGGACAGGCAGAACAGGAAATAAATAATAAAAAAAAAGGACTAAAAGCAAGACGAAAGTAAAAAGGTAATGTATAAAAGATATACAAAAAATAACTGAATAATCTTTTGTAAAAACCTGAAACTTATCTAAGGGTTCAAAGTCACCTAAATGAATCAATGTAAACCAAGTTTTAAATATTGTTATCTTTTTGATCATTGCTGACGAATTTATTGGTCATTTCTTGTTTTTCTCCGAAAAAGGGGCTTTGTTTGCTCTATTGGTCGTCATACTTATTATGCTGTTTTTGTAGATACTTATTTTACATTCATGATAAGACCTGAATTTGTAGGTTTTCTGTTGATTTTGTTCGAGTTTTACTTTACTTTTAATAAAGCATTCAGAAAAAGATCTGTATTAGTCTATTAATTCTCAATTTCAATGAAGGTTTGGGTTGAAGGTGGATTTTGTTAGATCGCTGTATTTTGTATTATAAAAACATTATATATGAATCCTATTTATTCTGAATAGGGCGTAACGACTTCAGGTACTATTGTGAATGTGACGATCTGCAGATCCTGTCTTGTTGTTTTTATGTTTTTCTGCTTCAAAGATTTCAATGGTTTCGCTTAAGTTATTTCCCCGTTATTTCCTTGAGCTACTTAATTTGTTTTAAAGATGTTGTACTGATATTCATAAGAATAAAATTTCTAAATCTTCTTCTTCTTCTTTCTTCTTTATAGGATTTTCCCCATTTCTGAGGTTTTCCTCAACTGAAAGTCGTCCTCATAATGTCTCGCCATTTGTTTCTGTCATCTGCATCCGCTGCTGCCAGTCCATATCTTTCCAGGTTTTCCCTCAAGTTATCTCTCCAACGCTTTTTCGGTCTTCCCCTTCTGTTTCTACCTTCTGGTTGCCAGTCCATCAGTGCCCTAGGTAATCTGTTGTCTCCCATTCTTGTCACGTGTCCGAACCATCTTAGTCTTCTCTCATCTATCTTTTTTATAATGTCTGTTATGAATTTCTAAATCTAAAAGGAAAAAAAAATAATATTTTTATTTTGAACTAGGCCATCCCCTGTCTCCCCCTAGTAAGCATGAGATAATCCAAGAAGAATCGATTCCAAGCAGTTATGGCAAAAAGTGATATTTTATTCCTTTTTGAACCAACTCATTATTTGATAAGGCGCGAACAAACAGAATAAAAGTAGGATTGGATATTGAGGGACCAGCAGTAGTCCCTTGGTTAGCGTTTGTAACTGCGAGGACGAAGGTCCTCCGGTCAAATCCCATGCAAGGCGGAAAAAAAAAGAAAAGAAAATTTTATAATCTGACTTTCTTAGCAAGGGAAACTATTAATTAACAATTGCGCCTGACAGACAGAGAAATAAAGGATTTTAGTAATATAGATTACAGGTTTTTTTTTGTTTGAAATTATGGACACATTCCCACAGCAACGAACTAACAAAGACCATAAAACTCCAATTGATTTAAAATCCACTATTCTGAGTTTTCCAAGCTTTCAAAAACTTGTAAAGTCGTTTAAAATATCAATCTGATGAAGATCTGAGTGTTCATTAGATCCGGAAAAGTTTATTACAGATCATTTTGAAGAGTCCACTCAATGATTCACAAGGAAAGACAGAATTCAATTCATACAAATTTATGAAGATATTTCGGCCAACTATTGTACTTGGGTCTTTTTCAGGTGAAATTCAACGTTCGAATACAAACATTATTAAAAACTTCTAAAGATTATTGCAATTTAATCTTACGGAACTGGATTGGAAACATTGGAATTCTGTTTCATACGAAGCATGCTCGAGGACATTACTAGCTGAAATATTTTCACAAATTCCGTGTAGTTGGGACTTACCTCTCGGAGGCTGAATCTTCATATCGTATCCGGTTGGACTTAACCATTCGAATAGAAAAATGGCGAGAGCTGCTACTTGGATACTAACCAGCAGAATAAGAAGCCAAGACACTGTATCAAAGGGTTCTGAAACAAAAGGAATTAGAATAAAGGTTTCAGATTTAGGCAGCAAGAAATTAAGATCATTCATATATGTTGTATTGTTTTACTGTACAATTTATTTTTTTAAGTAAGTAAAAATCATAATACCTAAGAAGGCTTTAGGTGATACAATGCCAGTTCTTTTGGCGACTACAATTGCTATACCTGTCTCCATAAAAGGTACCGTGAAATCTATGACTGCTTCACGGAAGGAGTTGATGTTGAGAGCCGTCATGACGACGTCCGTTGAATGATTGAGCAAAGCTCCCACCAGGCCATTCCATTTGCCGTTCTGAAATGAAGAAAAGGAAAAACAGATAGTTAAAACAAAGGATAGTGAACGACATTTATCATATTAAATTTATTAAGCTTCTTTAACTTCGTTAAAGTCTTCGTTACTTATACAATATTTCGGAGGCCTAATCGGTCTCCTTTTTCAAGTTTTACCTCATAAATGGGAAAAGGAAACGATCATCTCTTCTTCCTAATCAACTAAAAAACTAAAACTAAATGACAATCAAGAATTTGGAATTCTAAATATAACAACTAAAACGTGATATGCTCCGTAATATACGAATCATTATTATAAATAAATGTCCAAATCGCTGAATAAAATGTCCTTTCTTCTGAATAAAATGAAAATAAATGTCCTTTTTTGAAGAAATAATTTCCCAATCGTCCGAATGCTGACCAAAACTGAATAAAAATGTCAAAAAATAAAACTGAAATATTACTTTATTCATGAGGAATTTGTTTATGAAATTAATCATATTTCATAAAGAATATTTACAAATGACTTTGAGCTACTTTCCGTAGAATGTCGACCTCCTCCGTTTTGCTGCAGTTGCGGCAACAAAATCAAAATTCATGTAATGACTTGCAATTTTAATCTATTGACATTTTAGTCTATTTCTGTTAATGCTATTTAGTGGAATAGTCTAAGTTTGCAGTAAAATTTCAGTTTTTCTGTGTAATAAGTATCCCCTTATCTATAACCTCATAAGCCCAGTTTCAATCAAATTCATCATAGTTCAGTTCACGAAAGACTAGCAAAAGAGCGTGGCAGTTAGTAATGGATTAATCATTCCAGGGCATCTCAGCGACATTCATTATTGAAAACTAGAATTATTGTTGTTAATTCAAGATATTAACATTATTTTTAGCCTGCTTCTCTAGGTAAGTAGGCTTATAAAATCACTCAGTCTGTGCGCGCGTCCCTAATAATTTCTGAACTGCTAAATGGATCTCCTTGAAACTTGGTATACATATTTAATTACTATCGAACTTTTTTATATTTGAAATTTTTTCCAAGTGATTTCAAAAATCGAAAATTTTGTGCGGGAAGGCGACAAAAAGAAATTCCCGTAGAAAGACACTGGAATCTAAAACAATGAATTTCTATTCTATTTCTGTTACTACTTCATCATTTTAAACAATAAATTTTAATACCCTTTAGCTAATCTATTAATTAGCATGCTGTTTGATATGATTAAACTTAATCCCTATTTCGACGACTTAAGTAAGAAATGCTGATTTAATTATTATTATTGGTAAAAAAAATGCAAATTTTGTGCTGTTTCTATTCAAAAGATATAAGAATTCGTTTAAAAAAAAAATAGAAATTATGAAATCACATTTTAAGTAGGATTTTAGTTCTTCGGAATTCTTGCTTAATTATCAGTTTTATTTATTAGGCCTAATTATTTTATTCTTATTTTGAATAACTGCTTCCCGTGGACTTCCAGGAATGAATAAGTGTTATGGCCACTTCCTTATAAGGCAAGCAACTATACTATTTATTATCAATGTTTGTCTGCAGTTCAAATTTCAGCTTCTTAAGGTAAATAAATGTTTAGTTATCCTCATTAACGATCTTCAACGGCCAATGTATTTAGCAGCTTTTTTTAGCCTTAACTCTTTGCCTATTGATCCCACACGGACCAAAAAATCAATCTTGCTTTAAATAACCTAAATCTATCTATAAAATTTCAGCTGTCTAGTATTAATAGTTTTTGAGTTATATAATCACGGACAAACAGAAAATCATGTTTATTTAGATTTCAAATTGTATTTTTTTAAATCCTTTTTTCCGATGCATATGAGGAGCGTTGCAAAACATCAGAGCAGTGTATCTCCAATACCAATACAGAATTCCTCCCTTAGACATACCCAGACTTCTCTCAATCCTCCCTGGATAAAAATAACTTATATATTTCATATACATATATTAATATAAAATTATATAAATAATAATTAAAAATAAAAGCACTAAAGGCACGAGATGTATGACTAGAAACTCCTCCTCAATTTCTCTGGTCAAAATTCTTCCTCTTGAACTTGAAAATCTTCCCATGGGAGTCAAATGACTCCCGTCTGAGAAACACTGCATTACACGAAACAGGACAATGCTCTGTGGTAGGTAGATACCATACGTTTATAAAACTATACTTACGAAGAATTACAAATAAGAGGAGGAAAGTACAACCCTTCAAAAACAAATGTAAAGAACAAAAACTACAGCATATACTAATTTCTGGAGGTTCTTTTCCGGAGGCCAATGAACCCATAACAAAGATTACATATATTGACAATATTGTGATGATTTTTATAATTATATTTGTATTTATTCCATGTATTCTATTTTATCCTATTTACTCTTTATGTTCTAATCAATCATAATTCAATCCAGTGTAAATTTCAAATTCTAAACCGGTAACGGTCAAATTCTGTTGTTTATTTTCAAATTCCCAACGACTGTTGTGCTCCCGTAATTTAAATCTACAGTTAAAATTCAGTTACTAATCACATGTTATTTAAATCCCCCAATGAACTGTTAAAGCACAACAGCCAATGACAAATCCATGTACATAGCCTATTTAAACTGATGGTCTCTCGAAAATAAATAGTCGAGTCCAGATTGAGTTTAGACCCAACTAAATCTCTGCCTCTTTCCTTCATGAATCAGGTGATACGATTTATGCATTAAATATTTGTTTATCATGCATTAATGCATTTAAATATTAAAAAATTCACTGCATTTCCAATCGTGGTTTATAGTATGATTTAACATTTCTAGCCTAATTTCATGGATTTGTGTTAAATGCTAAATTGCTGCTGAATTAATAACGACAAATAAAAACAAATTTCTTACTGCTATTCAGTTATATGCAACAGAATATTTGTTTTTCTCAGAATTTTAACCATTAAATCGACTGCTAATGAATCGTAAGTAATAATTGTATCCTAAGTACAATAATTTACTAACCCTAAGATACTAATATAAAAATAAGACACAAATGTGCATTTCTTCATTAGCACAACATGAGTGGATGCTTTGCTGCACCTTTGTAAATAATTTTATTTATTAAGTTATTTATTGACAAATAGAACAGCGGTTCAGACGAGTTTTTATAAGTAAGGCTATTTTTATTAAATACAGTAATTGCGAATTCATTTTTAAAATTTAATTTGCCCTCCCCCTCTTCGTATTAAGTCGCCATTGTGCAGTGCACATCTTGCACATCTGTGTGAGCAGGATTTTCTAATAGCCATTTCGTGTATTAGCATTTCTTAATAAGCTGCTCAGATTGTAGGATCTGTTCGTTATCTGGGTAACTCTTGTCTGAGGAGTGCCGATGAGCATGAAATGGCTGTCCCAGTGATGTCACCTCAGGGTGTGCTTATAAACATGCGCATTTATTAAATCCATTTTTTTAAATGAAATGTTGAATCTTTTTTTGATGAGAATCCTTTCTACAATCGTCTATTTGATTTTTTTCGTCCATGCATTGAAGGATTATATTTCCCAGTAAAATGTAATTAGAAAAATATTACTTTCTTTGAGAAAGAAAAGTAATATTGAGAAGAAAAAAAATTTAATATTATATAAAATATTTAAAGGAAGTCAGAGATTATATATAGAAACAGAAAATAATTAAGGAGAAAATTCTCCTTAATATAATAAAATAATAATATAATAATGTAATATAATACAATAGATCTAATAAAATAAATATCAGGCAATACTTCGCACTTTTAGATAAAAATAAATGTAAAATATTTTTAATTAGTTATATTACTTTAACAGTACTTCAGATGTACTATTACTATCCATTATCGTTAAGAATAGCTTTCTGAAGATAAAATATCGTGTTATATTACTCATGTCACTGTTTTCGAAATTCATTAAACTAATAAACAACCAGCAGTTTAGAAAAAAAAAAATAAAAGCAAAGATTCATTCCATGTTAGTCTTCATTTTGGCAATTCTCCAAAAAAATACGTATTCACAAAATGTAGTTCCATTTTGCGCCACTAGATGACACCGCTATTCACATTCTGAAAATTGTGGTCTTCAACTAAAAAATTGTGCTGTTTTGAATGAACGGCATTTTTACTGTCAATTTATATATGTCAATTATTTTCATTCATGTATCCATTCAGCTTCAGAAATATAGTTTGTTTTTTTAATTTTTATGGCCTAATTTCTTTGGATAGCGTGTCTTAAGAGATCACTCAGTCTTTGTGTGTGTTTGTATGTCACTCCGTCCTAATAATTTTAAAATCTAGCATTTTAAAGAAAGATTTTAAGTTCTTCGACCTTCTGTTTCATAAGGAAGTTTAATTTCGATTTAAGCCAAATTCGAAAATTAAACAAATTTGGTAAAAGAAGATATACTTAGTGAACTAAAATTTTTTAAGCAAATAAATATTTTTTTTTTTGTTCTTTAAAATCTAAAATTTAACAAACTGACTAACTAATTAAAGAAATGAATAAATAAGTAAAAAAAAATTTTTTTCAATCATATTTAATAAGAAATTCACCAATTTTTAAGATCTTAACTAATATTAATCAGAAAAGGAGGAATTTGATTTTTGTTTTGTTTCTTAATTCCAAACTTGAAGCATCCGAGGACAGTTCTGTTCTGTGATTATTATTATAGTAAATTCTCGTATCCTCTTGATTCCGATCCCGCGGATTCGCTTATCCGTTTCAATAAAAGTGTAACCTATTTCGCTATATACGCGGGCTCTTCGTGTTCATGAGCAATAGCGAAAAAATTCAGTAGTTGTATCGCGGAGCGTTAACACGAGCTCCATCAAGAGAAGTTCAATCTTGTTCACGGCGCTTCTGTTGTATTAATAAGTCTCGTTCTGATAACATGTTCTCAGTGTTTTACACTTTAATAAAATGTAATCTTATTATTACATTTTGGTTTAAAACTGTGAATTTACAGGTTTTGTGCTAAACTTCTTTTATGCATGAGTTTTTGATAAATACAAGCGTAATATACTTGTATAAAATATATACTGTAGAACGAGAAGTGTTCTTTATATAAACACTACACAAAATGATGGCAATGGGCAGCGAAAGTATGTATTAAAGATAGTCCACGGTATCCTAATAAAACTTACAAAATTTCTTTTTATTACATCTTACTCTTCTTCATACAGCAATATTTCGAAATACCTTATCGGCCATTTCTTTTTCAAGCTTTTGTATTGAGGGAAAAAGAAAACTCCTTTCTTCTTTCCCATATTAAACAAACAAGATTTTTAATTCTAAAATAACAATATAAACAAAACAAAACGTGACATGCTCCGACGTATGATGCATGAAGCATTATTACATAAATAAATGTTATGTTGATTTATGTTGATTAAGAAGTAATTTGCGACTTGAGTCGTAGGAGAAGGTTTTTAGTTAATGACAAGCAGGATTTTAAGATGTTTTTATTCGAACATTTTATTTCTTCACAAGATTTATGGACGTTTATTTAGAAAGGATACTTCAGTTGATTTATTC
>JAFIDM010004315.1:53833047-53855175 GCA_023159025.1 Thereuonema tuberculata | reverse complement strand
TTGGATATTCAAAAAGAAGAAATTTGTCTTCAAAAATAAGAAAGTTTATCTTCAATTTGAACTTTTTATTATTTTATTTATGTAATAATGCTTCATGCATCATACGTCGGAGCATGTCACGTTTTGTTTTGTTTATATTGTTATTTTAGAATTTAAAATCTTGTTTGTTTAATATGGGAAAGAAGAAAGGAGTTTTCTTTTTTCCCTCTGTAATACAAAAGCTTGAAAAAGAAATGGCCGATAAGGTATTTCGAAATATTGCTGTATGAAAAAGAATAAGTTGTAATAAAAAGAAATTTTGTAAGAGTTATATGCTTGTTTATTGTAGAAGTAGATATGGAGTGGCATTATTAAATGCTACTAAGCGTATTTATAATGATAAAATATTATGTGTTACGTATGCTTTTTTTTTGTACGCGGATCGGTCAACTACGGACCACGCGCTAGCCTGATCCACAACATCAGGAGGAGGCTAGAACAAACAAAGGAGACGAGATTCTTATCTCGACCAGAATAATTCTATAGGACAAAATCGGGTAATTTCGCGGTAACTCATTTATGAGTTTAAGAAACAATTTAACGTGTGACGGTATTCACAAACATTTAAATCGACAATTTTTGAAAAGATCAGAAGCACACATTTAAGTAATACATAAAACGTTTTTCATTTAATTTTTTTTTTGTTAAAAATTTAATAAATACATAGAAATGGAACCAGACAGGACAGTTTCGACGTGCTACGTCACTGCTACGTCATCATCAGCCTACTGCTACGTAGCACGTCGAAACTGCCCTGTCTGGTTACGTTGTATAAGTATTTCTTAAAGTGAAACCGAAAGCCTGCATAGGGACATGGCCTAATAGTGAAAGTAACCCATTTGAGGTCAGAAATAGATTAAGGGGGGTCTTAATAAGGAATAATGTCTATGGGCCCACGTCTCCAGCTCTTACCGTTTCGTAGATTACGCGAATGTCAAGGTACAACTTCGATTGCAAATTTCTCGGCCATCGTAGTAGGTAGAGCTCTGGTTTTTGTTGCATTCATCGACTGGTAAATTTGGCAAGGGAGATGATAAAATCAGGTGTAGATAATAAAAGACTGGTAAAATTTGAAGAACTGAAATTGTAAATTTAAATAAATAGAAGAATGGTTAGAAGTAATAACAGTTTGTTAGTCAGGGGTAAGTGAATGTTAGATGTAATATTGTTAATAATGAGTAAGTGATTGTTGTTTTAAACTATGTCCAGGAGAGTGGATATGATATATGACATCTTTAAAATCATTTCATTGTTTAGAAAAAACTTGAAAAAGGGAAGAAGAAAATACTTTCCAAAATTTGTTTAATAAATGTATTTCATAATACAGTATATTTTTATGGAAATGATGTTTTTTTGTTAAATAAATAATGTTGGATTTAATATTTTTTTTTTGAAAATTAAATTATATAAAAGTGTTATTCTGTCTGTCATTGTCATAAAACTTTACGTTTTTCAAAATTTGTGACCTAACTATAAGATCTCTTATAGAGATCTATCTAGATTGGTCATGTAAATGGATAAAATGTAGAGCTTTTTAAGACAAACAAAATGCTACAAAAATCTTTCGAAAAAAGGTTTTGGTTTCCAAGATGGCGCCTTTTAAAGGGTCAAGTTTTGACTTTTTCTCAATTTAAACGAAAAGTATAAAAGTTGGCAGAGAACATTATATTGAGAAAATGTTGGTATTTGAAAGTTCTATCGAATGGTATATCAGTCATTAACAAACGTTTCTGCGTTTGGAAGATACATGCAAAAATGAAGTGTTTTTGCGGCAACCCCCCCCCCCCGTGTGAGTGCCAACGCACAATACAACTGAGTTAAGCGGAGAAGCCCACAACGAGCTGGGAAGTCGTGCATTCCCCGATCTCCATATTAATTTGCTAAATAAATAAAGGTTGTTTTTTTTTTTAATGCTATACATGCAAGGGTTCCGGAGCGAAGCGACGGTACAAGTCTAGTGAAAAAATAAATCTCTATTATTTGTGCTTAGAAGATGTTATAATTTAAGATAAAAGTTGGTTTTTGTATTATTTAACAAATTTCAAAAAAAAAAAAATAAAGAAATAAATAAAAAAGAAGCAAGAAAGTAGGCTTTAAATTCTTTCAGGAACTTTTTGTTTATCATTTCCTTTCTCTTTCGTGTCGAGTTTATTTTGCTTATACCACACCAGAGAGAAATCGAACCTGAGTCCATTACATGTTCTAAGCTCATTATTACTAAATAATAGAAAGCATCACCCATTAGTTATTAATAACTAGCGAACCTGTCAGGTAAAACTTTTAGTGATCACGTGACCTCCGATTCTGAGGTCATTTTCTAAATCATGTGACCATTGATCGTGACTACCTGTAAAAAGCTCATCTCAAAGAGAGGAACAACTTGTCTTTGCATTCTGGTTATTTAAAAATGAACGGTTTAGAAGTTGATCTCACGTCACGTGACTTGCTGTTGACCAACGTCGATGAATAACAACATGTAGGCATTCTCAATATTATACTAACATTTGACACCTTATTTGTATTTCTGTGTTTTGTGATTCCGGAAGAGCAGCGAGAAAAAAAAACCCAGACATTTCCTTACAGACATTTGTCTAGAAAGATAGATTCCATTGTTTATGGATTGCTGAAAATCTATAGTAGTTTTCAAAAAAGAAGGGTTTGCCATATATGTTCATTCCGTAGCGATCGATTTTGTCTGGAACAAACGTCACCAGTCATGACATCATCAACTTGAACTCCGAGCAGTCAGTTCAAGATGGCGTCGTTTTGTGATCGTATAAGCGTGACCAAGAAAGGACAAACTTTGCATAGCCAAGCAAGGGGAATAGTGTGGAACGTTTTCAATTATTTCAATTGTAATTATTATTATGTATTCGTAACTGTAGAAAATATAAAAACCAGAATGTTTTCGTAATGTTTATAAGATTCAGTTATGGATTTTAGCAATAGATGGCGCTGGTACGTCCTGAAACATCAATCCATAAGGAAATTACGTCATCAAAAGCTCTTCTTTCATGAACTGAACTGCAGTTGTTTTTAATTTTGATAAAAATTATTTACTAAATAGTTACTTACAATTTCCGTTCCCCATACGTCGTCTTCTACTCTGACCAACTCGAATGTGAACCCCATGTCGTTGGCGAATTTTTGTAATAGGTCAATGCAAAAGCCGGAACAACACTGAGAATAATTAGAGTTTCGATCGGACATGGACCTGTTCACTCTGCAAAGAAAAACAAAAGAATTAATGGTTTATTAAAACAATTCTTCTTAAAACTATAATATTAAATATATAGGGTGTCCCAGGAGGAAAGGTCAATATTCGGCGAGGTCACAGTGTCGGTCATTCTAAGTACAGTAAAACCCCGTTATTACGCTCCCGCTTATAGCACTATCCCGTTCTTTACGCTCCTTTCATGCGGTCCCTGGAATTTTCTATGTAACTCTCTATACTTTTACCCTCTTATAACGCTTCAAATCCCGCTTGTAGCGCTTTTTTATATCGGAAAATTTGTATCGAAAAGAAATGTAACAGTGTAACGATTCTTTTCTTTCCCTGGTAGGAGGGAATCTTCGAACTCTTTGAAGCGGAAATCCCTTTCTATAAGTGAAAAATTGCAAATTCTTCGTAAGTACGACGAGAATTCTACACTAAATCAGAAGGTTTTCGCAGAATCTAAGAATTCCCTGATCCAGTCTGAGAACAATAATAAAAAATAAGAATGGAATTATCAATTCAGCGAAGGATGGTTGCAAACGTAAAAAAGTAGTGTGGAAAATGTGAAGATGCCGAGGAAATTCTAATTGAATGGATTCATCAGTCCCGTGATGCATCAGTGCCATTAAATGACCCAATCATTCAAGAAAAGGCGCGTGAAATAGCGGGCAGTGCACTAAAACTGCTCCGAAAATATATTTGTATTGCTCCTAGTGGAGTATCAATTGATGTTAATAGTTTCTTGAACCGCATTGAAAATGTCGTAATTTATAACAGTAGCATACACACACGGCAAACCACAATCAAAGATTTTTTTAATAGGAAATAAGCTCACATTTGCACTATATCTATTTCAGAATCAAGTATCTTTCCTGTAAAATGGTGTCTAAATGTTTCCCCATCATATAAATCATTCCCCGTTTATAGCGCTATCCCGCTTATTACGCTTGTAGGTCACGGTCCCTTGACGAGCGTAATAACGGGGTTTTACTGTATATATGAACATATGTCCTAGGCTTAAGTGTTTCCGAGATAGGGTTTTCTGAATGAACAGTTGTAAAATCATTGATAAGGAAGTGATATATTACGTACTGTTGCTACTATTTAATGTTCAAGTGACAAATCTGTTACAGTTGATAAATCAATTCAAACTTGTGAATTGAGAATATGACGTTTTGCTCAACTGAGTGCATGTGAATCGTAAACATACATCTTATAATGCAGATTCGAGATTTGATAAGATATTCGGCATTTTTAAGAACGCTTATACAATCTCAGAATCAACAGTCAAAACAGTCAACTGATGCTTCAGACTGATTCAAATGCAGTTCGTATAAAACAGATATGTATAGTCCTTCAAACTAAAGTTGGTCGCTCTGTTTTTGTGAGATCTGCGCATGTAGCATCGATTAGTCTGGTCAGGCATTTCCGTCTGATCTTCTGATAGGAATCCGCCATTGTGCTAATCACTGGTTAGTTAACAAAAGGGAATTTTATTTATGAATTTATTTTGAAGCCATTTCGCTATTAGTGACGAGCAAATAGTTCGACCAAATCTTTTAAATAAATAAATAAAAAGAAATCGTTGCTGGCGATAAGCCCTAAGCCATTGAATAAGTAAAAAAAAAAATAAACGCCTAACAGACATACTTTATAAAATGAAATATAACAGACATAGCTTATAAATTAAAGTTTAAAAAAAAATGCATTTTTTCTGCTTTAGAACAAATTCCTCGATAATTAAACTTTACGAAAAGTTAAAGAATTTCTCAGTGAGAACACATGGCGCCGTCGATTTTCCCAAGAAAACATAATTGATCAGCTACCGGAAGGGCTGCGCAGTTCAAGTTTCCGGCGACCAACTTTAGTTTGGAGGACTATAGGATAGTGAAAGTTTCGGGCCACTGGTGGTTCGGTAAAATAAGACTTACTCGATTAATCGTAAAATCTCGCAAGATCTCCTTTATTTATACAATGCATGCGTTTCAATAGTCCATTTACAAAGCTGTGATTGGTTGGCGTACTTTGATTGGGGGATTTAAATTATACATGGGATTTAACTACTTTTTAACTGACTTTTTTAAATAACAAATCAGAGATCAGAAGCACGGCCAACGGAAAATTGAAAAAACAAAAAACATTAGAATTAAATCATAAATAAAGTGAAATAAATTAGAATACACAGTAAATAATAGAATAAATGTTAAAAAAATATAACAATATTAGTCATTTGTAATTAATTTCAAACAAGACTTCCCTACTATCTGTTTGATATTCAGTGATTTTTCCTGCAGGGATTTATGTCATGTGTTCATTTCTCGTCAGAGGATTAAGCAATTTTTAAAAATAAAAACCAAGAAATTTAATTGATGTAGAACTTTCTTTATTTTCTGGAATTGCAGTCTCAAATGGTCTCCACTTAATTATTTATAAAAAAGTGTATTTATTTTTATAGCCTCTGGATTTCCTGAGGCTACATATTAGAATATGGAACCTTATAAAATATTAAATCACAGAAAGTTATACATTTTTTAACATTTTGAAATTACATTCTGAAGAGATCCAAGAGGATTGAAACAGCTATCCCAGAAACACATTTTAGAAACATCAGATATTGGAAATAATTTCATATTCTAAATTAAAAAATTAATATATCAAAAGAAATATTAATATAGTATAATCTCGATTATCCGGCACTTTATTAGCGGTTCCAGTTACAGTTAACATAGAGAACCCCTATTGCTTTTGTGTTGTCTGTATGTCACATTGTATGTCACACTGTATGTCACACTCTGTAGCGGCCAAACGATTAGCGATATTAGAATGAAATCTTCACCATTGTGTTCAGCATCAAAAAGTAGGTGACCACGTAAAAAAATCAGACCTACAGGACCACTCCATAATTAACGTTTTCCATAGCAGTGTTAGTAATAATGATAACAATTAACACAGTAATAATAGTGATGCTTCATACATAACAATACTAACAATTGCCAACAGGATGTCATTGTTAATATTTACAAACGTATTGTTTCTTAAATTCTTTAACATATCCAAATGATGCACTAAGCATTGTATTAGCGGCCCCTAGGTTATAGCTTGCCTGTAAACCATAAAGGAACGGTCTTGCATTTATATAATTAAAGCTCTTGCTTTTAATTATTTTGTTTATACAATTGTGCATATTATGGGGCCGCTTTGTTTTTGACACTGTCTAAAAGTATTAATTACCTTGTTTAAGGTGATACTGTCGTATATCTCTGTGTAAAGTCACCTTTAACTTGAGCATCATATTTTTGTCAATATCGGCCATCTTATTTGAAATCCTACTGATGGCGCTTTAGATTAGGGATATACATTTATAATTTAAAGCGCCATTAGTAGAAATGAAAAGAAGATCTCGGATATCACCTATATATAAATATAAATATATTAGTTTAAGCATAATCAAAATACACAATATAAGTGCTTTACTCATAATCGTTTCTGGTCACAAGATATTGTTTATACACCATAATAATAATTTTTTTTGACACCTCTTTTCTGACGAGTTTTGAGCCGTTTCCCGGAAGTGCCGGATAATCGAGAGTACTTTAAATAACTCCATTTTTTTTTACCCAAGCATCTCCGAGTCTTTTGCAACTCGACAGCTCAATCCTTTGTTGATGCAGTTTCCTGTCATGGGGTCCCGAGGTGTTAACATGACAAAGGGGGGCTCCTCAAGGAAGGTGACTTTCAGGTGGAACCTCTCCGGTACTCCAGGGGGCGGCACGTGAGAATTACCGGGCCACACGATGTCTTTGATGTCCAGGCGATCTCCGTTCCACGTACCGATCTGAAAAGGAGGACAGAAATGATGAGAAATCCAAAATAATATGCGCAACATTAAGAAAGAAAAGTGCACTTGTGCGCATCTGATTCAACGTTGTTGAAATGGATATACGGATGCCTATCTCATCTCTACCTGTTATCGTATCACTACTTATTCTGATAACGCAAAAGGTTAAATTGAAGTACCTGGAAAAATATCCCTGAACCAGGTGCCATGGTGCTACTTTCCACAAAACCCGTGAGATATTATAACATGTATCTTTAAATTGGAGTTTATCGCAAATCACAAAGTATTGCATCCTAAGCCAAATGCTCGAAAGGGAATAACAATAAAAACGAGGCTTATAACTCATTAAAAAATCTTTTATAATTTACAATTTTCGATTAGATTAGAGGACCAAGCCCACCATAGCATAAACAGAAAACACTTTATAAACTTAAACATATTACATGTTTCGAGGGATTAACCCTCATCAACAGATAAAGAGCAGATCAGGCCCAAACGGTCCTGTAAATACAAATAATGAAACATCGTAATTCAAAACAATGTAATTACAATATAATAAGACATTAATAATAATAACATAATAATATAATTATATTGTTTTGAATTACGATCTTCCTATTTCATTATTTGTATTTACAGGACCGTTAAGGGCCTGATCTGTTCTTTATCTGATGATGAGTGTTAATCCCTCGAAACATGCAATATGTTTAAGTTCATAAAGTTTTTTCTGTTTATGATACGTGTGTTTGGTCTTCTAATCTAATGTTTGCAATACACACGATGAACGATAATATAATTTTCTATATTAAACGTCTTTTAATGCTATTGTTATTATTGAATTTTATTAAATCTAACATGACATTCCTCACATACAGAACAGAAACTTAATTTATCTTTACTTTAGTAATATCCCCTGGAAATCCGTTTGTAATAGCGCTGTATACTGGTATATCGCTCTATAGCATTTAAACCATAACACTTTCAATTTCTGCCTGAAGCAACCTTCAAGCATAAACACAACGATGAAACAAGCGGCCTTGCAAATTGTAAACATGTGGGTTACTTTTGTTTAGAACGCGAATTTTATAAATATCGTTAACATAGGAAATATTAATTATTATTAACATTGGAAATTTTAACGGGAAATGTACATTATTTAAATTGCTGTAAGATGTCGATATCAATTAACTTTAACCAGATCCATAGCAAACGCCCGAGGATAACTAAGAGAATTTATTTGTATTGTAGATATCGACAGAAATCCACGCGTTTCCCTTTTCCATGTTTTTCTAGAGTAACTTTGTCACTTTCACGAGCAAATTTCACGGAAGAATTTACAAATAACGTCTCTTGTTCGTAAATAGGTCAGCCAAGATTCAAGATGATCTATACTTCGGATATAAAAGGGATGGACACATACACAAACATTGATGTTATAAACCTCACTGCCCTAGGGAAAAGCGCTACAAAAACGGATGTAAACAAACTTATTTACAAAACCTGTAGCAACGGAGATCTGAATGTAGTGTAATAACCTTTCCATAGAGGAATTAAGTAGAACTTCTCTGCAATACATATCACCACTGCTAGAAAACATTCCAGTGGAGGAGTTTCTCTCAATTATTACCATATAAGAAGTTCCTGAAATAACTTAAGATCTGCTTACCTTAAAAGTTACTTTTTAAAATTTCTTTGTTTTAAGTCGTAAAAACAATTTAAACAAAAATCCTTTTTCGTTATTATTTTTATTTTTATTTTTTTTACTTATAATGTCTGTTGAATACAAACATTAATTTTTTTTCCCCCATTTCTGAAAAAAATAAAATAATAATTAAACCCGCAACTTACTTCAGTTGCCTAAAGCCGATATATTTAATCATAACAAAAAGGGCGGAAATCCGTTTACGAAATAAGATGTCTTTTCTAATGCTTTTCTATGGGAATTTTTGTCTCCTTCTTCCGCTAATTTCTCGAAAGGACCCACTTAGTAAAGATTTCAAATATAAAAATCAGATTATTTCTAATCCTTAAATATGCATACTGAGTTTCAAGAAGTTCCACCCAACGGTTCAAAAATTAACAGGAAAGGGAGACACACAGACACGAACACAAACTGAACTTCACTTTTTAAGAACATGGGACACAAACACACACTAACTGATCCTCATGTTCCTAGGATAGCACGCTAACAAACTTGTGAAATCATGATTCAGATGGGTCCTTAAAGAGTTTTCATGAGTCCTACTTACTAGTAACTGTTTAAAATTCTTGTAAAATAAATATATTTGATCTCTTGTTATTCAGTACGTTTACAAAGTTAGTCTAACTTTTACAGAAGCTATTAATAGCATTGCAAACAAAAAAAATACAAAAAACGGAAATAGAACAAAAAGAAATATAGTATGCAATTTTAAAACGGCATAAACATATCCTTCCGCCTAGCATCATTAACATATCCTTCCGCCTAGCGTCATAAACATATCCTTCCGCCTAGCGTCATTAACATATCCTTTCGCCTAGCGGCATAAACATATCCTTCCGCCTAGCGTCGTAAACATATCCTTCCGCCTAGCGTCAAAGAACTTCAGTAACTTTTCGATTCTTTTTTTTTTCCTTCCTCTACTGTTACCTCACTTAGAAACCGAAGAAAATGTCTAAAAGAAGACAACTTTAAAGAATTTATAATTTTTTTTCTAAAAGTTTATATAAATAAACAATGCAACTAGCGTTTTTTCTGATGTAAGGAATGCTCGTCTATCTTCATGATCTTCCAATTTGTCAGGAGGAAGAATGACTTACGAATAGGATCGATCTAACAACTGGTTCCACAAGAAAGGAACAACCAACACTTTTTGCATCAAAGCAGTAAAGAGGAACAGCGAAGAAAACGAACCAAGTCTCTTCGAGGATGAGTGAAATCTGGATTGTCTCAAAATTTTACCATTTCAATATTATTTAAGATATCAAAACTAAAAAAAAATCTTTTTTTTATTTTGGTAGAAAATGACAAGTGTATTTTATGACTTATTTTTCCCGCATTGATATGAAAAGATAGATAGATTCATTTATCCGCTGTAAGCAAAAGAACTGAGGGAATGTGGCACCATCTAGTGGACAATATTCGAAGCTGTTATTACTTTTGAATCTTGATCCGAATTTTAGTGTCAAAAAGGCCTGTATTTTTTGTGACTGCTTTTGAAACCCTTTTGGCGTTGCTGTAATAAAATCTAATTGCAATCTCATGCAATTAAGGATTAATTATTATATCAAATTACAAGTTGTTGACGTTTTGATGCTGGAGGCGGGAAATTTTTAATAAATCAAAACTTTTTTTGTTTTTTATGTTTCAAAGTAAACAGTGAAATTTTTGATTAAAAATGTTACATGATATTTTGGCTTTCTAAATTATTTCTTTTAAATTAGATACAGAATAACACAGGATATTATTTCATCTCGAGATCACTTAATCGATAAATGTCATGAAATTCTTTAAACTAAAGAAGAACCGCCATGTTGTAGGTTCCTTTACTTACTGCTGCCCACTGTAGCTGTTCATTCAGATTCATCACCTGTAGTTCCGCATATTTGATGGCACCTTCAGGACCAAACTCAAGCTTAGGCTTTAAGGGCGAAATTGGAATGCTCACATTCTGCAGATATCTAATAAATAAATAAATAAATAAATAAATAAATAAATAAATAAATAAATAAAAAAGTTTCTTATTAATACAAACCTTCTACTTTTAAGAATATTATTAATTTAGAATTTTATTTTTTTATTCACATCTCAACAAAGAAATTTATTGTAGTGTAAGTTATGTGAATTTCTTCTCGTTTTTTTTTTTTTTAGTATCCGCATTGTCGTTGGTTATCAGAGGATATTATAGGTTTTGTCTAATATTTATAACATCCCTTGTGCGCCCGAGATAAAAAATGGTTTAGAATAAGAAACGTTTTGGGATACAATTTTAAAATCGAAAGAAACATATCTATTCGTCTGTAATCGCGATACTCAAAAAACAAAACAAAACAAAAAAAAATACATCCGAGGAAGCTGAAATTATTGAGGTACATGTAGCTTGTAAGAAAAAAACAAAAAACAAAAAAATAACAAAAAAAACACCATTGACTTTAAGAAATCGGAATAGTAAGTGAGGAAGAAATTGGTCAAAAACTATCAACTTAATGAATGAACAACGTTCATAATGTTTTATGCGCTGACATCATGAGGTAGTCGAAAGTTGACACGCCAATTATATATATATAATTCCAGTATAGATTAAAAGAAACATCCTTTCTATACTTCAGCCAAAGCTAAGTTGATAATACAGCAGCTGATGGACAGCAAAGAGAAGTAACATTTACAGCAACATTTCCATAAAATTAAGGGCAGTAATTTTAGATTCCCATTGAAATTGCACCACTGAGCGGCCAGGAACCAAGAACATCTGTAATAGTTTTGATTAATGCATATTAAATTTGTTTGGGTGTAAAGGCCTAAATATTTTTATCCAGTACTTTTCATAAAAATAAAATAAAGTATTGGATTTTAACAGAGGATTCTTTTGTGCTGTTTCTGTAATTTTGATAAAAGTAGTTCTGAGAGTGGAAGGATACATATGTTGAAGTGATATGTCTTCGTAATTTCAACTTAGCTTGGCTTTAAGTATAGTATAGTTGAAGCTACATGTGAAGTTATTTTTGAAAGGAAATTTAATATTTGTATGCAAAAAGCAGAAGTAGATGAAAAAAATATCCTAATTATTAGTAATATTAATTAAAATTAAGATGAAAAAAAAATTTGAAAGTTTAAATTTAATAGAGATAGACGGTAATTTAAAACATGGAAAAGAAATTGAAAAAAAGTGATCAAGTTACAGAAACGATATTAAAAAGCTTCTTTTTTCAAGTAATTTATTACTATTATTTATTATTATTATTTTCATATCAGGTTTACGTCTCTTTTACCAAGGAAGACTTGGAAATTTTTGCTCACGCCACTTCTTCTCTAAAACAAATCTAATTAAAAGGAATTTTAAAGAAAATACGTTGGATGCCACATGAAGGGAATCTAATTACCATCGTATACGTCACTGTGATTGGACCAATCATCACAATCTGTTCTACAAAAGGAAGCATGCGGTCACCAGAGGAAAAAATTAGGAGGAAAAGGGAAAGAGGATGCACTGTTAGAACTGCCACCTGGTGGGAAACTGCTAAAACAGCCAGATCTCTATTGGTGTGGAAAGGCTGATTAGAGAAAGGGGCTGCTGGATCTTGCAGCTCTTTGGAATAATGAAACTGATACTAATAAGAGAAGTGCGTGACCTCGAACGCTGAGAACCGCACGAAATGTGCTTAGAATATAAATCGCTCATCCCAAAAACAGTGGTATGAGTCATTCCCATGAAAAACTCAGCTGTTGTCTGCTAGCGCCATCCGACGGTGGCATGTTGTACCTGCACTAACAAGTACTTAATCTAATTGTGTGAACAGTATACCTGCAGTAGGAGGCCGTCGTTTGGAGTGTTCGGTTGTGGGTTAGAGTGTTAACAGTGTACATCGGTATCATAAGGCGAATTAACCCCTTGAATGTTGTCAAAATGTTAAGAGGCAAAGTTGAAACCTGCTGAATATGGAAACGTAATCGGAGTCGAGACTACGGAGTTCGCGAATATGTTATATATCATCATAATTCAGAAATACAATGGGGATGACGTAGACATGCATGAAGATACGCTAGATAGGTATAGTGATTTTGAAGAACAGGAAGAGCCCGTATCCGAAGTTGGCTCTTCCAGCAGTACAAGACGTTCATCTCCAGAGCAACAGGAACCTTCAAGTCAAAGTGAGTACGAGCCATCTCCAACCAAAATGTCGAGGCCCAGTGTATTACAAGATATTGATGACGACATAGTGGAGAACATTTATGAAGACTATTACAATCGTGGCTTCAACTGTGGTGATCATTCAAATGTCTCTCGTGGTAAGATGGTGCAGTTTTTCATGAAAATGACTCATACCACTGTTTCTGGCATGAGCGATTTATATTCTAAGCCATATTTTCGTGCGGTTCTCAGCGTTCGAGGTCACGCACTTCCCTTATAATAAGAGTTTTATCGATCTCTTCATTTCTAAATCTACGATAGTATGATCGATAATTACCTTTAACCATTTCCACTTACAGCAACGATAATCTTTAATAATTACCCTTCTTTATAATCTGTTTCATGATCGTTCATCTTCTGCAACAGGGTCGTTGATATTCCTAGTTTCTGTCGAATTAAACTTGACATGTACGCTGTGGAATATCACAGCTCACTTTACTAATGGCTACTTCCCAGTGTTCGATGACATTCTTCAAAACGTACACTCGCTCGAAGACCTGCCACTTGCTCTGAATAGGTTAAATACTAATTGGAGGCACGTTCTAGCAGTAACTCGATACCAGCGCTCCTAGCTGCGAGAAATTTTTTTGAAAAACTGCGAGAGCGATTACTTCGCAGTGGAATATGGATATCCTTTGTTCATGGCTTCATCACCATCTTCTCTTCTTCCAGGGTCTTTTTTTTTTCTTTCTTTTTCTTTGTATCTGGAATGAGTTAAGAATTAATTGCAAAACTAAAGCTGCTAAACCAACCTCTTCGTCGCTTCGCCAGCAAGGCATTTTAAATCGCGATATCAACGAGAACAAAACCAGACTCCACTGGAAGTTTACTTGCTCGTGTAAAACGACGCTGTTTTCGACGAGTTGCAAGTGGCAAGTAGTAAATTTTCTAGCGCGTTTTGGGCAAGTTTTCGAGAACGTGTAAAGCAGCCATTACGCCATAAAAAAATTCCGTTTAGAACTTTACTAAGAACTTCTAGAATAATAAAGAGTCATTATAGATTTTGTATTGCTGACTACTTGATTTTCATTGAAAATAAAGCAACATAATAATAAATTATGTAGAGTACTCTGATTTTATCGATAGCAATGTACACTATATCACTGTTGTGACGCACTAACAAAGCTCTGAAGTTACAGGTTTCCAATCATTAACGGAAGTCCTAAAGACAAGACTTCTCAATAAGCGGAAGTATGCACTGCGCATGTGGATTCAAAGAACCTGGTGATGCCGACTACAAAAGCGACCGTTTCGCCTTTTGTTTATCTCATCAGCCATGCTCCCCTCAGTTCTAAGAGAACTGGTAGGATGGTAATCCTCTAAAATACAGTGAAAGATAAGTAAAAAATTATTACCTAATCCTAAACAACAACAAAAAACAAAGAAAATTCGCAATTCTGTCTTAATTATCTGATACTACTATTGGTATTTCCGCGACAATTTAGTCAATTATGTAATTAAAATTTAAGCATTCGTGTGTAATTCTCTGGTGTTGGAACGGACCATGATTTATAAATCCACGAAAGAAAATAGTCATTGAATAAACACTTATTTGAAGTAAATGTTAAGATTCTAATATTAATTTTATAACGCGAAAGTATATTGTATATTTACAGCCTCATCTCGTATTTAAATTACTGTTAGATATCGGTTTATAAAAAAAATCAGGAAGCGATGCGCAATAAACATTTCTTGATTTTTTTTCTTGATTTGTTATTAATTCAAATATAATATTATGAAAAGTATTTTTTGCATCCAATTTATAATGCAAAGTTATTATTAATATAACAATATTTATAAAAAAATAGTCAAGGACTACTTTCTGACGCGAAATGGCAAATTGTTGAATGTCCTAATAACACTAACAATGCTATTATATTAAGAAAATCGAACTCGATCAGTGCTGTAATAAGTTCTCTAGTAATAGCGTTAAAACACTCTGATAAGACTTTAGCAATCACTCTTAGCATTTCATATAGCAATATAGTTAATATAAAAATGCAGAAGGGAAAGTGATTGCAGTTCGATTTCAACTTCGTATACATAAATAGAACTTGTTTGCAGAACGTTACGTATGTCGATAGGTGAGCGTAGTACAGGTGGCAGTCCTGAGTTGCTACAAGAGGACATTCAGAAGGTGAGACAGAGACGACTTGACGACATCGACGTGACGACGAGCTGTGAGTGGTTCATGCACACCGTTGAATTACTTGAAAATAACTACTTGTAAAACAGTTCTCCGTTCGCCCAGCGAGAGTTGCCTTCGCCAGAACAGGAGAGATTGGGATGCAGGCTCACGTTCTCTGTGTGATGGTCGTTGACAAACAGTTCCAGACCCCCGTAGAACACTCGGATGCCTTTCTCCAGTTCGGCGTGAATGCTGGTTTCCCCTGTATCGAAATGAACTCCTGCAATAAAAAAAGAAAAAAGATAAGCCTATTTAGAAAAAAATTACTCCACTTTTTATAATATCATGACGCAAATTCAAAAACAAAATCTCTCTTGAAAAATTAACAATTTACATAAAGGACTTGGGTACAGCTGATTCATGTTCATTTAAATGCTGATCAGTCATGGTTATCTGTTATTCAACAACTAGAAATGTTAACAAATGGAACAGCTTTAGTTTTGAGAGGTCCTAGGCAAGCTTGAATTTTCAATGTCCTTTTAAATAACTTTCACATAAAGACCCATTAAATTAACGAACTGTCTTTCACCTCAAACCATCCAACCAAAAACAAAAATGCCGTAAAAGCGTGCGTTGCCAATTCCTATAGTGGTCTCTGTATGCTTCTACATTCTGTCTTTAACTGTAGACAAAGAAGACAAAAAAAAATCCTAATTGTAGTAGTACAGTACAAATACTCGAACTGGCGGTGATCTGACTACCAAAGGAATTTCTTGAACAAAGTATAAGTCTGACTAATGAGTGTTTAAAAATACAAAACAACGTTCGATTAATAATGGTAGAATTAAAAAATTATAAACTCAAATTTTTCTTAATAATTCTATTATCAAAACTGATAAATGAAAACCCTTTAAAAATTTATAATGTTGCAAGGGGTAATGTAGATATATGAATTTTTAGCCTTTGCTATTCTTCTGCATAATGTTTGCTTTTTTGAGGAAGAGAATTATCACTTGTAAGATTACTCTATTACATCCATACGCTTAAAATAATTTAATTTTTTTTTTAATATACCACGTTTTTAAAACGGACCAAAAAGTATAAAATAATTAGTATAAAATGTATAAAAAGTAGAGCGAAAAACGTGGGGCGCATGCAATAGATAGTTGATGGTATGGATGTAGTGTGTGTTATCTTGCGTCCCACTTTTTTCGTTAAACTTTTTATACTTTTTAGTGCGTTTTAAAACGTAATATTAAAAAAAAATATATTTTTTTAAAATAATTATTCTGTGCTTTTTAGTCTTGTGTGTATGAAATTTTTCACTCGATTTTAAACATTCAATACGAATTTAAATTTTAAGCACGATAAAAAACGTGTTAATATTAAAAGAAAAAAAAAAAAAAAGGCCGCTGCCTTGCAATGCACGGCAACTCAGCGCCATGCGGCCATTTGCAGAAACATTGACAGCAGACTACGCGTTCGGCACCGACCTGTTATCCGAAGAATTAGGGTTCCCTAAAGAACAGACAGACAAGAAAGCGAGTTAATATTGTATTGCCATCCATTTCTCAGGTATGTTTAAAGTTTCAAATCGCGAGCTCATCGGGAAGTTAGTTTAAAATCAATTGCAAAATTTGTACCGAACATCAGACATCGAAGAAAGCTAGCTAATAAAAACGTGTTAAAATACCATCACTTTTACTGCAGCTCGGAATAAAAAAAAGAAAGAATTACAATTTTTGACTGAAGATGCAATAACCAGGTAGGGACCGCTCTGCTTTTGAATGGGTAAAAGAATTTCTAAATTTCTTTTTCTTACTGCACCCTAGTGTCCTCTTTACAAGGGTGCAGTAAGAAAAAGAAATTTAGAAATTTACAAGGCCAAGGGATCTGCCAAAAGTGTGGGTGTTTTTTTTTTTTTTCAACACCCACTTGGGCATTACTCCGAGAAGTAGTTTGGTGACCACAGCTTGTGACCCCCGCATTTACGACCAGCATTTCTTTTTTTTTTATCTTGCGACACAGCCCCTAAACTATCAGTTTAAGACAGAAGCTCAGATTTTACGACGTCCCCTCGATGAATTATTCAAGAAAGGAAAAGGCGCAAGCGATACCTGGACTCGGGAAATAAAAATCTCACCTTCAGGTCATAATTAAATGACGCCACTGTTTACACTCTCCAGTCAGATTATTTTATCCTATCTTTGCAGTCGTTAAATCGGTAGATATTTGTGTGAAAGTTTTTCATACAGTAATAATGTATTCATTATTCAAGTCCTCAAAGAAGTTGAAGCCCACTTTCTTCGTAAATAATTTAAACGTGAACGTCCTGAATCAAGCAATTCAGGCGACTGCAAACCTTTTATTTCTTTAATATATTTCTTTTTCCAATGCACCTAAAAATCTGGAAATTTAAATATGAACTTGTGAAGCAGGTAGGATTTATATTTTCTTGTTTTTAATTTTCAAAATATTCTGTATTTCATTAAATTAAAATTCAAAAAACAGTCAATTTTTGGGGTTTTTCAAGATATTACTTGGTATTTTCAACTTAAAAAACTTGTCGAAAACTTGAAATAATAATAAAAAAAGACTTGTAAATAATGATTTGTATTTAAAATATTTATTATTAGGGCAACAGTTAATTTAAAAAAAATAAAAACTCTGTGTTTTAAAATTAACACATTTAAAATTATTTGAGATTAAATTATTTTTTTTCCCATACTATCAAATAAAAAATGTTTAAATGAAAGGTTTTCTCAATATCATGCA
This sequence comes from Thereuonema tuberculata, assembly GCA_023159025.1. Classification (NCBI taxonomy): domain Eukaryota; kingdom Metazoa; phylum Arthropoda; class Chilopoda; order Scutigeromorpha; family Scutigeridae; genus Thereuonema; species Thereuonema tuberculata. The sequence continues at coordinate 53,837,290 of JAFIDM010004315.1, read as the reverse complement.
AATTCATTTGATGCTGTTCGTTTCCATAAATAAATTTGTTTTGAAGCATTTTTTTGTAGGAATAAATTTTAATAGAATTAACAATTTTTCAATTTTAATTTCATTAATTACAGAATATTTTGAAAATTAAAAACAAGAAAATGTAAATCCCACATGCTTCCCAAGTTCATATTTAAATTTTGAGAATTTTAGGTTCATTGGTAAAAGAAACATGTAAAAGAAATATAATGCTCGCGGCTAGAATTGAAACTCCCAGAATGCAACGGAGATTATAGATTTTCCTTTCCTGGCCGTTCGCTAACATCCAAATAGGAGAGAAAATGGCGGTCGCTGCTTCACATTCAACATTTCGACGAGGAAAAGTTCTCAACAGTCAAGCTAGGGAAATCGACGAGCAACGTTTAGAATAATTTCCAAAGCTTGACTGTTGAGACCTTTTCCTCGTCGAAATGTTGAATGTGAAGCAGCGACCGCCATTTTCTCTCCTATTTGAATGTTAGCGAACGGCCAGGAAAGGAAAATCTATAATCTCCTTTGCATTCTGAGAGTTTCAACTCCAGCCGCGATCATTATAAGTGGTTTGCAGTGGCCTGAATTGCTTGAGTCAGAACCTGAACGTTTTGCTCAAAAAAAAAAATTACGTTAAAATGAAATTATCTTTCATAAAATACATGTCACGATAATAAATGTGGTTTATTGTCTAGAATACCACAAACAAATGCATAGTTTGCACTGTTAAATCCGTTTAATTAATTTCCCTATATTTGAGTCTATTTTCCAGTAGAAAAGGTAGGCTTATAAAATCAGTGAGTCTGTATAGCAGAACCGCTGCATCTTCTTAAAACTTGATATGCACATTCGAGGACAGGATCTAACTTGTAGTTTTGAAATCTTATCGAAATGGTTTTTTAGTCGAGAAATTTGCTCAGAAAGGCGACAAATAGTCCCAGAGAAAAGCAGTGGAGTTCCTTCCTATTTCTGTTAGTATCTCGTTGTCTTAAGCAATCGATATTAAATCCTTAATCCATTGCGCGTGGTTTAATATGATTTTAAGCATTTTAAGGAAGTAGGCTATAAGTTCTTTCGAACTTCTTGTTTGTGTGTGTGTGTGTGTGTGTGTGTGTATATATTTTTGTTCTTTCGGATTCCTTTGTTAGAAAGCTACTTAAATTTTAGTTTTAATTTCTCAAGAAAAATCAAGCTCACAAGAGAGGTAACAGAGAAAAGGGACATTTATGTACATCATTCGACGACTTCTTTCTAGCTCTGTGCAAAAGTTCTTGCACGTCAATTTCCAAAGTAACTCTCAAATACTCTTGTATGTATCTCCGCTGATGATACCAGGCAGATAGTATCGTCACTTCGGCTCTCTCACATAGAAACTGACGTCAAATACTTCAACTTTTCAAACTTCGATATCATAGAATGAATAACTCGATATCGTCTTTTAGGATCACGTAATTCGAGCCATTTTTCATGGACAACTCTAGATCATATTAAACTATCGAAGTCTATAATTTAAAGGTTAAAAGTTGATGACGAGTACAGAGATGATTAAAACTGAGATTAAAAAACGTGACTAGTTTCGGATACCATTACGGTGTCCTTTGTCAAACGTTTGAGAAAGGACACCGTAATGGTGTCCGAAACTAGTCATTTTAAAAGTTGATAACGAACACACAAATGATTAAAGATGAGATTAAAAAAACGTGACTAGTTTCGGATACCATTAGGGTTTTCTTTGTCAAACATTTGAGAAAGGACACCGTAATGGTGTCCGAAACTAGTCACGTTTTTTAATTTCATTTTTAATCATCTGTGTGTTCGTCATCAACTTTTAACCTTTAAAATTATACTTATTCCATACGCCTTAAAAGTTTTTTTTTATCGAATTCTATGTTAGGATTTGATGTTCCTAGCTGTTCTCATCCGATATTAATGGAAAATAGACACTTAAGTTTTTTCGTTGTACCTCGTGAAGTCGAACAAAATAGATAAATGTCTCCGTGTTTTTGGATGTACATAAATGATGTACATAAATGTCCCTTTTTAGGCCTCTATTCTCCCGTTACTTCACTTATCAGATATTCATTAATGCAAGTCTGTTATGTTACATTCGTTTTTAAAATTCATTGCTATTTCTAGGAAAAGTGTTAAACATGTAACGAATTGTGCTTAAAGCAATTCTTCTTATCGACTCACAAATGTAAAAGTTAGGGGAGCTGAATTAACAAAAGTTGGAGTTGCCCTCAAGCACCTACGCTTTCTGTCCAGTCCAGTTTGACAATGCTCGTCTTAGAACTGCCCCAAGGGTTTCAATTAAACCGGTGACATCGTCAAAAAGTAAACATTTTCGTAATTGTTTTGTTCACAGACAATTAGGTATGTCAGTGGCAACAGAGATTAGCATTAAGTACATGCACTCAATTCAAAGCGAAGTGCTAAAAAAAAAATACAAAAATTAAAACGTGAACCATCTCATTAGAAGGGAAAAATAAATAGCACTATAAAACCTTTAGTTTCTAAAAATTTTTGATTTAAGAAAACCTTAATGTTAGAAATGTAGAACTAAATTCAACTAAAATTTTAACCAATTACAACATTACATCCGGTTAATATTATTCGTGAATTTTCGAGATATTTTTTAAACAATAAAAAAACAAGAATTTTTCATAATTGAGATACAAAATATAGCATTCACGTTGAAGCAGTATACAGGGTATTTCGGAAATGGTAGACAAAGCGAAGAGATACGAGTTCCATAGGTCATTTTGAGTCGAAAATGTTCTAATGACATTTTGTTGTACAGGCCGCAGTTTTAGAGTTAGGATATGAATGCTTTGGGAATGGTCCCCAATCAAAGAAAGCTCAGTTCACATTAGAAAGTGTAAGGAAATAAGGTAAAGGTTTATTACAAAATGAAATCCGGATAACAAATGTCATGACTCAAAACAGGTATGATAATTAAAGAAAATGCCTTATTTACTTTCACTTCCCAATACGAACTGAGCTTTCTTTGATTAGAGACCTTTCCTAAAGCATTCATTTCCTAACTCTGAAACTACGGCCTGTGCAATAAAATGTCGTAGAACATTTTGGACTCAAATGACCTTTGGAACCCGTATCTCTTTGTCTATCATTTCCGAAACACCCTGTATTTAGATGGAAAAGTTGACTTTTTCAGCAGTCCCACAATTCCTTGCGACAGCATTCAGTCTTTCTAGAGCTGATTCAAAAAGACGACCATAGTCATTGGGATAGTCGAATGACGTATTATAGCAATTGACAGATCACAGAAAAGATTTAATACTAAACGGGGCTAATTTGCTTTTGTATTTGCGCAGTTTACAAACGATGACAATTAGTGAAACAGATGGTCTTCAAAAAATTGTAAAGACGCTTCTTGTAAGATCGTGACGATACTGTGAAATGACTAAATAAGGGAAATAAATATTCATTAGGATTAACGTGTGTGAATTAAGTTCAACAGATCATTTAGCCAACGCACAGTCTAAGATTAAAAAGTTAGTTAAAAATAAAGAATGTATACAATAAATATTAAGAATTGTAATGAAGATATACACGTTAAATATTGTAAAATCCTTTACCTATCATTCCGGGCGAGAAATTGGACGGTACTGCATCGTTGACTTTCCCGATGACCGATTGTGTTACTATCCACACGTAGTGTTTGCCTGTGAGGTCGAGGTCTTTGGAGACGCTGAATATGGCCGATGCCTCTTCTTTGGAAGCGTACAACAGTATGATGCGAGTGTCAGTGTTACGGAGCTCACCCAACTTCCGCAGCAGCTCATCGCGGTCAGTGCTTTCAATCCTCACGATGGCCAAAATGCTGAACCAGGAAAAGAAAAAAAATAATAATTAGGCAACGTAAAACAGGTCTTATTATAAAATATTCAAAACTGTTCGATTATTTTCTGAAAGATTAGAAACATAATATGAGTGCATCTATTTATTTATTCCCATCATTTTCCCATAATATTTCATCCCATCTTTGTTCTCTATCTGTGATCGTTTCGTCTTGCTTCCTGTTTTGTCTTACATCAAATATAGTCAGATTTGTTCTCTAATCCAAGCGTATCGTTTGGAATCTTATCTTGCGATTCGTAACATGCATTTTTCCTTCATACTTTAACTTTTATTTAAAACCCTTTTTTTTATTATTTAATACTAGCGGCGTTGCCAAGTGCATAGAAGACAAAGAAATAACTAATAAACATCT
>JAFIDM010004315.1:53799465-53823047 GCA_023159025.1 Thereuonema tuberculata | reverse complement strand
TCAGCGTATCACCCCTCTGCGGAGTAGAATCGTCCGCCAGTGTGGGTCTGGCTTTCGAAAACGAACAGTACGTACATACATATAAACAAACAAACAAACTTGTTTTCTAGATATAGAAATAAAGGTTGGATTTTATATTAATTTTATTAATTACATGTTTCTGCTTAAGATTACAGTTCTGAAATAAATTTATTAATAAGATATGGTTGGCTTGTTAACTTTCGAATAACCAAACAGTAAAAAAACAAAAACAAAACAAAAAAAAAAAAAACTGAAAATAAAAATAAATGTATTTGGCAAATAAAAGAAATTGGGTAGTTACGAAATAAGGAGCTTAGAACCGAGAGGAAAAACAAACAAAGAAAACCCCCAAAGGTTAAAGTTCAACTAAAAGGAGGATATATTACAAGGAAACGAACTTTGATTTCTGTTATTTCTTTGTAGATAGTGGTTTTAGAATTGTATATCAAGTACAATATCCACAGAATTCACACACCTTGTCTTCGGATTTATTACAACGGATCAGATTTTGGTCCGATTTACGTCAAAATCAAATGAATCTTTGATCATAAGAACCTAAACCTTTCACTGAAATTCCAGCGTTGTAGGACAAATAGGGTTAACTTGATCCCAGACGGAAGGACAACTTTAGGCCTAACGTATAATATCGTGTGATAGGTAACTAAAAAGCCATAACGGAGGTGAATTGTAACCTTCTTCAGTTTTCAACTACAGAAAGATTAACAAAACAAATCCAATCATTGTTCTGAATTTGCCGAAGCCTACTTCCCATTGTATTACTGGCAGGATTTGTTCAATCTCTTGGTCGTTCGTGAAGACAACCCTTCAAAAGATCAAAGCCCTACTTTCTATAAAATTAAAGTAACAATATTATTGGATTGTTCTGACCTTTCCGACATCAATCTCATCTATTTTATCTAAAAGGTCAATCTCAATTCGTCTATGTCTACGGATAAATAAATAAACTCAACCCAGGCAATTCTGCTTCAAAGGAGTATTTTTATTGAAATGTCAAATGTTTCGTTTCAAATTGACTTTTTTTTTTTTAAAGAGATGTTTAGTAAATATTAATATGTCCAATTAAAATATCATGACTGACGACGTAAAACTTAATGATGTTCTTAAAGTTTACTCTTAAGTTATTCATTTTCAGTCATTCTTTATTGAAATGAATGTACAAGTCGATTAAATCAGCTTGGTTAAAGCGCCAATTCGTTTCAGCGACTGGCTGTGGAAATAAGAGGTAACAAAAGGCGAATTTAGAAGGGAACTTTGCTATAAATTCTCAACAGATGGCTCTAGTGTACAAAACCGCCGCAATCGAAAACAAAAGAGCATCTCGATGTTTTAAAAAAATTAAACATAGCTAGACAAAATAAAATACAACTAAGCTTTCTATACATCGAAATCATAAGCAAGTTAATCTTACTTTTTAAACTGATAAAATTTAAGTAAAACAGAAGGCTTTGAATGAAATAATTCATTGCGTTTATTTCTGTAGCGGAGAATAGCAATCATAGATACAAATTATTTTGGAATTTTTATGTTAATTCTATACAGTTGTATGCTTCCTTTATATGTAGTATCTGGAAGACAGAGCTTTGCTCACTAAAATAAAACGAAAATAAAGTAACAACACTGTAGACAATCACCTGGTTATTTAATCCCCTTTCGGGGAAATGGACAGCTCCACAGTATGCGAACTTGAAAAAGTTTTAAAAATTAGTATTAAGTACAATTATTATTTTATTACACGTCAAAGCGCACAGAACATGAATTTATTAAGAATAAAATAAAAGGAAATAAAGTAATAACACTGTAGACAATAACTTGTACCCAATCATTTACCATCGAAATGAGTTTTCCCGAAGACGAGACCTAGCTAAATCGCTTTCTCGCACCCGAAAACGATAGATTCATCCCATTTAATCAAAATCCCGTGTTCAAGATAAAATTTACAAGAATTGCTCGCTGTATAGTACTTGTTTTGATTTGATATACGGCAAAAATGTATCAAAAATCTCTGTAAAAACTTTAATAGGACATTGGGAGCGCCACGACGAATCTTTTTCGTCTGTTAATGTTTGTCCTCTGAGGCAACCTTACAAGTTCTTCCGAGGTTCGGAATTGCAAGTCACTGATATTTTCAGTGGATCGTTCCATTATTCCCAATTACTTACCCTTAAAGTTCACACAATCTAGGTTTTATTTCTTGTATTACTTCCATTCATTCCATTCAATTATCACAGATTTCTTTTCGACTTTTCTCTAAACAAAGCAATTTACAAAATGACTTAGCATATAAACTGAAAGACTCAAAACCTTATGTCTAGATCTCGGCATAAATCTTTTTTTTTGTATTCTTATAGTAACTATAGCTACCACAGGGTATTATAGGCTTGATCTAAGCTTCTTAATCATCATCAGATCGAAAAAAAAGAAAAGTTTTAGAATGTCGTTTTACTTTGAAATACGCCTGTCCGTCTCTCGTCGATCGTCTGTGGTCATGATAACTCACAAACTATATGTCCTACGAAGCTGAAATTTTGCATTTAGGACTAGGTTGTTACAAGAAGGATCCCTATTTCCCTTTATGACTACGGAGCTAAGTCCAAAAAACCCAAAAATATTAGCACTAAAATACGTTGTTGTTTAAGGTCAACATTCATTATAACTCAAAAAGTATTAATATTACAAGGCTAAAATTTCAATGGTAGATCAATGCCACCAATTGTAACCTCCTTGTTAACTTTCATAGAAATCAGACCCATAGAGACTGAATACGAGTCTCTGTTGCTGTCATGTAAACAAGACAAATTGGAAAAGCAATCACTAGCAAAGACAACTACTTATACTGCGATTATTCGAAAGTTGTCACACCAACTGTATTTTGTTTTGCCGTTTCCAACAGATTTTTTCCTTTAAATGAATAAAATTGCATTTTTCGTCGTTTAACCCTGCCCAAACCAGTTGTTCGGGTATCGGAAGTGAAAACCAGGTGATATTTACTTGGCGGTCACGTTTAGGAAAGATGTTGAGTGTCTTTGATAATGTTTCTATCAAATGCGCGCTGAAGCGGGTCTCCTTGAACGTGCCAAGAGTTTCATATATCTGACCTGGGAGTCACGACAACTCCACGAACATCGGTTCCGCGGACTAATATCCTGTTTTCACGGAACCAGTAACAACTAGATACTCGGAATTATCTCGTTTTTTGTCTCTGTGTGAAACCCAGGTTCAGGAAATACCTTTTGAAGGTCATTCACAAACTCAATATGGCGACCCTCGTTCTGAGAAGCCGCTTTTGTCAAAAACACTGGCTATTACAAGATGGCGTCCATCCCATCCTCTACACCTCAGCGAAAGCAAACACAGAAACTTTAATTTTGATCGAAAATTTCAAGAGACAACATAGAAGATCTAAGTCAAAATCGACATGTACAGGCGCACCCGCATTAACCTGTGCTTTGGGTCCAAAGCCTACGTTAACCTACTTTCACTTCTGTATTACATTGCAATCATAATATACGAACATAACTGAGTAAATAACGCATTTAAATAACTAACATAAGCAACATAGATCTTATTTTTAAGAAGAAAGAGTAAGTTTACCATTAATGTCGGCTGATTTTCACTTAAGCTAATCAAGATATAGTAAATAAATTACTATATATACTCCACTGACAGCCTTACCAATGTAAGTGTACTGTTATTGGGCAGTACTACTGTTATTGAATTATTTATTATTTAATCACTTAAAAACAGTAAAATACAAATTAATCAATCACTTAATCATAACGCTTAAGACGATAATATAGAGTGTCTACAAATGATTGGTGTGGTTTCATGACCTTGTAATAGCCACAGTCACAGAGTTCTGCTGATCGAGTTTGTTATTATATTACAAGCATCTCTCCAAGTTTTGTTTGAATTGCCCGGCAGGCATATGTTTCCGCCTCAAACCACGAGAGAGCTGCAGTTGCAAAATGGCGACGAACAATGAAAAAAAATATGTTGTCCTCGAATTCCACGCAAATCAGTCTGTCACAACAGTCCAGCATCACTTAAGAACGAAGTTCCATAAAGATCCATTCAGCGCCAACTCCATTCGACGATGGTATGAACAATTTACAACTATGGGATGCCTCTGTAAATGGAAATCAACGGGTCGTCCTCCTGTGCATGAAGAAACAGTTGAGCGCGTACGGGTCAATCTCGTGCGAAGCGTACGAAAATCAACTCGCAGAGCTGACTGAACATTCCAAGATCGACCATTTGGAAAGTCTTACGGCAACGATTGAAGCTTTACCGTTCACAATTGCAAGCATTGTTGCCCAATAATAAAGTGCGTCGCTTCGAGTTTTGTGCACAATATCAAGATCTTACGGAAGAGGATGAGTTCTGTGATAAAGTCGTTTTCAGTGACGAGGCATTATTTTCGTGAATGGCAACGTGAATATACTATTGTGCGAATCAACAATCCCCATGCTATCGTGGAGCACGTTCGGATATCTCCAAAAATCAATGTGCGGTCTCAAAATTTAAAATTTACGGCCTTTTTTTTTTCATAGAGAAGTCTATTACAGGACCCTTTTATCTGGATTTGCCGGAAAATTGGCTCATTCCACAGTTGAAGACAGACAGAATGGACTTTGATTTTCCAACAAGATGGTGCTCAGCCACATTTCCATCTTCTGGAACTGTACATTGCGAAACCGATGGATTGGTCCGTGAATGTCCGTGAATGATGATCACGCACTGCTGCCATGGCCTCCACGCTCCCTTGACTTTACCCCATATGCCTTTTTTTTATGAGAGTATGTGAAATATACAGTGTTTTTGCCACCATTACCCGCTGATCTGCCAGATTTGCAGACTCGCATCTGCAATGCTTTTGCTGGAATTGATAGGGATATGCTACATGTCGAGTGTGGGACGAACTTGATTACAGAGTTGATCTGTGCAAAGCCAGTAGCGGAGCATAAATCGAGTATTAAAATGGAAAAAAACTTTGAGAGTTTCTCTATATCTCTGTACAATTTTTTTAATGATATGTTAAACAATACCCACAGGACAATCATGAAACCACTCCAATCATTTATAGACACCTTGTACACAGATGCGAAGCGAAAAGTATTTGAAGAGAAAATGATGGCAGCAAAACAGAACGCACTGTATCGAAGTTTGTAGTCGGAAACTGATCGGGCGGGTGTCCGTTCTTGCGAAGCGAGCGTAATCAAAAAACAGAGGAAAGGTAATACTGTAAATATGTTCGTACTCGCAAGTAAAGTGAAGAGCCATATAACGGGGTATGCCTGTACATGAAAAGTAAATAAATAAAACACGTTTCATAAAATTGAAAAGAAAAAAATAAAAAAACTGCTACGAAATTAAAAACAGTATAGGTAATCTTACGAAAAGAAATTCATGATTCTCAGTGAAGTAATGTCTTTGTTCCTTGAGTCAACATCAATAGTAAGCGTTGTTTTTGAAATATTATTTTTGGGAGAACATCTAACAAGAACTTAGCATAATAATCCAAGGATGAATTACAAAAAAAAAAATCGCTTTTCACTTTTCCGTGAAATCACATAAAACACGACAGTTCGTTTACAAAAATGAGGTAAAGAAAAAGCTAGTTATATAACGACTTATTCTTTCGTGAAACCAGGGTGTAAACGGAAAGAAGTGGATGAGACGTGACTGCACAAACTGAGGAAATGGATTGTAGAAAAAAAAAATAAGTAATGTTGGACTTTTTGCCGCACTTGCTCCGGAGTAAGTTATGAACGCGCAGACAAGCTTGTTATTATAACATCTGATTTCGAAAAATGTATCGTAATTAAAGCGTCTCTAAAATCATAGTCATCTGTAATGAGATTCCCTTTGAGATAAGTTGTCTTATCTAGTAGGAACACTTTCTAGAATGTGAGGAAGAGATAATGAAAACGTCAAATTATATCAACTTATCTTTCTCAACTCCAAATTATAATAAATAATTAATAGAAATAAGTAAAATTAATGCTCCTTATTTTTAAAAGCAAATTTTTCAGAATATTTTCAACCTCTTTTTCAAGTAAAACTGTAAAGATAAAACGTGAAATGAACCTCCATGCTCATAAATTATAAAGCTAACAAATAATTTTAATTTTATTTATTTATCCGACTACTAGTTTTTTTTTTTTGCTCGTATAGGAGCGTAGTTAGCGCAGATTTTATAAGTTTCAACCTCCCATTAGAGACAAAACTGCTTCGTAGTCTACACGGAACCATAACGATTTAGTTCCTATATATAATGATTAAAAAAAATATATATGTATAATTAAGAATAAAACATACGAATAAAAAAAAATCAAAATAAGATAAAAAAAAAAGTGGAAAAAAAAGTCGTGACCAGGATTCGAACCCGGGTTATTGCTACCACAATGCAATTCACTACACGATCACGGCTACGAACACGAGATGAATAAAACCCTCACAACGCCCGTAAGGTGTTGAAAATACTCTTTCTTAAGTGTTATCACGTGACCGGAACAGGAAGTGATAGCTCGAAACTCATATTTCCCCCGTCTTCTATAAGTCACAGACTTTCTGAAAAGGTATCAGTCCGTCAGTCTTATAGTTTGGAATTTAAAGGACGGATAGACGGACAGAGAGATCTCAAAAAGCTCCCTCTCTCCGCCTTTATACTTTGTGTACGGGCTAAAAACGAACAAAAATGTTTCAGAAGTACAGTTGACTCGCGATAATCCGACAGTTACGGGACCGAGGGGGTGTCGGATTATCAAAAATGTCGGATTACCAAAGGTTAATTTTTTAAAACTGAATTTTGACTTCTAAGCCAAGAAAATTTAAGTTGTTATGTATATACAGTACTGTACGTACTACAGTACGTATATTGTTACAATACGTATTGAGTACATATTTTACGGCCATTGAGGATATAAAAAAAAATCTCATTAGGCATAGTTTTACACAAATGAATACGTATGTATGTAATACTAATTTATTTCTGTATTTATGTCTTAAAAAAATAAAATTACAGTGTATAATATAAAATATATCTTTATGTCTTAAAATAAAAAATAAAAATACGAACGTAAGTATTTACGGCTTAAAAAAAAAATCTGTAATCGTTTTTTGTTTCTTCTTACGTAAAGAGTCTGTCATGGCTTTTTCTTGAATATCTTTTAACATTAAACTGTTCTCGTAGTCGAGTTCCCTCTCCTCACATCAACGTATCAAAGTGTTTGCAGCCGACATAACTTCATCGCAAGTGATTGTGCATTTCACCTCCATGACCGCCTCAATAGGGTCGGTTTTCGAATCAACCTGCGTCGGACTACCGAGCGTGTCGGACTGTGAAATGTCGGATTATCGCGAGTCAACTGGACAATTTTTAAAGTCCTCCTGTGAACTGGAAATTCATAAAACTATTTATCCTAGGAACCTGAATTTTTTGGGGGAGGACTCGTACGAGGATGTGAGATGGAAATAATGATGTTCATGCTTTAAGTTCAATCGTATATACAGTCTAACAGATGGATGTTGACGATCTCGTTTGCGTGAGAATTTCGGAAAACACGAGATCTGGCCATTAGCCTCTTCAGCAGGTCTCAAGGAATTTAGTATTTTGAATGTCTGTCACTAGGAAAATGCTACCTAATGAATTTACTGTTTGTTTATTGACTGTTTTCAATTTATAAAAACTATATTAAAATGTAGTAAAAGTCTCATGCATTTCCCCGTGTTATAATTCATTTAAATATTTCAATTTACTTCGCCATTTTGTGAGAAGACATGGATAGAGGCTATTCTCCCGTAAATTACGAGAAATCACGAAAATACGAGATCGTCAAGCTCCGTCTGTTGGACTATAAGCATTTTTAAGAAAATCTGTCAAGCCGTTTTATTTGATGCGCTTTCAACAGACAGAGGGGGGAATAAAGTCACGTGGCCTTCTCATAGGCAGTGCAGTTACCTGAAACCTGAGTGTTTTGCCTGTATATGGTCCTTGACTGCTTCAATGAAAGTGTTGTAACCAGTTATCTGAGTTGTAACAATGGAGAACTGATGCCAGTTATATCTGAAAATAACAGAAAAAAAAAAATAAACCTTAAAATACAAGAATAACAGTAAGTATCATCAATGGGTGAGACCAAGTTGTTTATTAAGTGATATTCTAGAACAAATGTTTCACGCTAATATGGCGATCATCAGCTAGGAGAAGTCACCAGTAAACGACGAGATCTCGATACACATAGAAATATCGTCGGTATCAATGTGCAGCCTGCAAAACTTATAGTTTATTTACGTTTTGTAGGCTCCACAATGATTCCGACGAACAATAAATACAGTATTGTTAATAAACATTCACATACTCGCCTGAAGCGAAAAGACAGGAGCGTTTTGAGTTAATTTTATTCAAAGCAAAAAGTGACCTAGTTCTATCTAGATATTAAATAACAGTGTTTTTATTAAACTATTATCATGAAGTACTCGCTTAGTTTTTATCCTACAAAGTAAAGTTTGCATATTGTCAACACGTTAATATCGGACTGCCCATTGGTCAGTTAGGGACGAGAATCTAAAAAAAAAAATGCTTTGTGTGAGATAAGTTGTCCAGAACACGCAAAAGTACACAATTACTATTTGTAGTAATTTAAAGTTGTTTTTAAGTACTTTTATTCATTCTACCGAATAATCTAGTTTTACTATTTATTTAAAAATTTAAAAATTAGAAATTCAAAAGAGAAATAAAGCTCTTGATAAATAAATTGTGAATAAAGCCTAACGTAAATTAATGAATTACAGCAATAGGTTTTTTTTTTTTAAGAGTAAATATGAACGTGCTATTTTGAATATAACAGATTGCCAACTACATTAGCACTCAAGTAATTAAAAGAAAACAAACAAAATAAATAAGAAATAAATACAAATAAATGTAAAACAAATACGACGTACGTTTCAGAACCTCTTAACAGATTCTCTTTTCAAGTAAACATAAGAATAAAAGAAAAACAAACGACCTGGATTAAGGCCTATAACTTCGATGTTTCAAATCTACATCCTAGCGGCCAGATTAGAAAACACAAGGAATATTAAATGTAAAAACGCTATAATACAGGACTATAGATCATATTCAAGCACATTTTTTGTAGACAGGTCCTGATTGTAACTTTGAACCGTTCTAATTTTTTTTTTTATAACAAATACATAAATAAGGAAGACGTTCCTGCCCTGGACACCGAAACCCTTCCTTTCGGCGCTTCAGCTTAATATAGTGAAACCTCCGAATAGCGGACAGTCACGGGACCGGAAGTTTCGTCCGTTATTGGGAGGTGTCCGCTATTGGGGAGGACTATCTTTTTTTCAATTTTTTAGCTTATAGCATGTCATTTAATGAAAAATTACTACAATCTTAAATTTCTACAATTAACATTGCCCTATGAGAAAATATGAACTATTGCAAACTGTTTACTATTTTCCTTTTTAAATGAATGCTAATCCATTAGTCTTACTTAAAATAATAACAAAATTAATTACAGTATTAATTTTGTCATTATTTTAAGTAAGACAACGGATTGGAAAATTAATTTTATTAATTAAAGTAATCAGTTAACAGAGTTTGACATTTCTTTTATGCATTGAAAACATGTTTCTCAATATGAATATTTAAATCGTTTAACTTTGCAAGGCCTTCAGAGTCACTTTGCTTCCAACGCCTTTTCTTGCAATAATTGTCCACTAATGGGAATGTTTTTTTGCTGGTGCAGCGCAAAACTAATCGAAGACAATAGTGTCGATCGCACTTGTCTCCGTTTCCGAACTTTGATGGGTTTGGAGCTTTCGTTGGAGTTCGTGATCCATAATTTGAAAATCCCTCTGGACGCTACGTATTACTGTAGCCTGATTCTCTTGCTTTTGAAAAACAACACAAGATCGTTCATTTTCTGTAGAATGTTGTCCGTTATTGGGAGTGTCCGCTAATCGGAGGTCAATACATGGAAACGTCTATATTAAGGGACTGGGAATTGCAAAATTGTCCGCTATTGGGGGGTGTCCGCTTTTCGGGAGTGTCCGTTAGTGGAGGTTTCACTGTATCTTTCTCAACTACTGTGACGGACGGACAAACCTAAGAAATAATGCTATTGAGTAGAAATATCTGAATTTTATTAAAAATACTAAGCAAGCGTTCACTCAAGGTGATTCACAAAGAGTTAGGTAACCCCCCCCCCAACTCCATTAACTTGCCGATCTCAATTTCTCAAAGCCTCAATGCATGCCGGGATGCCTGGCATACCATTCTTCAATCAACTGCAAACATAATCGAATCTGTAAGCCTCCTGGTTGTGGGAAGCCTTCTGGATTACAAAAGTGCATTCAAATCCAAGTCCGTAGGGTAAACTTTATCCTTCAGGAATAAACGCGCCAAAAAAAAAAATGTTGGGAGAAGGCCAAATTCATAAATAAATTTGCGAACAGAATTTGCTATCTTTTGTGGCGTTCCCCAGAAGGAGGCTCGGGAAATAAGTCTACTCCGTTCCGAATCATCGACGCCAACTCACATTGCAACGAGTGCCGGAATTTATTATTTTTTTTTTTCCTTAACGCGTTCCGAGAACTTAGCTGGGAGGGAAATGGTGTCACCGTGCGTTATCAATTCTCGTGATTTGATGAGAGTCAGGTATTCACGTTTAGAGAAGAGGAAGAATGGTTGCGAAGCACCTCTTCCCATTTGAGACGCATTTGTCTTTGTAGCGTCGTAGGATAACATTTTCTGTCGAAAATTGTCGAGTTAACTAACGTTCGTGAGTTAGGTGATGATACTGTGATCGAATGAATAATGACAAAAGTGCTAAAAAAACCCACTTCTGTAATCTCTAATTCCTTATTTTTTTAATATATTTTTCAGAAAACTTGAAGAAATTAAAGTAAGACCAGCTTTTCTCATGTATTTATTTATTTATTTATTTATTTATTTATTTATTTATTATTTTCTCATATTATTCTTCCTTTATCTTACGTCGAATGCAGCGCCACTACTAGTATATCGGCAGAAAAAAGAACTATGAGTCTGTTTGAGATTACTTCTGATGGCGGGCTGACTGTACTGATGTGATTTACGTACTTAGTGGCGTGTCAAGTAAACAAGATCACTAATAACGGTCTGGAAAACAAGTTCTCAGAAAAATAAAATAAAAAGGAATTTCATATGTTCTGTTAAAGTATAATTTTAAGCCAAATTCCTTAAACCTTATGATTGTACTGTTTTATTGTAAGGGAATGGTGATAGTAAAGTTTTATTTTAATAATAATAAACGATTTAAAGAAATAAATAGTAAAAAGAAAAATACTTGAAGTAGCTAACAAAAAACATGTTGTTATCTTTGGATGATTTGAGACCATTTAAAGTAAATAGTATCATTGAAATCCATAGTACAATTATGAGTTCCTTCTGCTTGCAAATAAGCCTATTAGCCGATTGCTTATAAATATACCTTGTTTCCCTTTTTTTGTTATTTTCAGACGAACTACTTAAATGAAGTCACGTATCCTTTCGCGCCCTAACTTTCTCCTATTCTAAAACTTCCTTTGATTGGCGGAAAACAAATTCAAAATCCTGTTATGTCATTAACAATAAAACACAACAAATTATTATTCACTAATTAATAAAAATGCAAATAAAACATTCAGGATTGAACAAATCAAATGCATAACAGCTCTTTACAAGTTTTGTTTAGGGACTATTTTCTTTGCGGCATTAAACAAAGTAGTTAACTTCTGCAAGTCTTCGGGAAACGAAAAGTAGTTAATATTTTGACTAAGGAACTAGAGCAGGAACTAGTTCTTTTATTTACTTATTTGTTGGTTTTTTTTTTTGGAACTTTCTGATACTGGATACAATATTATAAAACACATCAGGTCTTCCATTCTTTGAACGAAATGTTATTCGAGCTAATTTACACCAATTACATAAACGGTAAACAAAAACTTGTTCAAATTATAGTACGTCAGAAATAAAAGTGAGCCTATAAGCTCCGATACTAACCCCTCCCCCCAGCTATGTAGTGTTTAAAAGCAACCTGGCGTAAATTTAAAATAAGTAAAAGCTAAATCTATATAAATAACAACGGGTGAGATCAAAATTTGGTCAATGTGGGCAATTTGGTCTCACTCATTGTTGTTTATTAATAATTCAATGTGCAGATTGAATTTTTTATACATTAAAAAAATTCAATGAGGCCGGCGGACTGCTGGCACATGAATTTTCTCACTATTATTTCATTAGTGAGTTTTTATTGTTTATTTTTGCTTTGGAGGCACCACTGCGCTTCCGACGACTAAGTCTATATACTTCGTTTAATCATGAGAATATATTCAACCTGAAGAAGTTGTCTGTTAAAGAAAATGAAATATCGTTGTTGTGATTAAAGAAGACATTTTAGGAGCATTGTGTATCTCGTAAGGAAAAGCTAAATTTCCAGCTATGTAAGAGGCAGAACAATAAACATTGGGAAATCGTTTACCTGCGCATAATACTCAGCATTGCCAGTGCTTGATGAATTAACGTAGGTGCTAATTGTAAGAAGATGGAATTAAACGCCTTCTGAAAAAAAAAAAGAAAGAAAATACAATGAGATCTCAGATACAACAATACCACGTTACACAATAACTCTAAAATTAATTCGCTGAAATTATTACAAAAATATATTAACTGAAATACTCTTCAATTGTATAAAAAAATATAATATGATATACAATGCATAAATTGTTGATTTCGTCATGTCTCAAATAAATTAAGAACTGCATTAGCGATGATTGGAATTAGTTTCTGTTTTGGAAGAACGACGCTTCGGCATCTGCAAATGTAATCTCAAGGATTACGTCGAAAATCCTACGATCGTAGTTTTCGTCATTGTTTTTCTTATTAGCATAATTATTGAAGCTCTTTGAGCGTGGAATTTGCTTCTGTCACTATTTTCTTTCATCGCCAGTTTCATCATTGAAAAAGTTTTAGATCTTGTTCTAAAATTCAGTGAATTTCAATGAACGGTTATTAGTGAGCACCAATCACGACCCGCAAAGCTGTGACGTAACCAGTGGCGGCTCGTGGCTGTGAAGTTAGGTTAAGAGCTAGTAGGAAAATAATTATATTATAATATATCATAATATAGATAATACAAATTATATATAATATATATTATAATATATAATATATAATATATATTATAATATATAATATAAAATATTATGATAACTTCCTTCTTATCTAATTATATTATAATATATCGTAATATATACATGTATTATAAATTATATATAAAATACATTATAATATGTAATATAAAATATTATAATAACTTTCTTCTTATCTTCGTCTTTCCAACGTGAAAATGATGTTTCTAATAAAACATACATTATATCTTAAACAGGATTCATATTTAAAATAGCGTAGGACTGCGAAACAAGAGCGCGCCGAAAGAATTTCACATTGGAAGAACAGAACATATTTCTCACTTTAACTTCACCTATACAGCGGGTGACGTCATGGTTGTCATAGCAACCATCGCTTCGGTTTTGCAGCTAGGTTCCGCCCATGAGGTTGAGAAACTTCCTATAAAAGTCTACTTCACTTCGCTCGGTGCCAGAACAGTCCCGCAGCAACGGTGCGGGACTTACAAAATACAAAAATACGCTTCTATTAAAACCAACATACGTGATAAGGAAAATAAATTTTTCCTTATAATAATTGTTGTATTATAAATAAATAATATTGTATTATAAATATAAAGGAAAAGAAAACAGCACTTAAATAAGAAATTAAGAAGAGATTGCCTTTCTGATTTTAGATTATGGGGAGGAGTTGGGAACGGCCGTTTCGTCCTTCAACGGACTCATCAACCCAACCCAGCCTCAACCCTAACCAAATCAGAAAGGCAAGCTCTTCTTGGTGAAAACCACTTATTTCACGGCACGTTAAGCTTATTTTTAATATTATTATGTCTTGTTTTGAATCTTCGATTCTATTATTAAATCCTTTTTGCCTACTCAGTTTGTAGGAAAAGGTGTTGCTGGCGTCGGACGACGCAGCAATTTGTTTTCTTGTTCTTTATTGTGAGTGGGACCACTGCCAGGCTGACAGTGGTTTTCACCAAGAAGAGCTTGCCTTTCTGATTTGGTTAGGGTTGAGGCTGGGTTGGGCTGATGAGTCCGTTGAAGGACGAAACGGCCGTTCCAACTCCTCCCCATAATCTAAAAGCAGAAAGGCAATCTCTTCTTAATTTCTTATTCAAGTGCTGTTTTCTTTTCCTTTATAACTTATTTCACGGCACGTTAAGCTTATTTTTAATGTATTATAAATAATTGGTGAAGTGCCACTTCACCTACTTCCCCTGAATAGCCGCCACTGGACGTAACAGGAACACTCAGTTGCAGTGAAGTGCCATTGTTGTTACAACTTCGACTGAATCTACGGTTGTTAGGAATCAAGTAATACAGCAAAAATGAACAACATTTTATTAAAATCATACTACGAATCAAAATCTGCATTTGTCTATTTCTTGAAGATATTTTTCCTGATTGAAGCAACACCGCGTTCGCAAAGGACTATGGGAGTATTTGTCGCTCTTCGACTTGGTATTTGTTGTTTATAATTTCAAACTGATGATGAAAATAATGCGCTTGAAATACAAACATAAACTAGAACAATTAGTTTTGTGTGAATGACTTGAAACAAGAACATGAACATGGGAACAATGGAAGCATTGTGAATCAAGACATCTGAGCATGTGATAAAAATGTTAATGTTACTGTTAATGTCAGATGTAGTCATGTTTTGTGTTGCGAATTCATCGAGTGATGAATCCAATGGTGTTGGAAATGAAAGGAATTTTCCGGATGCAGTAATTCCTTTTGAAGATTATACCATACATTCAAGTATAGAGCATCGTAGATATCAACATAATGGATAATAATTAAGTTATAAATGATTTAGTGAAATATTAATCAGAAACTAATATTTTCTAGGAAGATACGTCGCTGATAGACCTAAGAGGATTCGTTGCGATGGAAGGACTCGAGGAGTTTGTTTGTTCCAATTATCAACGATATTGGTTAGCGGTTCATAGAGGAAAGTGAGAACCAGACGTTAGTTCAACGGGAGAATCTGTAAGTTATGCTTTTCCGTATGTATTTACAATCCGTGAGAACATTAAGGGATTTAGTGAAGTTTTGTCGCTAAGCTAAATATAACTACGATCTAAGTGAACCGATGTAAATACCGATGTAAATAAAGTGTGATTTATTAAGATACTATAAATTCTGTAAGTGCATCGTTTCATGAACTCAAAGTTTTATGAAGAGAACTTTAAAAGAACTATCATACTTATTACATAATGATTTGTAAAGTGTTACCAGTGGGTTTAGTAATAACCCAAAGAACTAATGTTAAAGAAATGTGTGAAAGAAATTAATTTAACTATATAACAGGATTTTATTAAAACCTTCATATGTTATTAATTATGTTAATCATTAAAAATGATTAAATAGATTATCGGCTCAACGTTATTTCTCTTCTACCCGAAAACATCAAATAGAATTAAAAGGAAAATTTTCTAAAATATTAACATAAATAAATAATGGAGACTTGTAAAATACAAGACACATGCAGTTTTGAATAGATTGGAAAGTTACTAAAACTCATTTAATATTCTACGGAAATTGTGATGCACAAAAGCAACTTTAACGCATTCCCTTGACGGAGTGATTTGGAAACAACAATGTCAAATGACAGAAGCACATCCTCAGAAACCATTTCGGAATCAAAACAATGACGAAAACTTGGATCGTGTGATTTCGGCATTAACGACAAACCTATGATTTTTTTTTCTAAGGTTCTTTTATCTTATTTCGATTCTTTAAATGAACAAAACGGTTACATTCTGTAACACTGTTAAAAAAATATTAACACAAAACTAAATTGAAAGACTGTATTTCTTCTGAAGTGATTTTCTAATAATCAACAGCTTACGAATATTAATCCGTTGTTTCCCAAGTGATTTTAGGGATGAATCATCTTTCGGCGGGTTTTTCCAAATAGTCTAAATTACAATCTGAATTAAGTCCAGCTAATCCAATTAAGTAGCGATCATTAAAAACCCGTCGTTAATGATTTCCTTATTTGCCTATCAACAATTGGCAGTCACTTGTCAATATTTATTTATTCTTTGCTCATAAGTTACAAAAGCGAATGCATATTTATTTGATGTTAGAAAAACCAACAATATCAGAGTCAAAGTCAAAGGGCACATTTTTCCTTTTTAAAACAATCGTTTTCGAAGTTATTAAATGAGAACTTGTGCTTCAAAGTAGCTTTCTATTGGACGGAAATTAGAGACGCCTTATAGTATTATTTTTTAAACAAGGTAGGTAATTAATGCTTTTAGACAGTGCCAAAAGCAAAGCGGCCCCATAATATGCACAACTGCGTAAACAAAATAATTAAAAGCAAGAGCATATAAATGCAAGACCGTTCCTTTATGTTTTACAGGCAAGCTGTAACCTAGGGCCGCTGATACAATGCTTAGTGCATCATTTGGATATGTTAAAGAATTTATGAAACAATACGTTTGTAAATATTAACAATGACGTCCTGTTGGCAATTGTTAGTATTGTTATGTATGAAGTATCGGTATTACTGTGTTAATTGTTATCATTATTACTAACATTGCTATGCAAAACGTTAATTTGGGTGGTCAGGGAGTGGTCCTATAGGTATGATTTTTTTTTTTTACGTTGTCACCTCCTTTTTGATGGTGAACACGATGGTGAAGGTTTCATTCTAATATCTCTAACCGTTTGGCCGCTACAGAGTGTGACATACAGTGTGACAGACAGCACAACACAACAACACAAAAGCAAGAGCGGTACCCTATGTTAACTGTAACATGGGATCGCTAAAAAAAGGGTTTGCCGTATATGGTCGTTAGGTAGCGATCGATTTTGTCTGGAACAAACGTCACCAGTCATGATGTCATCAACTGCGAGCAGCCAGTCCAAGATGGCGTCGTTTTGTGATCGCATAAGCGTGACCAAGAAAGGACAACCTTTGCATAGCTAAGCAAGGGGAATAGTGTGGAACGTTTTTAATTATTTCAATTTTAATTATTATTATGTATTCGTAACTGTAGAAAATACAAAAACCAGAATGTTTTCGTAATGTTTATAAGATTCAGTTACGGATTTTAGCGATAGATGGCGTTGTTACGTCCTGGAAACATCAATCTATAAGGAAATTACGTCATCAAAAGCTCTTCTTTCATGAATTGAACTGTAAGATCCGATTTTAATCTCGCCGATGGTCTTCTTTGGTACGTCGGACCGTAACAGCCAACACTTTCTGTCTTACACAAAACATAAGGTTTTTTTGTTCTGTAGCTTTTTTCCCTTATGAGACTATATTGAGATTATTCCTCCCATCCATATTTTATTTCTGTAAGCATTCAGGCACAACATTATGGTTGAACTGGCTTTGTTCCATGTTTATTGAAACAATTTTGTTTTATGGAACCAGCGTTTGTTCCATAATTCCCTCACTCACGGTTGCTTGGCAAATTCATCGGAGGGGAATGTTGTGTAAGAGCAGCTCGCTTCTATTCTCTTTAGGGCGGCGAAAACAATAAGATTTTTCATCTTCCGCAGCTTGTCCCAAAGGGATTTAGATTGAATTTAGCTGATAAGTGGGAGAGGAGTATTTACCCGAAGCATTTCAATTATTACGCTTCATCCTGCAGGAACAGAGCACCAGCCCTTTTCAAATTACAGGAAAAAACCCTTTTGCTTTTGTTGCAAAGGTTTTAGGGCGCAAAGACAACTAAAGAGACGTCTTGCAAAATAATAGTAACCCTGGTCCATTAGTAGAGTCTCGAATTCGAAGGTAATTACATCGTATTGTAAAGATTTGTTTTAGCTGAGACAGGAAGATTTACAGAGAAACATTTCAAAAATAAAAACATAAACCCATTAGTTCGTCTAAAAAGGAAATTTTTCTAATTTTTTAAGCAGAAATACGGAAGCTTTTCTGAAAAAAAAAAGTTGGACAAATAGGAAATCATGTATTATTGAGATGTAATAATGAAATGATTTAATAACAGGACTTATGGACCAATGATTTAGAATTGTTTTATTGGTTTCAATTGTAGTTGTTTCTGTTGCACAAATGTCATCTCGTAGATTTCAAAAGGCCTATTTTTTTCTTTCTGATGTGACGACGTGAATTCGGAAATCTCAAGAGGTTTCATATTTTTATTTCAAATTCCATGAAATTCTCGTAATATCAAATTAATTTATGCTTTAATAAGTAATTTAATGATTTTTTTGTTTTTTAAAGAGCTACTGAAAGAATTTGAAGTTCGTTCTCCATAAAATTTTTCGGCTTTTAATTTTCCTTTCTTTTTTTTTAAAGTTCTGAAAACAAAACTCAGATCTCTGTGAATCTACAGGTTGATTCAAAATTTCCTGAATAAACTTTAAATGTCAGCTATACAAAAACAATGTTCTTTATTCATAGTGTAACGTATGTCCTCAAACGTATCCGATTGTGCTAAAAGATACACTACAATTCTCTCACCTCTGAGTACCGGGTTCGGTTCTCAAGTGGGTTTCGTGATGGTGTACGATCCGCGCTGGGCAGGTTTTCTCGGGGTTCTCCCGTTTCCCCTCCACTTCTCCCACCATACTTTCTCAGTCTTTCTCTCCATCTGTCCTTATTTCCGTGGGAAAGTACAATAGACCTCAGATCGCAGTGCTTGGCTTCTCTGCCACCCACATTTACTACATAACATAACATAACATAACATACACTAAAATTCAGAACTAAAAGACAACAAGTAAGGTAGAATAACATGTTTATTAGCCCAGGTGTGCGCGTCAATCGTTGCGGAACACAATCATTCCTGTTTCCGTCAAATGTTTGCAATCTGATGCAAACGACAAACGTTTGATGAATAGGCTGTTGGGGAACCGTTCACGATACAATCGTACAGCGGCTCATCTTTTCCGTTCGCAGCCCCATATGCAGAGGTGCATATCTGCCCTCTTAGCATTGGTGAAGTGATACATCCTAATCGTATAAAGTCAACGTCTCAAAAATGACGATGGCTCACACTGCCCAACTAAAGTGCTGCCAAACAGCGCCCTCTAGCACATTCGGATGTTATTCGCGGACATACGTTCCACTTTGAATATACACTGAAACTCTGTTATAACGCGGTTGTTTATATCGCGAATTCGGATATAATGCGATTTGGTCTTGGACCCCTTCTATTTTGGAAAAGGTGTATAATTGTGTAAAATTGCAAAATTTATCATTTATTTGCCTAAAATCGAATCAAAGGTGTAAATTAATATGCTTGTTTCCTTATTATTTATAGTAATTGAGACTCTATAACCATCCTAATGTCACGAAAATGCGTCAAATACAATATATTTTTTTAAAAATACCAGAATCGCGGACTTTTTCGTTTAACCAAAATGAATATCGAGATCTATTTTTCTGCCAATGACAACCAGTAAAGAGGCCCATGTAATCTAATAGACGTATGGATACCTAGTTTCGATCCACGTGACTTGTCGTTTGTACAAGATGCCAAGATGGTGGCGCCAAATCGATTTTGGCTAATCTAATCCATCAAAGTGTTGAAAAGGTGTTATGTATTTATAAATATAAAATTCTCTCACATAGCTCTGAAAGATGTAGGTAATCGCAAAATGACCATTTTAAATCGATTTGGAATCGTTTGGGCGATAATAGGGTGCGATATGTGACATTTGACGTCGCGAAGTAATAAAAGTTCGGTTATATCGCGATCTTCGAAATCTTGGATCCGAAAGATCGCGTTATAACCGAGCTTCAGCGTATTTATATTCCTGACCTACCTTTACAGTTTGTAAAGGGAATTTTGAATCACCCTGTATAAATTATAATGGCTACCAGTATCTTCAATTTTTTTTTTTTTTTATTTCCTGAAAATCAATTAAATAAACAATTTTTAAGTTGTCTAAATCACAGTCACAATAAAGCACACGCAAACGTCAGTGGATTACTAAACGGATTAATATAAATCGTCAACATTCTTTTCATACTTGTCTACAGAAACGCCTGTCAGCTTCACGCGTAAATTTCTTGACAAATCCCTACGCGAAAAAAATTTGAAATAAAAAAAATTAAGACGCATGTAAAGTTTGAAGAAGATCCATTCAGAATTTATTAGCAGGGTGAACAAATTCCCACACACCATTGGCGAGGTTTGTAACCGTCCCCAAATTCATCAGAAAATGGAAGAAATCATTTGGTGGGAAAACCTATTGTTTGTTTGTCTCCATTAATCCGGAAAAAAAGGTACAAAGTTTGTTTGTTTTTTTTATTAAATAACGTATTAAATAACTAAGACCAACATAATCCTTACTTTAATACATTCCTATATTCACACGTACAAGCATGCAAATACTGCTGTTATGATTATAAACAGGCTAAATACAAATAACCTTTACATAACCATTTTCTACTGGCTATTTGGAAGCTGGCATTGTTATACTTTTTTAGGAAAATTACTTTAAAAGTGGTGAAAAAACTTATGAACTTGCTAAACAACCTTATTACCATTTGATTATTAAAAATTACAAACTTCATCGCCCTTCTTTTTCTGATTTTATTTGTGCTGTGATCATAAAATTGTTCCGTTGAAGACATTTAGGTCCGTGTTTTCAAACTTGTCTTAAAGCAGTCTCTGATAATCTCTTCACAGATTGGAATCGAAAGATTAAAAGGATTCCAGACCCTAGAAGATTACCACTGCTTTATCGACAAACTGCAGTAACCTCAGCTTTTATCTTTTCATTCTAGCCATTAAATCCGGCCAAAATCCTCCAAGGAAAACACCTTTCCGTGTTTGGATCTCGAGACTTAGCGGACCCATTCCTTTTAAGTGGGAGCCTACAGCTTTTTTCCGAGAGATAAATATTATTCTCTTCTACAAAGACTTCTCCCGTTATCTTCAAATATTTTCAACTGTGTCACCTCCCTTTCCCTTCTGAAATGGAAGAATCTGAATTTCACGAGGTGTACAATAACAAGAGGGGAAAAAGCTGTTGTCACACGTTTTTAGTGGAACAAAAACACTAAACAACTTCGTTAACGAAACTCTTCAGTTTTGCATTTTTCTTTTCGTTGTGCAAATGCATCGTTGCTTTGTTTCTTATTCTCCAGAAATAAATGAAGAATTTTCATTTATGAGTATATACATTAGCATTACAAAGCCGATATACTCTCCTTATAAAGCAAGACTTGAATTATTTACAAGAATTATTTATTATTAACTGCTTGAAATGAGAAAAATGCTGGCAAAGTGTGACATTAATAAGAACGTATTATACTCGATTTACTGCAAATCTGAAGACACGTGATCTCAGTTAACCAATCATTATCATTTCCTTTCTTATTGAGTTATTGCTTGGTCTCGTCTGGAATATCGTTTAAGTTACTTCCGGTAATTACATCAAATTCGTCTTTGGGCTACAATGCTTAATTTTTATTATTTTTGTTGGTTTTTGAATATTAAAAATATATTAATATATTTATTCATTTTATTTATTTATTTTCGATTTCATAAAAAGTTTGTTTTTAGCCGTCTAAATTTCTGCTGCTCTCTTTTCTTCCCAGGCGTTTCGAACAATGGACTAGGCTTAAGCGAGGCTTCGGTTTCCTTAACAATATTGAACACTGAATAAGATGAAATATCTGTTGCTTCAGCCGTTTTACGATAGAGATAGATGATCGAAATAGAAAAATAACATTCGAAATGATTCCTCTCGATTGACCCTTCAAAATTTTGTTGGAGAACGAACAACCATGTGTGTTCAGCGCCGCCATGTTCAAAACCATGTTCAAAACATGGAAGTATGCGGAGTAACTAATGCTCAATCGTTTACCAGTATAAGGAGGTGTCATGTATCTTAGAATTACAGTGAATGGAATTTTCTACAATATTTAAAAAGCCAAATGTCTTCGTCTGAAGCCGATTAGTTATTCAAACCACCGGAGAGGGCGGTGAATATACGCTAGGGAAAATGACCAACGGAAGAGAAGATTAATAATAGTTCCCTAAAAAAAAAGATAATTATAAAATTGTTTAAAAAATTGTTTCGTTTTAAACGAGCTTTTTGTCTAATGTGCGTAATAAAACGTTCATCAAATTTTATTTCTCCGGATTTCTGTCACAAAATAGGGAACTAATAAAAGTTTCCGCTTTAACTGATGTTACGTTTTCAAATGTTAAAATGATGTAGATGAAAATTGCTTTGTTATATCAATTAGAAGAATTCAAAAGCATTTTTTTTTTGAAGATTTTAAAAAAAACCATGCATACTAAAATACCTTCTTCTCAATCTTACTTAACAGTAACAGTAATCCCTCGTTATCCGCGTATTCTTTAATCGCGGTTTTGGTTATGCGTGGATGCACGTAGAAGAAGATTTTACAAATCCTGAGGAAAATGAATCGGAAGAGGAAGTTGTTAAGCAGAATGGAAACGATGAATGATATTCTGGTGAACTAACTGATCAAGTAGTAGATTTAAAGCCTTGTATGGAAAGATCATTGAAATTTAAACGAGATGAAGAACATTTACTTTAATCTTATCAACAAATAGACTAAGACCATGAAAAGTAAAGAGAAAAAAAAACAAACAAACAAACGCCAATAACAAGTTGTTTACGTCTCCTTAATCGAATGTATTTGCTTTTTAGCCAGCGAACATGTGTTCTTTAAAAACATTTTAGTATTAAATACAACCTTCATATTTTAATAAATATTAGCTAATTTGTAGTTTCGTCTTTACATTTATTTCTATAAAATTATAGGCTATTATACTTTCTGCTATTTATAATAAAATGGGGATAGTTTGAACGCATAACCCCTGCTTTTGTATAAATACTAGTCTTATTATCCGCCGTTCCGGCGTGACGTAATTAGCTGAATGCTAATTTAAGCTGAATTAAATTAAAAATTTAAGCTGAATGCTAGCGGGGATTAATTATTCACCCCTTTTATTCTTGATTTTGTTTTGATGGTTTTTCTTAATTGAGGGGTCATTGATTTGTATGTTTGTCCGTTTTGTGTATTGTTTCATTTCACTGAGCTATGTATATATGGCGGATCGGACTGATGAGAGGTCAACAAACCTCGAAACAGTACTGTCTCCGATTCCCAGTACAAATACCAAAAGTAGCTCAGTGAATTTTTGTTTTGTTTAGTTATGTGCGTTCTTGTTTTCTTCTAATGGAAAAAAAGTAGAATCATTTCCCCTTTTTTCATTACAAAACGTATAAAAAAAACTTTTGAAAGTACATAAAAATCAGCTTTAATTTATTGGCCAATAGGCAGCTCTAAAAAAAAAAAGAATTGTTTTCTTAAGTAAAGATTTTGCACGAAAAAAAAAAAAATCAAATACTGCTTACCTTCGAGAATAAAAAATAATTGTGGCTGTGAGATAGAATTCCTG
>JAFIDM010004315.1:53776931-53788320 GCA_023159025.1 Thereuonema tuberculata | reverse complement strand
ATAACACGGTTGTTTATATCGCGAATTCGGATATAACGCGATTTGGTCTTGGACCCCTTCTATTTTGGAAAAGGTGTATAATTGTAAAATTGCAAAATTTACCATATTTTCGCCCAAAAAGTACGAAAATCGATTGATTTTAGAGAACAGCTCGCGATTTGCTACTTACAATTAATACTTACTGGGTAATATCGCTAATCCCAAGATGGCGGCGCGAAACCGTAAGAAAACAGAAATGTGAAGATTTAGGCTAATACAACCCATCAAAGTGTTGAAAAGGTAATGATTTATAAATATTTATAAATACAGTGGAACCCCGCCATTCGTCCGCCTCTCTATTCGTACAAGTCGTTATTCGTCCAACTTTTTCAAGTAAAATTGAACTCGCCATTCGTACGCTTGCTCGCGATTCGGACAGCGTGACCTCGGTACTGGCCGCGCCACGCGGTCGCTTCAGTTCAGTATCATGCTAGCTTCCGTACGCTACGCATCATCCACGCAAGCTTCGTGAAACTTTGTGATATTTTATTGTTATTTTTTGTTATTTTTTATTAAAAATAGTGCAGCCGTGGGTCTAAAAAAATTACTGATTCAACTAAGCCTAAAAGGAAAGCAGTGAGAACGACAATTGAATTGAAAAAAAGAAATCGTTGCGAAGTTTGAAAGTGGAACTCGTGTCTCTGACCTGGCAACTCAGTATGGCATGGCGAAATCAACCATATCGTCTATACTGAAAAAGAAAGAAATAATAATAGAGGCCTACATATTTATTGTCTTCATAGTTTTTATGTATTTTAGGCTTAACATATTATTACAAAGGTTTATATAAGCAATCATCTGTGGGTCTAGAACGGATTAATCCAATTTACATTATTTCTTATGTGAAAAAATGATTCGCCATTCGTACAAATCGCCATTCGAACTGCCTCCTGGAAAGGATTGTGTACGAATAGCGAGGTTCCACTGTATAAAATTCTCTCACATCGCTCTGAATGATGTAGATAATCGCGAACCATTTTAAATCGATTTGGAATCGTGTGGGTGATAATAGGGTTCGATTTTACGACATTTAGCATCGCGAAGTAAAAAAAGCTCGGGCAGATCGCGATCTTCGAGATCTTGGATCCGAAAGATCGCGATTTACCCAAGCTTCACTGTATTTATTTAAAACAGAAAAATTTCGGAAAAGAATGTTTACGCTTGTCTTCTTCTTCAAGCCTTTCTTACATTGAAGATTAACAAGTAGTTTCTCAACAAAATGATAAAGTGTATTTTTAAAGTGTATTTTAATATTTGAGTTAGTAAATTGTGATTTAAGCAGATGCATGAGCTTCGCCTTGTTTCTTTAAAAATGAGAGAAATGATAAACAACAGATTCATATTACAGCTTATAATTTGGCATTCTCAATAAACAAACTATTCTGTTCTAATCTCATAACATTTAAATTCTTATTAGTAACAGCGATATCTAAAAGAGAGATTTAAGATTTGAATACTACGTTCAAATGAATGATATTATTATTTAACACTCTCAATAATCAAGTTTTTTAAATTCTATTGTTTTATAAGAATTTAGATATTTATTTATTAAACCAATATCTAAGTCTATTAATCTGTTATCAATTTCATCACCATCATACCTATTTAAATTATTTGTTCTTTAATTTCTTATTAACAAACTTTCAATCAATTTCCTTGTGTAGTTTTCTTTTTCTATTTCTAATATTTTTACTTTTGTGTTAAGTCTGTGTCCAAATTTACAGCAATGATCTGATATTTCAGATACATCAACTTTCTTTCTCTTAATATAGTAAAGTGTTTTAGTATACGTTTTAGTATGAGCGATTTGATACATGAAATGGGTGTTATTTATAAAATTAAATGCATCAATTGTGATAATTTTTATCTAGGATAGAGTAAACGTACCCTTAGGGAACGCTGTAGCTATAGAACACTGTAACTATATTAAGAGAAAGTAAGTTGATGTATCTGAAATATCAGACCATTGGTATAAATTTGGACACACAAACTAACACAAAATAACAAATATTAGAAATAGAAAAAGAAAAACTGCAAAAGGAAATTAATTGAAAGTTTGTTAATAAAAACATTTAAGAACCAATAATTTAAATAGGTATGATGGTGTTGAACTTGATGTCAGGCTAGCAAATTTAGATATTGGTTTAATAAATAAACATCTAAATTGTTATAAAGCAATAGAATTTAAAAAAAAAAAAAAACTTTATAGTGTTAAATAGTAACATATCTTGTTTGTAATATTCAAATCTTAAATCTCATATTTAGAACTTGTTGTTGTAATAAGGATTTAAATGTTGAACAGGATAGTTTGTTTATTGAGCGTGCCAAATTGTCAACTGTAATATGAATCTGTTGTTTATCATGTCTCTCATTTTGTTGAGAAATTAATTGTTAATCTTTACTATAAGAAAGGCTTGAAGAAGGGAAACCGTAAGCATTCGTTTCCACCAACATTTGATGCATTAAATAAATATATAAAATTCGAGAGATGATTATTCTTTTTAATAAAAATATGAAGAGAGAGGAGGTAAGAAGAAAATATAGAAACTATATTTACAATTTTATAAATAGTTGATTTTATTTATGGCGAAATCACGATCCTAGATTTCGTCGTTGTTTTGATTCACTGAAACAGTCATAGTTAGTTTTTGATGATATGCTTCAAATGACAGATTTGATTTTGTTCTCCAAAATCAAACGTTCATAGAAATGTGAATCAATTCTTCCTGTGATTGGCGCTGCTGTTTAAAGCCTAGATCCAATCAATGACTAATCTAAAACTTTCGTCTTTCAGTTTTCGTTAAGGGTTAAAGCCCCCTCGTGGCAACGCAATTTCCGGAGAATATTAAAGTAATTTTAACAAGTTGTACACATGAGTTACTGCTCGAAACTTCATTGTATATTCTATTTTAGCATCTATGTTATTTCAGCCAAAGTGAAGTGCATTTTGACTTCCAGTTCTAAGTTAACCACAGTCCATTGAGAACATGAAAATGAAACATCTCATGAAAAATATAGACATCTGCAAATTCTGATGCCAAGAATGAATTTATTTCAGTAAAAATAATATTTACATTCGAAAGATAAACTTCTCACTGTGACACTTTTGATATAAACACTAAATCTTAGTCTGTATATATCGTAATCCGTGGGAAAAATGAAAGACATGAATCCAGGGAATTCCACAAAACAGAACATTTATTCACGGCAACGAAACGTGAACAACTACTTCAAAAGTGAATGATACCAATGCCAACATTCTCTCCTTTATTTTAAATTACTGTACAGGTTTTTACAAACTAAATCCAGTTATTTATTAAACCAACCCAATATCATACAAATAATCAGAACATTTTGATCAGAAAAAAGTGAACAATAGGAGAATGTGGGTCTTCTTAGTTAAAAATTCCTTCTCTTTGTGCAAATCCTCTGGTTATAAGTCGTGTTTTAACAGCTGAATCGCAGCTTTGTATTTCGTTTTAAATTAAAAACCCATTTACACGAAATCACCTTGGCAGTCCTTGAAGCAGGTTCTTAAGTCCTTGTTCCTCGAGACTTAGGACATTTTAACTCCTTTATCATTGCTTCATGCCATTCATCCACCTATGGCAATGACATAGCCTTCTGATATTAGTTTCTTATTCGACGTTGTGCATCTCTCCTTTATTTTTTCTTTTCCCGACGCGGTTGGGGTTTTGAAGATTTCCAGATTTTCCCAGATATCCGAAAATCTTTGAATTCCGAAGCTTTCTAGGAGACAAATTAACCGACTCGTTAACTTCGTCATCATCGGAATGTTTTGGTGTTTCAGGATCATTTAGCACTTTTTTTCTGCTTATTCCCTCTGTGGTTTGATGGAGAATTTATCCTTCCCTTTTGGAACTGCATGAGTTTCACTCTCACATTGTTTCATTTTCCCGTCAGGATCTCGTTTCCTGACTCTTACTCAGTTCATACTCAACTAATTCTTATCTTGGTTTCTGGACATTTTTCGAATTCGGTTCCAGTAGCCCAACTCATTTTCGTTTACAAGCACATTCCTCATTTATAACTCGTCTTGTTTCTGGATCCTACACCACGATAATCCCTGGTATTGATCGCGTAACTTACTAAAATCATTTTTACTGCTATATGTTTCAGTTTACTTTTTATCTGTCTGAGTAGATGTACAGCCAGAAATCATTAACTGTCGTACAGATAGATGGCTTTCTACCAAACCATATAGAATCTGGAACACCTTCGGAACTGCACAATCTGAAGACTTTTTCTTTACATGTGTTTCAGCGTGAACTGACTCCGCCCACAAATTTTTCGGAAGCTTAATTGCTTCTGAAATTGTAACCACTAGATCTACTATCGTTCGATTGTAACTCTCAGCCATCCCATTCATCTGTGGTAAAGCACGTTCACTACTTGGTGTTTGATCCCCAGTTTTCTACACTCATTTGATACAGCACGATTACAAAATTCTAGACCATTATCTGTGGGTAACTTCTTTAACTTTTGCCGCGCTTGGCATTCCATAAATACTTTATAGTCCCGAAAATATTTAGGCACCTGATCTTTATTTTCAACAAGATAGCTGTCGCCCTTCTAGAGAAATAATCTGTAAACAACAACAGATACGATTGTTTCCGATGACCCACAGAGATCTGTTTGCACCAGTTTCAATAACATATGGAACTTCTAGAACTTATAGGCACATGGGATTGCTTTGTAGACTTCCCAATTACATAATCTTCACAGTTAAATTGTTTCTGCGGAAAATTCGGTTACCCTTTAACCAATTTTTTTTACCCCATACTTAATTTCATCCCTACAATTTACATGACAAACTCTGTTGTGCTCTAACTCTTTAAACTTGTATCTCTTGTTACATTTGTTTCTTTATACAGTGCAGCCTGATTCTGTAATACATAAAATCTATAACAATTAGTTGCCACTCCTGTCAGTCTATATTGTATCAATATATTCGCATACAACCATTCTTCACTTGCGGCCATAAACACCTTTCTCAATTCTCGGACTGGTAACAAATTCTACGTATTTTAGGAGCTTACAATACATTGACATTTGTTTGAAAATTAATATTACCAACCTTTGTTGAACCTTCGCCTAATGCAATTTTAGCTAATGTATAATGATATTAACTCTTAAAACCAGCTACTATTGGTTACATGAGCAGTGCAAGCTATCCAGCAACCAATCATTATTCGTAAGGCTGTCCATCTCAAATGTCATGTAAAATGTTTCGCCATCTTATGTTACAATATTTAGTTTTACAATACTGATCATTACATTCATCTATATTATGACAAAAATTTCTTTGAAAGGACATAATTATCCCAATCATAACATTTACTTTGAAATTTTACACTTTTATTAACAACGCCACTGTTGATAGATGATGAGCCGTCACGATTAACTGAAAACTGCCATCTTCCATTTTATTCATAGTGACCACCAGGCGGAGATCGCTCGTTTCGTCAACGATCCAAAACCTGAATAGAATGTTGTCGATCTTCTGTCTTTCTTGACAATCTTCCCTCGTATTCGATGACTAAAGCCCACCGTACCGCTGATGATGTAAAATTCGCATCGATTATCGTATTGAACTGAATTGCTATTCCGTCGTTGGTTTCCGGTAAATTCACCATCATCGTATAGGTCAGGTGAGCATCGTCCACGGCTGAACCGGCCGGTTTCTTTCCAATCTCGAACAACAGTTGTTGAGTCGTGGTCTCTTCTTCTTTTAATATAATATTCACTATTTCCGCTTCAATTGCAATATTCTAAATCTTGATTTTTGTTCGAATAAAGCCCCGCGAACATCATCCGATTTTCGACCAACTTAGTCGGCCGATTTTGACGTCACGAGTTGGTAGAGACAGTTTTGAGCCTGTTTTTCACCAACTTGCCACCAACTTTAGTCCGCCAACTCGAGTTGACTGTGCACATGCAACTTTTGAAGTTGGTGGGAATTCGGTCGGAATTAACCAATCACACGGCAGCGTTGAAACACGTCAGTCGTGACGTCACGCCCATGGAAAGAAATGGCGCCTAAAAAATCGGCCGACTAAGTTGGTGGAAAATCGGATGGTGTTCGCGTAGCTTAAGATCTTCAGTGCGTCCCACGCCTGTTTTGCAGTGGTTGCATCGGTTATGGGATGCATCGGTTGATGTGCATAACCTTATTGTCCATAAGGCCTTAGCATCCATTCTTTTATAGATTTCCTTTATCTCCGGTGATGCTGTATTCGAAATCTCTACTGTATCTCCAGTCACGAAATCTCAAAGTTCTCTGCCCATTAGCATCAATTTCATAGAGGATATCCTTAATGCATAATTCTCATGATTTAACTTCTCCATCCAAGTCAAAGACATGACACCGGCATTCGTCGACATCTTGTCCGCCATGTTCACAACAAATTCGAATTCCAACAGCTTCCTTTTAATTCGAAATTCCACAAATTATTTATATAACCACGGAATAAATAACCACGAATTTATGCGTCCCCGCTCTGGATGCTACCATGTTGATATACAAATCTTAATTTGGTGTAATCGTAATCCGTGGAAAAGGGAAACATTAAGGAGTCCAAGGAATTTCCAGAAAAAACACAACATTTATTCACGGCAACGAGACAAGAACTACTACAATAAAATTGGAATGATAACAATGCGTACATGCTAAAATAATGGCCGTGCATCAACAACAAAATCACAGGCTGAAATTACAACTATACGACACACTTAATTCATAATCAATCGACAGATTCAATCGAAGTGGTGACGAAACTGGCGCCGGCTAGCTTATTGCGGATGAATGTGATGGGGGGCGGGGTCGTCTTTACGTCACAGCTTCGTCAGGCCATGATTGGTGCTTACTAATCACCTGTGATTGAAATTCCCTAAATTTTAGAGCAAGTTCTAAAGTCGTTTCCATTATGGAACAGATGACAAAAGCAAATCACATGATTAAAGAATTTCAATGATTTTATCAATGATCAGAACTATGAGGAAAACTAGGATCGTGTGATTTGAGCCTTACTGAATTACACTGAAGATCGGTTATAACGCGGTTGTTTATATCGCGAATTCGGATATAACGCGATTTGGTCTTGGACCCCTTCTATTTTGGAAAAGGTGTATAATTGTAAAATTACAAAATTTATCGTTTTTTCGCCTAAAATCAAATCAAAGGTGCAAATTAATATGCTTGTTTCCTTATTATTTACAGTAATTGAGACTCTATACCCACCCTTTTGTCACGAAAATGCATCAAATACAATACATTTTTACAAAAATACCAGAATCGCGGACTTTTTCGTTTAGCCAAAATGAATATCGAGATCTATTTTTCTGCGAATGACATCCAGTAAAGAGGCCCATGTAATCTGATGGGCGTATGAATACCTAGATTTTATCCACGTGACTCGTCGTTTCTACAAGATGGCGGCGCCAAATCGATTTTGGCTAATGTAGCCCATCAAAGTGTTGAAAAGGTAATGATTTATGTATTTATAAATATAAAATTCTCTCACATAGCTCTGAATGATGTAGTTAATCGCGAAATGACCAATTTAAGTCGATTTGGAATCGTGTGGGCGATAATATGGTGCGATGTACGACATTTGATGTCGCGAAGTAATGAGAGTTCGGTTATATCGCGGTTATATCGCGATCTTCGAAATCTTGGATCCGAAAGATCGCGTTATAACCGAGCTTCAGAGTATTTGAAATATTCAATCATTCATTCTCTCTTGTAGTTCGATAATTACATTCGTCTGCAGGAAAACCCTCCCTTCAAAAACAGTGGGTTTACTTTATAGATTTGAGGATGCTGAATCTAAATCTGACGTCCAAATGTTTGTATCAGGCATCATTTTTGGGAAGGACTTTTAGTTTTAGAAAATAAGGGATTTTTTTTTACGAATATGCATGATTATATTCTCTTCGAGATTATTTGAATCATCGGTTTTATTATCTGAGATAATCAACAGATGGCACCCCTTAAGTGAGGATCACTTGCCTTCAGATCCATCGTGTGTTTTCTAGTAGCTTTGTTAGAGTATAAATAGGTATGCGTGAGACGCTGTAGCGAAGTTTATGTGAATTGAAATACACGGAAATGCTGGTTTGTAAAGTGTTCACTAAGTACTTTTAACATTGTGTTTTGTGAGTTCAGAATTCCATCTGCTTTGTGAGATCAAAGCTGCTGATTCTAATACAGTGTACTTTTTTTGCTAAAACAAATTTTACAGTGTACTGTCACAGTCATCATGTTCTTGCAAGAACTATTTGACAGCTTCTGCGACGTAAGTGGGGAAGTTTCCTTAAAAGCACAGAGAAAGTGCTTGTACATGGTACTTGTACAGAAGGCTCATTATATCTATTTCGGCTGAAAGGTTGGTGAATAAGATAAAGTTTGGGCCCAAAAATACTAGCTGTAACTTATGTTGGAGAACACTGACTGTTGGTTAAAGCGGTTTAAATACTAACAGTGGAGGCTTTTCATTGATTCTTCCAAGATAAGCTTGAAACCAGTTCTATTACACAATGGTGTCGGCTGAGAAGTGTCGAAAGAAGTTGTAATATACATGACAAAATGAGCAATAAACATTTACATTTACGTTTTATTATGAAGTACATATTGATGATAAATTAATTCTTCCTTCAATTTCTGCCTTTCTTCTTACTTAATTTTTTTTAGTTGCAAGGGTCCCTTTCAAAGGTAAATCCGGCACTGATTGAAGACAATTCAGGCACAGGCATGCGAGCTGCTGCACGTAGCCTCGGTATGAACCAGTCCCTTGTTTGGAGAGTGCTGCAGCAGGACCGTTTCAAGACTCCTAACATTGCTATCTCGGGATTGGCTTCTTCGCATGGAATTCGTCCCACTAGCACCGAAGGTTGCCGTCAGTGGACATACATTCGTAGATAAAAAAGATTTGTCTTGGTACCCCTGTCTGTCATTAAAATCTGTACAGAGTTTTGAGACACCCTGTATATGTCTTTATTGAATGAGCGTAAGGATGTGCGTTGCTGGAGGGCCTTCTGTGAGATCAGTTGATTTACATGATTCTTTAATTGTTGGGATTTGTCTTTAAAAGAATGATCTTTGAATGATAATTGTATTAATTCGCTTAATTCTTTACAGGTAATTGATTATCAGCAGCTACTACCTACAATGTTACAGCAGTATTTAATTATTTATTTTATAATATAATTCAATAAGTTTAATTAAATATCTATTTAAAATTGAATATTTTGTTATTAAATATTTATTTTATTATTAAACATTTATTATTAAATATTAATTTTTAAATATTTTGTAATTATAGCCAAAAATATTTAATAAGGTACCTCAGCCATATAACGCCATGTATACCTTTACCGCCACCTATCTAATTCTTCATAAATATAAGAGATGGCGGTACTGCACTAAAGTAGATTGCATTGACATGCCATCTAGTGTTGAGGTGAGTTACTAGCAGACCGCCAACATTTTCGAGTGAAATTATATTTCCACCTTTTCGTGTCGAGGACTGGTTCCGAAAGGCTGCTACTATATCAATGTAAGATAAAATATAGGTTTTTTAATGTTCAGCAAAGATTAACTATATAAAACTATATATTTTCTTGATTCTTGAAGATTCTTCCATGTAGATAAGTTAACTGTTATTTTTAAAATTCGGAAATTGTAGAGAAACAAGTGTATCATGTGATCCATGTGCTCAGTAGCGCTTTAACGCCATGGTGGTGTTAATGGTCTACATATACGATTTTAGGTTACGTACGACATTTATAAGTTACTAATATGTTTCATGAAAATATAGATTTTTATCTTATTTATTATTTTGCTTTTATAATCGGAAAAAGCCGAAATTAATTAATTTTTACATTTCCTCTTTTGTTTTAGCTACAGATTAGAAAGACTGCGTTAATTTCAAGTGATTTTTTATTATTTTTTACAGAAAGTCAAATTTATTTGCTTTTTACTATAATTTTGTACAAATAATGTTTACAATGATGGAATAATTCTTAATTTTAAATAAGTTACTAGAAAGTAGGTGGCGTTAATTGGACCAGGTGTTCCTAATAACGCCAGTTCGCAAAGTTTTTTTATTTTTGTTCTCATACTTCTCCAATAAAAGTTATCATATGTTTCATTATGGTTTGCTTCAAACAGAAGATTAAACTTTCTTGGTCATAATTTTCATGTTTCGATACACCTTATTTCCAGACTTACAGTAATTTAAATGTTAAGGTAGCGTTATTTGGGCAGGGTACCTTAATAAAATTATTAAAAAAAATGTAATGGTGTTTTGTAAAGAAATATTTATTTTTTGCAATTTTAGTGTAATCAAATGCTGATTGCATTTAAATGCTAATAATTTTTAGATTGAAGAAAGGCAATTCTTGATAACTAAATTTAGAGTAATCTTATTCTCGGATAAGTGAACTATATGTAATACATAGTTCTATGGAATTAGAGAACTATCAAAACACCTCCATTTTTATTTTAAATCTCAACTAAAGGTTAATTTTTTTCTATTTTCCTAAATTAAGGAAATGTAGATTCAATTAGAGCAAAGTAGAGTATTCGGATATTAATATAAACTAGGCCAACCCGTGAAATATTCACGGAAGTAAAACACATACCACATTTTTGAAAACAGAGAAAAAAAAAAAATTAAACTAAAAAAAAATGTTACATTGGATTCGGACCCTTTGATTTGCAGACCAATAGCATACCATTATGCTACCGTAATAATTGCTTTCTCATGATAGCAGTGTGCTAATAAGACTCTCCGCTCTCTCCACGTTGATGACAAACAAACATCCGGACAACCGTTTCTTGCCTTTTAATAGTAAGATGTGTGAATGTGTTTATTAACTTACTTACATTGTGGTATATACTTGAAGCAATAACATTCTTTGTTAAATTCATAAGAAATTTCCAGTTCAGTGAAAACGTAAGCAAAAGTTCAGCCTTATCTATTCGTTGAAAATACTCTGGCTTTATGGGCATTCATTAAGCCAGAACTGTGGAACGAGATTAACAATCTTGCGTCTTTATTACATTTCTGTAATCATTAATTCTCCGTAATGACTTCTGAAATTCAATTTAGACCTGCTTTGGTCAGTGTGTATGTTTCTCTTAAGTTGCAACGACATGTTCTAGGTTCAGGTTGTTCCTGGCGCAGCGTAGCCTCTGACGCTTTTTGCTTCGTTAATGTATATATATGATCAAAGAAACAAACAAACAGCAGCGCCGTCATTAAAGATGATGCGTAAATAGATGTTTATTAGTTATTTCTTTGTCTTCTATGCACTTGGCAACGCC